>LR738714.1:110877336-110910188 GCA_902687465.1 Secale cereale | reverse complement strand
CCCCCCGATACATGCCATAGATGAATCAAAATAAGCAAACAACACAATGAAAACAAAATCTGTCAAAAACAGAACATTCTATAATGATGCGAATTAAGGTGACACCTATGTATCTCTAAAAATTCTGAAAAATTAGGACAACGTGGGAAATTTGTGGATCCGAAACGTGTAAAAAAATCATAGTTTTTTCATGTTCCAGTAATCATAAAAATTTCTGGCACTGGACGCAAAAGTTTCTATTTTCCAGAAAACCAATCTACTATCTTCCAAATCATCCCAAAGGTCTTACTTGGTACAAACACTAAATTAAAACATGAAAACACATCTAACTAGAGGCTAGATGATAGATTTACTCAAGATCAGCAAGAAAAATATTCAAACCAAAATAAAATTGAGTTGCCTCCCAACAAGCGCTATTGTTTAACGCCCCTAGCTAGGCAAAAAGCAACGATTCAAGTATTGTATTCTTTGTCGGATTTAGGGCTCCGCAGACCCAAGAAGGTTCGAACTATGGGGCATTTGCGAAGAACTCAACCTCTCTAGCCTACTAAGTCGTCGATCTCATGGCCATGCTCGTCACACAGGAAAGACAAGGGACTCGGTAGTTTACCCAGGTTCGGGCCACCTTGCGGTGTATGACCCTACTCCTTTTGGGTGGATTAGCCTATCGGAGGTCCGCGGATGAACTAGTGCAAGGGGAAGAACGTCGTTGGGATGTCTGTTCTTGAGTGGGTGTGATCTAGTGGGGGTTCTCCATTTTGACCCCCTCCTATGGTGGTGGCTAGGCTGTATTTATAGTGGCCTTGGTCCTCTTCCCTAAAAACGAAGGCGGGAAGGGATCCCACAACGGCCAATCTGAAAGGGGACAAGAATTACTCCCTCCATCCAAAAATACTTGTCATCAAAATGGACAAAAAGGGATGTATCTAGAACTAAAATACATCTAGGTACATCCCCTTTTATTCGTTGTGATGACAAGTATTTTCGGACGGAGGGAGTACATCTTATCCTGATGAAAGGTGGTCTTCCCCTGCAAAGCTTCTAGTTGTGACGTCGTGGTGGACTTGGCGTTGAAATCCATCCTGCCGTCCTGGCGGTCTTGGTCTCGTTGCAAAAGAATGGAAACCTTTGGCTGATTCCTCGGGATTCCGCGACTATGCTTGCCTTCTTAGCACCAAAGTGGAAACCTACTACTCTGCGCCCGCTGGCACCCGCCTGGCCTTGGTCGTCATGGCTTGCGTCACTTTTTCCTTAGGAGGTGGGTGCTTGCATAGGAAACTCTACTCATAAAGAGGCTCCCTAAGGAGGTCGCCTCCTTCGGAGGTCTTGGCGTCATCCGCCTCGCGAGGCTTGGCCCCTCGCGAGGGTCTTGTCTCATCGATGCTGAAGATGGGTCGTACCAGGCCATTGGGGGAGCCATGCGGTGGGCCGTAGGCAGGCAAGTCTAGGTACCCTGGTTCCCAGAACGCCGACTGTCTGCTTTTAAGGGGGGGAGTGGGGGACGTTTCGCATTTTCCATTAATGAACGAGGCCACGATCTCCCCCACGATGCCGCAATCGACGCGTGCCGTTGGGGGGGGATGCGGCGGATACGGAAGGGGATTCGGCGTGCCGTGGGCCGCGCGTGCCCGTGCACTGTCTTGGGCCTGGCCCAACAGCGCTCGGCACCGTGTGTGGCCCAAGCCCGGGGGCTCTTGTCGGTGTACTAAGATAGGGGTACCTTAGTACCCCAACTTGTGCACGGGCAGTCGCAGCTTCCCGCGGCAGGGTTCACCACGCGCTCGCCGGAAACCTTTCTGGTCCCTTTCTAAGCCATTCAAAAACAAAGTATACAAGACAGAAGATCGAGACCCCGGCAAGTGGGACTTGCCGGGAAGGCCGTGCCAGGCTCAAGTTTATCACTTTTACCCAAGACCCTGGCAAGAGGAGCTTGCCAGGAAGACCAGAAGATTACCTCTCAGAAGACATGCCTCGGCGCACCCTGCGTCCCGGCAGGGCCCAGGGGAGCGACAAGCTTCCCGGCCCGACAAGATCAAGACCCCGGCAAGGTGCTTGCCGGGGAAGCCTGCGCTGTGTGCCCGCGCTCCAGCTCATCGGCCCACGCGTCGCCCTGGGGCCCTTCCAGGGACGCGTGGCGGATGGCTGTGCAGCCTGGGGGACACGGTGGCACTCCACGGTGACGAGGCTACCGCCGTGGCGAACGGAGACGCATGGACGGGTACTTTTGGGGTCGACGGTGACGGGCATTTAATGCCCTTGTCCCCCACTGTCAAGTTAGGTGAAGACCACTGTTCACGCACTATTCATGCACTGTTCCCGCACTGTTACAACTACCACCAAAGTTACATTTTTGCCCTTCTTCTACGTTGACACCTGTCGGTGACCCCTTGAGCTATAAAAGGAGGCCCATGCACAACGTAGAAGGGGTTCGGAACCTAGATAGCCCTCTGGCTCGGTGTAGCTAGCTCTTCAAGCTCCCGAGCTCACAAACTCAATACAAACCAAGCAGGAGTAGGGTTTTACGCGTCCGCGCGGCCCGAACCTGGGTAAACTGCCCGCGTGTGCTCTTCGATCCGCTCTTTGTGCTCCCTCCGCTCCCTTACCGCAACGTACAAGGGGCTCCGGTCCCATAGGTGTTCGTGGTGGACAGTTTCCCCCGACATCTTTGGCGCGCCAGGTAGGGGGCGTCGAGGCTGTGCGAACCTGATCCGGTGCTCACGCGGGCGCATTCTTCATCAACCTCTCCAGCTTCATCAACTTCATCAGCAACAGCAACATGGCCCCGAAGAAGAAGGCTTCGGAGGTCGCAGGCCCGTCTGCGTCGATTCCCCTGCCACCAGAACCAACGGTGGGTGGAGGAGACGCCGGCAGAAGGGTGGTCGCCGGCGAGGAAACTCACGGCACCGCCAAATCCAAGGACAAGGCGGACGACCGGACCAACTCCAAGGCTTCGGTGTCCGTAGACGCGCCACGTCCATCTCAGCACACGACAGGCCAGCAGCGCCGTGGTACAGGAGGTACCATCCGCTTGCTGGGCCAAGGACAAACCGGAGGCTCGCGGGATGCTCTAGGCCATCGTCCTGGCACGAGCAAGGCGCGGTCGCCGGGGCGAGAGACTGCTCCTTCTAACCCTGTTAGAAGTCCGAGCATATCTCGCTCCTCGCACCGCTCGCCACCGCTCCCCTCCTCTCCAGCAGAAGCTCTCGCAAGAGCGCAACTGCTCCTCGATTTCCCTCCAGCGGCAGACAAGGCAGAAGACTGGAGGGCAACAATCCAAAGCCTCATCGCCTTCGCCAACAACGACACGCCGCAGCAGCCGGCGACCTCGCGGCCACGGCAAGTCGACCAGGCGAAGGCCGACGGCAACAAGACCGCCGGGGGTGCAACCGCCGTGCACTCCCCGCCGCGGAAGCAGAAGACGCCTCCCCGCCGGATTAACGTCGACGACGACTCCACGGCGTCGTCGGATCCGCGGGCTCGTCGGGACCAGCGCCAAGTCCTTGACGATCGGCGGCAAGAAGATGCTCAGACGACGATCGAGCACTGGCGAGAAGCCCGGCGACAATCGGATCAACGTGCTGGGACCGCTGTTGACACGCACGCGCCCGGTGAACCAGGCAACTTGTCGTACGCGGCAGGTTGCCCTGCGTTTACCCGTGAGCTGCGGCGCGTCCAGTGGCCCAGCATGAAAAACTTCAAGCCCGACGTACCCGAGAAGTACGACGGCAAGACGCACCCCTCGGAGTTCCTCAGCATCTGCACCATCGCGGTGCAAGCTGCCGGGGGACGCGACGAGAAGATATTGGCCAATTACTTCCCGCTGGTGCTTAAGCCAAACGTCCGTTCTTGGCTCATGGACTTGCCGGAAGGCTCCATTTCTTCATGGGCGGATTTGTGCCACCAATTTGTTGGCGCCTTCACGGGCGGCCACAAACCCCACGGCCAGGAGAGTGATCTCCACATCTTGGCCCAGAAGGAAGGAGAATCCCTGCGCAAGTACATTCAACGGTTCAGCCGCGTGCAGCACAACATTCCCGACGTCCACCCCGCCGCGGTTATCAGCGCGTTCCACCAGAACGTGCGTAACCGTCGCATGCGGGAAGAGATGGCCATGACCAAGATACGGGATGTCAGCAAGCTCTACGCTCTGGCTGACAAGTGCGCGCGCGCCGAAGAGGGGAGGAGACTCCCCGGAGAGGATGCTGGCGCAGGGGGAAGCGACAGCGAGGACGCCGCCCCGGCAAAGAAGAGCAGGCGGCGGAACAACAGGAAGAAGAAGAGCAAGGAAGTGTTGGTCATCGAGAAGTCCGGCAAGGAGGCTCCCGCCAAGACAGCACAGGCTGGCGGCTCCGGCAAGGAGCCTGCCCCTGTGGCGGCAGCCGACAAGCAGGACGGCTCCGACAAGCAATATTGCAAGATCCACCGCACCAAGGGCCATGACCTTTCGAACTGCAAGCGAGTCGAGTACCTCGTAGAGCAGCAGAAAGCTGAATACGAGCGGCGCGACAAGGAGAAGGCTCAAGGTGGCGGAGGAGAGCCAAGCAAGAAGCGGCCATTCAATGGCCGGGGAGGACGCCGCGGCAAGGCCAAGCAGCGGCAAGGTGATCGACCTCCCCGGGGCCGCGACAAGGACGAGGAAGAAGACGACGACGACGACATGGAGGAAGGTGATAACAGCGAGCAGGAGTTCCAGAAGGCCACAGAAGTGATGTGTGTCGACGGAGGCGCCTCTCTGCACACTTCCCACCGCCAACTCAAGCAGTGGGTGCGGGAAGTAAACGCAGCAGAGCCGCCCGTTGAGTCACGCAGGCTACTGAAGTGGTCCAGCACGCCCATCATTTTTGATCTTGAGGATCACCCTGACCGCACCACTGCGGTCGGGTGCTTGCCGATGTTGGTCTCACCAACCATCCGCAACCTCAAGGTCACCAAAATGTTGGTAGACGGCGGGGCCGGCCTGAACTTGATCTCCTCGGCTGTGATCAAGAAACTCCAGATCCCAGACGGCGAGCTCGAAGAAACCGGTTCGTTCCAAGGAATAAACCCGGGGAGGAGCAAGCCGAAGGGCAAGATTACTCTGCCAGTGACCTTTGGCGGGGAGCTCAACTTCAGGACGGAGAGGATAACCTTTGACGTGGCCGATATCCCATTGCCATACAATGGGATACTTGGACGTCCTGCCCTCGCCAAGTTCATGGCAGCTTCCCACTTTGCTTACAATGTACTCAAGATGCCGGGGCCGATAAGCGTCATCTCTGTCCCTGGCGACAAGAAGGACGCGCTTATCTGCGCCGACAAGATATACCGGGACGCAGCAGCCGCGGTGGAGAGCAACACACTTGCCGCTGAAGCTCCCGGGGGGAAGAAGACCAAGACCAAGCCCGGCAAGTGCTCTGGGGCCGACTCCGGCAAACGCACCTCTTCGGAGTGCTGCGCTGCCGTCGAGGACGTTCCATCGAGCTCCACCGGCAAGTGCAAGAAAGGGATGGCCGCTCCACCGGCGACCAAGAAGGTGTCCGCCAAGGAGGACGGCACTGGTGGTACCTTCACCATCAGTGCTACACTTGATAACAAATAGGAAAGCGCGCTCGTTGCCTTCCTGCGGGCGAATGTCGATGTGTTTGTGTGGCAACCATCTGACATCCCCGGCGTTCCCAGGAAGGTAATTGAGCACAAGCTTGCTGTTTGTCCTCATGCACGGCCCGTCAAGCAGAAGGTCAGGAAGCAAGCCGTGGAGCGCCAAGAATTCATTGCCGAAGAGATTAAGAAGCTAGAAGCAGCGGGCCTGGTTAGAGGCGTGATCCATCCGACGTGGTTAGCAAATCCAGTTGTCGTGCGTAAGGCTAACGGGAAGTGGAGGTTGTGTATAGACTTCACTGATGTGAATAAAGCATGTCCCAAGGATCCATTTCCTTTGCCGCGCATTGACCAGATTGTTGACTCCACTGCTGGATGTGAGCTGCTCTCCTTCCTTGATGCATACTCAGGCTACCACCAGATTTTTATGGCCAAGGAAGATGAAGAGAAGACTGCATTCATTACTCCATGTGGCACATATTGCTTCATTTGCATGCCTTTCGGATTGAAGAATGCGGGCTCAACATTTGCAAGGGTGGTGCACACTGCTTTTGAGCCACAAATCCACAGAAATGTAGAAGCTTACATGGATGACATATTGGTCAAGAGCAAGAGCAAAGATACCCTGATCCAAGACTTAGAAGAAACATTTGCAAATCTACGCAAGATCCAGCTCAAGTTGAACCCCGAGAAGTGCGTCTTCGGAGTCCCCTCCGGCAAGCTTCTCGGGTTCTTCGTGTCCCACAGGGGGATTGAAGCCAATCCCGAAAGATAAAAGCCATCGAGCAGATCGAGGCCCCGAAGCGCGTGAAGGACGTAAGGAGACTTGCTGGTTGTGTGGCTGCCCTCAGCAGGTTCATTTCAAAATCTGCAGAACGCGCCCTGCCTTTCTTCAAGATCTTGAAAAAGGCAGGTCCTATGAAATGGACTCTGGAAGCGGAGGCAGCGCTGCAGGATTTGAAAGGATACCTGTCCTCCACTCCAATACTTGTCGCACCTAAACCACAAGAAAAGTTGCTGCTGTACTTAGTGGCAACCAATCAAGTGGTTAGTGCTGCGTTGGTAGCGGAAAGGGAGGCAGAGGAAGAGCCCACACCTCCGGCGAGCGAGTCCAGCGACAAGCAGGGGGATCCACCGGCAAGCTCTGGCCCCAAAAAGGACAACTCTGCGCAGGAGCAAGGAGAAGTGCGAAGGAAGATGGTGCAACGCCCGGTGTATTTTGTGAGTTCCCTCTTGCAGGGGGCTAGATCAAGATACTCCGGGGTGCAGAAGTTGCTTTTCGGTCTCCTCATGGCCTCGAGAAAGTTGCGCCATTACTTCCAAGCACACGAGATAACAGTGGTCACTCGCTTTCCGTTGAAGAGGATACTGCAGAATCCAGAAGCAACAGGCAGGATCGTCGAGTGGGCACTGGAACTGTCGAGCTTTGGTCTCAAGTTTGAAAGTACTCCAACCATACAGAGCAGAGCCTTGGCAGAATTCATAGCTGAATGGACCCCAACGCCGGATGATGAAGTTCCAGAGACAAGCGTCCCCGTACAAGAAGCGACAAGCGAATGGATGATGTACTTTGATGGTGCTTTCTCGCTGCAAGGCGCCGGTGCCGGAGTGGTAATCATAGCGCCCACCGGAGAACACCTCAAGTATGTTATCCAGATGCACTTTCCCAGGGAACAAGCGACAAACAATACTGTTGAGTATGAAGGTCTGCTTGCCGGCCTCAGGATTGCAGCTGAACTTGGGATCAAGAAGTTGATTGTGCGGGGAGATTCTCAGTTGGTGGTCCAACAAGTAAACAAAAGTTATCAAAGCCCTTTGATGGAAGCTTATGTAGATGAAGTGAGAAGGCTTGAAGAGCACTTTGAAGGTCTGCAAATGGAGCACGTCCCGAGAGCTCAGAATGATATTGCTGATGGCCTTTCAAAGTGTGCTGCAATGAAGTTACCTGTGGAACCAGGGACGTTCCTGCTCAAGCTGACTCAGCCATCCGTTACACCATCAATTGGGCAGAACAAGAAGAGAAAGTTGGTCTCCGGCGACTACTTGCCGGCGGATCTTCCCGAAACCGCCGCCAAGGTCCCCAGGATCGACAACCAAAACGGTGAGGAACAGTTTGCTCCTGCAGATCCAAGGGTCTGTACAGTTGAAGCAAGCGTTCCCGACAAGCCTTGCCCCGACAGGCTTGCCGGGGAACCATCAGCTCCGGCAGAACCAGAGGTCCTTGCCGTAGAAGCTGGGGTTCCCGCAGCGGCCCTCATGCCTTTAGTCCTTGCCGTTGAGCCTCGAGCTCCAGCATGGGCGCAGCAGATCGTCCGTTTTCTGCAAACTGGAGAACTTCCCGACGACCTAGCAGAGATAGAGAAAATAACCAGGCAGTCAAGTATGTACCAGTTCGTTGACAATGAACTGTACAGAAGAAGGCTCAATGGTGTCAGGTTGAAGTGCATTTCCAGAGAAGATGGACAGAAGCTGTTGGCAGAAATACATGGAGGCATATGTGGCCACCACATTGGCGCAAGGGCACTTGCCGGGAAGGCATTCCGGCAAGGGTTCTTTTGGCAAGAAGCCCTCCAAGATGCAACTGCACAAGTAACCAAGTGTGAAGCGTGCCAGTTCCATGCCAAGCAAATTCATCAGCCAGCTCAAGCTCTCCAGACGATCCCTTTGTCCTGGCCCTTCTCGGTCTGGGGGCTCGATATCCTCGGCCCCTTCCCCCGAGCTGTCGGGGGCTTTGAGTACTTGTACGTAGCAATCGATAAGTTCACAAAGTGGCCAGAAGTGGAACCGGTGAGAAAGGTGACAGCACAGTCAGCGGTCAGGTTCTTCAGGTCAATTGTTTGCCGTTTCGGAATCCCTAACAGGATCATCACCGACAATGGTACACAATTCACTAGTCGCACCTTCATGCAGTACATCCAAGACCTTGGCGCCAAGGTCTGTTTCGCTTCTGTTGCTCACCCGAGGAGCAATGGTCAAGCGGAGAGGGCCAATGCTGAAGTGCTGCGCGGACTCAAGACAAGAACCTTCGACAGGCTACGCAAGTGCGGAAGAAACTGGATGGAGGAATTACCGGCGGCTCTTTGGTCAATCAGGACGACACCAAGTCGAGCCACCGGACAGACACCCTTTGCTCTTGTCTATGGAGCAGAGGCAGTTCTCCCACGGAACTCGTATACGGATCTCCTCGAGTGCTCGCTTATGATGAGCTCGAGCAAGAGCAACTGCGACAAGATGATGCATTGCTCCTTGAGGAGGAACGTCTCCAGGCTGCTGTACGAGCTGCTCGATACCAGCAAGCCTTGCGTCGCTACCATAGCCGCAAGGTCAAGGCCAGGAGTCTCGAGGAAGGCGACCTTGTTCTTCGGCGTGTTCAGTCCGCCAAGAATTCCAACAAGTTGACGCCGAAGTGGGAAGGCCCTTATCGGGTGAGACAAGTCACAAGGCCCGGCGCTGTCCGCCTTGAGACCGAAGAAGGCTTACCGGTGAGCAATTCCTGGAACATAGAGCATCTTCGCAAGTTTCACCCATAAGGCGCGGTTGCCGTGATCCGCTCCGGCAACCACCTTCTGTACGAGTCTTGCCGCTGTCGCATGTAAACCTTTGTACAAAGCCCCGCGCAGATCCCGTGCATCAGTAAAGCTTTTGTGTTTCGCACTATTTGCCATTTTCATGCTTTTCTTTGTTATTCGCATGCGTTGTTTGGCATCTTGTGCAACACACATATCCGGTAAGCATTACCATGCCGAGAAACCCTATACTTTTTTCCTCTTCTCTTTTTCTTTCCCTCTTAAGCAGAAGAAACATTCCTCGCGCACAAGTTTGCCGGGGGGAAGGAGGTGGAGGACGAACCAAGTGCTGTTCAAGAAAGGGAAGCTTGCCGGAGAACGAACAGATTATGAAAGCTAAGTTACCAGAATTTGAGCAGTTCAAAATTTTTAAAATTTAGTTATCTTCCTTGAACAACCACACTTTGTATGGAAAACCTGTGCGCGGAGGAACCTACCCGTGGCTAGCCGCACCCTTACCTTGTTTTCATGAACGGCTTCAGTGAGCTGCGACAAGTGTCGCGCCCTTACTTCGTTTTCGAGTTCGCTCAGCAAGCTAAGTGCGTTGCGACTAGCTGCGGCAAGGTTGCTTGTCGGTAAGGCCTTTGCCAGCAGGCTGCTCAGAGTCCCTTGCCGGCAAGTTCCCTAAAAGCATAGGGTAAAAAGCATACAAAGTAAAGGACCAAAAACAAGGGAGATAACACTGTATCAGTTGCTCCGAAATAAGATAATATATTACAGAGATAACTTGTCGCAATAACTGATAGATTCATGTTCATGGCACACTTTGCAGCAGCAAAGGAAATAAAAAGAAAGAGGCCTAGTCTACGCGGTCGCCTTCACGCCTGGAGATCTTGTTCACCTTGGCGATGATGTGGGCAACCTGCGCCTTCAGCGCCTCCAGATCTGCATCGGTCGGCAAGCTGCGGAGGACGTTGACGAGATTGATACCAGGATTGCGGTAGACTATCTTCGTCAAGACGCGCTCCAAGGTGCCCGCGCAGAGCTGGCGCGACTCCTCGGCCAGCTGCGCAGGAAGCTTCTCCTGCAGCCGTGCAAGCGCCGGCGCGATTCCCCTGAAGAAAAGACTTAGTTTGGCGCTGTGGGGGAGATTCTGGTCCGGAGAGTACATGAGGTGCTCCACCCTCAGCGCCATCAGCTCCTTGTCGATGTTGGCAGCAGAAGCCACCAGATCTTCAGTCCATAGTTCAACGGTCCGGCGGAAGTTGTTAGCTGAAGTGGCGGCGCTCTCCACCAGGCCTCGTTCCTTGCAGAGCTCGTCCTTCAGCTTTGTTTCGCGATCCCGGGCGGCGTCCAGCGAGTCAGTCAACGTGCAGACCTTCAACTCCAGATCAGCAATTGAGTCCTTGGCGGCTTTGAGCTCGTCGCCCTGCTTGGAGAGGCGTACCTGAAGATCAGAGTTGGTGTGGGCGTCCTTTTCCCGCTCCACATTAAGTGCGGTGATCCTCTCCGTGCTCGCCTTCAGGTACTCCTCCAGCTGCGCCACCTTAGCTTCAAGGTCCTTCTTGGCGGTCTCCGCGGTGGCTGCGGCGGCTTTCGCTTCCTTCAACTCTCCGCCAAGGGCCTGCTCCCGGGCGGTAAGGTCGTCCTCGTGAGCGTCGAGGTCGACCTTCCGCTGGTTGAGCGCTCCTTCTCGCTGGGACAGCGCTTCACCGACCAGTCGATGTTGCTCCTCGGCCTCAGCTTTCTCTAGGAGGAACTCTTGCTGCTCTCCGGCAAGCCTCTCGCGCTCCTCCGCCAAGTCGCGGAGAGCCGCCTGGTTGGCGGCGCGGAGCTCTGCGGCGCGTTTCTCCAAGTCTGCTCCGGCCTTGGCGGTGAGGGCTTCTCGCGACTCCAGTTTCGCCTGCCTGGCCCGGTCAAGGGCCAGGAGCTGGCGGAGAAGTTTCTCCTCTTCGGGCTCATCGCTCCCGCCAGGCGCCTCAACAATCTTCAACCCTGCGGAGGCGAGGACCTCTCCATCAAAGGTCTCTCCCTCCGCGGGGGTTCGCGACGAAGACGCCCACGGGACCTGTATGAAGACTCCGTTGGGCGCTTCAAGATAGAAGCCCGATCGCTCCGTAGACGCGGAGGGGTCGGCGGCCGGCGCAGCGCTTGACGCTCCTGCTGCCTCCGGGCCAGTAGTACGGTCGCCGGTCCCCTCCTCGCCCGCGGCATCTGCGGTCGGCGCGGTCTCCTTAGCGGCAGGCTCGTCGGCTCCGGCCATGCCCTTAGTGGCTGTGGCGTTGCCGTCGTCGCCTTGCGCGCCCTCCTCCTCGACGGTGACTTCCGTCTCCATCCGCTCCGGGGGAGGAGGATCTAGCAGAAGAAAAAGAAAAGAAGAAGTTCAAGCAAATATCCAAAAACACAAGTCCGAGAAGATGAAATTACAAGACTCACCTTTGCGGACTTCCTCGACGACAGGCTCCCTCGCCGGGGAGTCCTCCCTTGGCGGGGTGGCCACCCTCGCCGGGCTGCTCGCCCTTGGCGGGGTACTCGCCCTTGGCGGAGTACCCGTCCTTGGCGGAGCGCTCTCCCTCGCTGGGGAGTTCACCCTTGGCGGGGATGGTGGGATCTGTGGCTCCTCGGGAGTAGTCTCCGGGCGCTCCTGCGGCTACGGCTCCACTTCTGCACAAGACAAATGAAGCAGCAAGATGTCAGTACAAGTTAAAACCTCAAGCGCGCCCGACGAACAAAAAAAAATCTAAAACCCAGACTTACGCTGGGGGCTGCGCTGGGGGCTGCTCCTCAGAGCAGCAGGTTGGTCCGACGAGCCTGCCGCTGGCGCGTCTCCGGTCGCCGCGGCGGGCGAGTCGTCCTCGACCTCAACCACAGGGATCTTGGCCCTTTTCGCCATCCGCTGGGTCAGGGTCCTGCAAGCAAAGCAAGAACAAGATAAGAATCATCAAGGAAAGAATCAAGACAGAATCAAAGAAGTTACAAATTACAAATACTTACTCCTCTTCCTCGTCGTCGTCGGAGCTGAGGGTGGAGAAGTCAAACTCCACCTGAGTTGCTCCCGCGCGAGGAGCAGGAGGAGAAGGCTCCCTCGGGCGCTTGGCGGTCTCCGGGGCTGGGGGCTGCGAAGACCCAGCCTCCGTTGGCGCCGGAGCCCGAGGAGCAGGAGGAGCGGCCGCTTCGCTCCGGGAGGATCCCCCTCCGCTTGGCGCTGCTGCGCGGGGCGCCTCCATCGCGGCTTGGCTCGCTCTGGTGACGCGCGTCGCCCGGCGAGTGGGCTGCTGTCGGGGCGCCTGCATCCTTGTCGCTGTAGCCGCCTTGCGGAGGCGCTTCAACGGTGTTCGCTTGGGACTCGCCCGGGGCGGGGAGTTCTCCGAGGACGATGAGGCGTCGTCATCAAGCCCCAGAGACCCACCGGTGTCCTCATCGGCCTCGGCGTCCTCCTCCTCCTCCTCGGCGGGACCGCTAGGTCCAGCATCTTGTCCTGCGGCTCCGCTCCCTCCGGCACCTCTGTTCCCTCCGGCAACCTCGCCCCCCGCGGCGGCCTCGCTCACAACCCCGGGGATCCCGGCATGCCTCAGGGAAGGAACTCCGGCAAGCTCGTCGGGTGGAAGCTTAAGCAGCCTGCGGATCTCTGCCTCCTCGGCTTTGCTCGACGCGTCCGCAGCCTCCGCCTCGTCAACGGTGAATCCGAAGTCTCCTGCCGCTGCGGCTGCGGCGGCCTCTTCCATCCGAGAAGCAATATAGGCAATATCCCGCTCCGTGGTGGCCCGGGTGAGACCTTTGATCTCCTCGGTGTTCTTCGGCACCTCAACCAAGTTATCAAAGATGGTCAGAATGGCATCTCACGGAGGCTGGATCCAGGTGGGGACGATGCCGTGGGAGTCGCACTCCGGCATCATTGCTCGCAAGGAATCACGGGCGGTGCTGTTGCACAGCGGCACCACTCCCTTGGCGGGTCTGAACCACTCTGGATGCGCCGGGTCATGCTTGAACAGCTCTCGCAACATTCCTTTCAGCTCCAAAGCGGTGAAATTGAAGTTCAATCCGCAGCGCAACCTCATGATATCCACTGCATTGCCAAATTCCCAGGCGGGCCTTTTCCTCTCTTGTAAAGGGGCAATGCGGCGGCGGAGGAAATCTGCGCCCACCTCTCCGATGGTCAGATTGGCTACCCGGAGACGGATGATTCTAACAAGGGCAATACTAAGCTTGTTGTCTTCCGGGGCCAGTTCGCTCCAGTCTCTGCCGCGCACTATGGCAGTTGTGCACGGCACGGTGAAAGGCTCCGGCTGATCCTCTACTACCCAGCACCAGTCTGCGCGCCATTCTTCCCACTTGCCGCGGAGTTCGCCTTTCAGATATGAGTCCTTTTTGTTTAACCGGAAGATCCAGGAGATTCCGCCGGAGAGGGGAGCGCCAGCCTCTACTCTAGGCATGAAGAAATGGCGGAAGAGTGCTACGTTTGGATGGATCCCTATGAAGTTTTCGCACATATGTGCGAAAACGGCCGTCGTAAGGATGGCGTTGGGGGTGAAGTCTAAGAGGTGGAGGTTGTACGTGTTCATAATATCGCAGAAAAACTCCGAAAATGGAGGGCACAACCCACAGTGAAAGAAGGCGGCGAAGAAGAAATACCCGTCGGGGACCAGATCTTTGGCGATGGCGGGGAAGACTCTGTTGCGGGGATGAGCCTTGGTCTCCCCGGACCAGAAGAGGTAGTACTTGTTCCATAACTCTGGCGCGCTGAGCCTCGGCGCGAAGACCACGTTCCTCTTCCGCAAGGCGACAAGCTTTGTCGCCTGCTCGGACTTCTCCTTCTTGGTCTTCTCCGCTTTCGCCTTCTCGCTCTTCGGAGCCATGGCGGAGGCGGCGAGGGAAGAGGCGAGGAGCTCGACGGCGCCGCGGATGCGGAAGGCGGCGGAGGAGGGGTGGAAGCAGAGAGCGGCGGAGGTGTTCTGGAGGTTGAAGATGCAATGAAGACGAAGGAGGGAAACTTCCCCTGCTTCCTCTGCTTTTAAGGGGGGGAGTGGGGGACGTTTCGCATTTTCCATTAATGAACGAGGCCACGATCTCCCCCACGATGCCGCAATCGACGCGTGCCGTTGGGGGGGGATGCGGCGGATACGGAAGGGGATTCGGCGTGCCGTGGGCCGCGCGTGCCCGTGCACTGTCTTGGGCCTGGCCCAACAGCGCTCGGCACCGTGTGTGGCCCAAGCCCGGGGGCTCTTGTCGGTGTACTAAGATAGGGGTACCTTAGTACCCCAACTTGTGCACGGGCAGTCGCAGCTTCCCGCGGCAGGGTTCACCACGCGCTCGCCGGAAACCTTTCTGGTCCGTTTCTAAGCCATTCAAAAACAAAGAATACAAGACAGAAGATCGAGACCCCGGCAAGTGGGACTTGCCGGGAAGGCCGTGCCAGGCTCAAGTTTATCACTTTTACCCAAGACCCTGGCAAGAGGAGCTTGCCAGGAAGACCAGAAGATTACCTCTCAGAAGACATGCCTCGGCGCACCCTGCGTCCCGGCAGGGCCCAGGGGAGCGACAAGCTTCCCGGCCCGACAAGATCAAGACCCCGGCAAGGTGCTTGCCGGGGAAGCCTGCGCTGTGTGCCCGCGCTCCAGCTCATCGGCCCACGCGTCGCCCTGGGGCCCTTCCAGGGACGCGTGGCGGATGGCTGTGCAGCCTGGGGGACACGGTGGCACTCCACGGAGACGAGGCTACCGCCGTGGCGAACGGAGACGCAAGGACGGGTACTTTTGGGGTCGACGGTGACGGGCATTTAATGCCCTTGTCCCCCACTGTCAAGTTAGGTGAAGACCACTGTTCACGCATTGTTCATGCACTGTTCCCGCACTGTTACAACTACCACCAAAGTTACATTTTTGCCCTTCTTCTACGTTGACACCTGTCGGTGACCCCTTGAGCTATAAAAGGAGGCCCATGCACAACGTAGAAGGGGTTCGGAACCTAGATAGCCCTCTGGCTCGGTGTAGCTAGCTCTTCAAGCTCCCGAGCTCACAAACTCAATACAAACCAAGCAGGAGTAGGGTTTTACGCGTCCGCGCGGCCCGAACCTGGGTAAACTGCCCGCGTGTGCTCTTCGATCCGCTCTTTGTGCTCCCTCCGCTCCTTTACCGCAACGTACAAGGGGCTCCGGTCCCATAGGTGTTCGTGGTGGACAGTTTCCCCCGACACCGACAATAGCCCGTGGGCCCAAGGCGCGATCGGAGTTGGCTTCAAGGTGAAGCCAAGAGGGAAGGGCGAAGTGCCGCGGGCCCCAATCACCTGTGGACCGAGTCGACGTGTGGTGCCTAATGGGACGTGGGCGTCTCCACTTCCCCATGTAGCCTTAGCAACCGTTTGACTTGGCGACTGCCTGCTACATGCAGAATGACCATCATTACTTGGAATCAAGGGAGGTCGACTGTTGGCCTCCCTCTGGCTATAAATGGGGGGCGGGGCCCCCTGTTTATCTCCATCTTCTTGCCGCTTGCTCCTCCTTCTTCTTCCTCGTCCGATCGTCTTGCCGCAGTGTCCATGGCGCTGACAAGGAGGTTCTCCACCGCAGAGAAAGGAAAAGCTCCTCAGGTGGAACCCGAAGTGCTCCCACCAAAGAAGAGGCTGAGAGCTCCCGCGAGGTTGCCGCGGAGCTTGGGGCGAGGCGGCCTTGGATTAAATGGCCTCCGCCAGGCTACCCAATCCATGTGTATGCCCACGCACAGAGCCCTATGCACAGGGGCAGTGGCCAGTGCCGCGAGGAGTAGGGCCACGCCGGAGGGCTGGCGGAGGCAGTATGGCCACCCCATTCATGGACTCACGCCAAGGGCAGAGCCCACGAGTTCCTGGTGTGGGTGGCTTCGCCACCACACATGTGGATTTGCTTTCGCGGTTCTTCGCAGGGGAAGTGCCGCTGCGGGGGCCCGTTGACCTATGGCTACAACACACCGAGTGCTGCAGCCAAGCTTTTGAAGTGGAAGTCGAGGTCATCAGCTCCGGTGATGTCTTCATGACTCGTGGATGGGGCGAGGTCGCCCGCGCCTGCCGCTCGAAGGGGGCTCTCTCCATCCACTTCGAGTACGATGGAGCTTCGTCGCTCTCCTTCAAGGTCTTCGGCGGAGACGGCCTGCGCCTGGAGTGCTGCCCCAAGGGAAGCGGCTATAGCAGCGAGGCCGCGGGCAGTGAGCTTGCCCTTGGCCTTGTTCGCGACTCCTCCGGTAGCAGTAGTACTTCATCGGACTCAAGTAGCGACGCTAGTACAAGCTGCCGAGCCGCCGTGCCCGGACCATGGCAACATCTTCCCGGAGCCACCGGTGACGTTGCTGGGTCCACGGCTCTTCAGGGGTTCTTCTTTCCTTCTTTCTATTCCTGAACCAAACCATGACGAGCCCCGTGGGGGTATGTAAAAATGTGATGCTTTTTCCTTAATGTTATTATTCCTGATCGGTGTTGCGATCGCATCCCCTGCCTCGGCACGATTCCCTCTTTCTTTCTTGCGGTAGCTTAGTGCTCTACGTCGACATGACCCAATCCCTAGGCAAGCTTCAGCCATTGCTGCTATGCCAGGTCATGATGCCATGGTCAAGTCCCGGAGGTGAGCGGCCCGAGGTCCGGCAAGATCCCCCTAGGCACGATGCTCAAGGGGTCCCCTTTGGTGTGCAAGCGACTTCCGACAGATCGAAAGGGGGGAGCCTTGCCCGGGCGAGATTGTGAGCAGCACAACACTGGTCGTAATGCTCAGGTCTGCGCGTATGGGGTGACTTATCTTGGCGAGACTGTGGTGATTCCTTTATTGTGGAGGCAACTTTCGACACGACGCCTGGCCGTGCCCTGATGTCGTTGGTGCTTCCACGCCCACGCCAACTCCTTCTTCCTCGCTCGTCTAGGTGCTCTACGTCCTCGGGTCCTAGCCCTCGAGCAATGCTCAACCGCTGCTGGTATGCCAGGTCGCGATGATGTGGTCAAGGCTAGGGGCGAGGGCTTGAGAGCCAATAGGAGTCCCTGAGGCACGTTGCTCAGGGCCTCCCCCTTTAACGTGCAAGAAACTTGCGTGAAAAAGAGGTGGCTGGCTTTGTGAGTGGTTGCAACTTGAGGTGCCGGCAGGGCCCCCGTGATCCTGGCTCCGGAGACCCCTACTAGTTAGCCGAAGAAATAAAACATAGTTACTCTTGCTATTCTGCCGGTGATCTTTCCACAAGAAGACGAAGGCACTGAGGACCTGGTGAGGTGACGTGCGCGGGGCCAGCTGCGAGCCAGAGCTCGATCTCTTAGATTTATCAGCGTTGCAGGGACGGGCCCGAGCACAGGTGCCATGCCGGTTGCCCCCATTGCAGGATGAGCAATAGGCGGGTTAGCAATGCGCAAGAGCCGTGATGAGCAGCTCCACATGCAACGAAATAACGGATGCAACATTGGACAACCATGATAACATAGGCATGCATACCGGTCTGGAGTACATAAACCAAAATAGCGTTGTTGCGGGGCTGGCCCTGGAAGTTCAAGGATAATGCAGCCCGAGGGGCGCCCTCAATTGAACAAACCAAAAAGTCACCTGGAACTATCGCTGAAGAAGAGTTGGGGCAGCTGAAGATGCGCGTCGTAGATGTCGCCCATCACGAGTCGTCTGGCTCCTGGGTCTCGCAAGGCTCCTGAGGTCCGGGAGGCTTGCGAAGGATCAGCGCCTCCCCCGTAAGGATCACCTGGCGCTTGGCTTCGTGAGCTGCCAGGATGCCCTGCATGCGGCGCTGGTGCAAGGCAGCTGCGTTCGCTAGGCCGAACGGCATGCATACGTAGCTGTGTGGAGGGCCCCCACACCAGCCGATGCGGGACGGCCAGAAGAGCTCCTGATAAGTGGCTCTATTGAGGCCTGGGATGTTGACGCAGACGCGCAGCTTGCCACCCACTTCCGGGGCGACAGCTGCACTGGGTTGCATGGTGTGATGCTGGCCACGCATGGCCCACGCCTCCTGAAGTTCCTCGATCACCTGGGTGATGAACCCCTGAGCGCCTAGCGCCCTGCTTGTAGAAGCGCGCATTTGAACATGCTCCACGTGGTGCCCGAACACCTCCCTCGGGACGCTGTCCAGGTCGGAGGCCCTCCATAGGAGAGCTCCTGGGCCCAACCTGAGTGGGGCGCTGAGCATGCCTTCCTATGCAAGGGTGGGAGGCGCCCCAGCAGTGGGCAAAGGTCCTGAGGCGCGATCGTCGAATGCCCCACCCTCCTAAGATCCTTGGTGGAGCAGCTGCTTCTTCTTCTTCTTGGGGATGACCTTAGGGGGGTGGATGGCGCCTTCGCCATCTGAGTTCTCGACCACCGCAGCTTGTAGGTATGCTCAAGGGAGCACGCTGCATCCTTCTCGTTGCAGCCGACCATGATGATGTCGCCGCTTCCTGACATTTTGAGGACATTGCAGCCGTGGTGAGTCGCCGCCATGAACTTGGCCAGGGCTGGTACCCAAGGATGGCATTGTACGGGAGACGAATGTGGGCAACATCGACGTCAATGAGCTCGGTGTGGTAGTTTTTGCGCTGCTCGAATGTGATAGGGAGATGGATCTGCCGATGGGGAGTGTGGAGCCATCGGTCACCCCTAAGAAAGGCTCGGTTGGCTGGAGCTGGTCATATGGCACTTGGAGCATGTCAAAAGTCTCGACTGAGAGGAGGTGGAGCCCTGCGCCGCCATAGATCAGTGTCTTGGTGACGAGGATGTTGCTGATAGTAGGAGAGTAGAGCATCGGGAGTGCACCTGCGATTGCCGCGCACTTGAGCTGGTTAGCAGAGTCGAAGGTGATGGCGTACTTGGACCATCTAAGGGGATGTGACGCCTCGAGATTGGGGAGGGCCGCATTCACCTCGTAAGCGAACTTCTTGAAGACGCGATGAGAGGCAAGGGCTTGAGCGCCGCCCAAGATGCAGGCGATGGCGTGAGGCTTTTGGAAGCCCCCGTCCCCATCATCTTGGTGGTGGTCGTTGTTCCTTCTTAGCGGTGGCGGCAGAGGAGGAAGGTCGGCATTGCCCTGAGGGTGATCCTCACGAGGCTGATACCTCCAGGAGCCATCACGAGGCTGGCCCTGCCAATGCTCCTCACAAGGCTTATCACGTCGGCCCTGCCGGGGGTCACGGTTGTCTCACCGTCCTCCGCCACGGCCATAACCGTGGTCGTTGCGCTCCGGACGGCGGCCGAAGCGCGCGTCTCGGATGGACCTGAGCACTTGGCAGGTGTTTGTGTTGTCACTGTGGACGTTGTGGAAGACATGGAACGGGCGATTGCCCTTGGAGGACTCAGGGTGGTCGCAACCGCGCTTCATCTCTGGCACGGCCGCGAGCACATCCGGGCCCTTGCCCTTCATGTCCTTGGCCTTGGCCTTCTTGTCTTCAGGATCGGCCTCCGGAAGCTCAATGAGGGAGATGCGACCCTCGTCTGCCCTCGCGCACTTGGTCGCCATGTTAATCATCTCCAGAGCCGAGCATAGGTCCTCATGGATGGCGAGTTCTTCCTTCATCTTGATGTCCCAGACGCCATTAGTGAACACTCAGATGATGGCCTTGTCTGACACCTTTGGAATCTTGATGCGGACGTTGGTGAAACGATGGATGTATTTGCGCAGGGTCTCCCCCGGTTGCTGCTTGATGCACCGCATGTCGCCTACTGCAGGAGTGCGGTCACGAGTTCCTTGGAAGTTGGAGATGAAGCACTTGCACTGCTCGTCTAGGAAGAGACTGATCCCACAGGGAGGTTCAGGAGCCACGAGCGTGCGCCATCCTTGAGAGCCATGGGAAACCAATTGGCCATAAACTTTTCGTCGCTGTCGCCGCCTTGATGCTCAGCTCATAGAGCTGGAGGAACTCGGCAGGATCAGGTGTGTCGTTGTAGGGTGGAGGCAGATATGGCTTGAACTTGCTGGGCCAGACGACGCAGCACAGCTCTGGAGTGAACGCTCGGTAGCCTGTCGCGCTCACGGGAACCCGCTGTGGTGGGGGAGCCTGGTCCTGGTGCTCACATGCTGCCGCCTTGGGTGGTGCACGGCCTTGACGGGGCGGCGCTTGGAGCGCACGTGCTTCTCCTTGGGGCCGCTGCACCACCCGGTAGCTTTCTTCATCGCGCGTTGGCGCCTTGCGCGGCGAGTCGCGCTAGGGGGTCTCGTGCCTTGGCTCCGGGACGACATCTCGCCAGAGAGGGGGGAGGAGGTGCACCGTGGGCCACATCACCCGCTTGAGGTGGCGGCGGAAGCAGCGAACGAGACGGTACAGGGAACTCTCCCGCGGCGCTGATAAGCTCGGAGATGCCATCCAGCCAGTCCTCGTAGAGGTCGTCGGCTGGGCGGTAGCGCATGAGCTCGCGTGCCATGAGCAATGCAGCCTCCGAGTTCGCCAGCCCGTGACGGGCATGGGAGGACGAAGCAGTGGCCGGAGTCAGTGATGGAGTAGCGGTGCGGCCATCACACCGCACGGAAGGTGGCAGCGACGAGTCCTGCTGCTCGTGGGCCACGGGGCCGGTGGCAGTGTTGGCCGCGGGTGACGGCGAACGGTGGGGGATGTTGTCACCTTTAGGTGCTATCTAAGAAATGCGGGCGGCGAGGGCCTCCCGGGGCTTAGTGCGAACTCGACGAGCATCGGCCATGGGATCGGCGGAATAGCGGCGAACCGGCCGACAAGGGAGAGAGGCTTCGACACACCCCTACCCGGTGCGCCAAATGGCGGATTCAGAGCTCCGCAGACCCAAGAAGGTTCGAACTCTGGGACATGTGCGAAGAACTCAACCTCTCTAGCCTACTAACTCTTCGATCTAATGGCGAAGCTTGTCGAACAAGAAAGACAAGGGACTTGACCATCTACCCAGGTTCGGGCCACCTTGTGGTGTAAGACCCTACTCCTGCTTTGGGGTGGATTAGACTCTCGGAGGTCTGCGGATGAACTAGTACTAGGGGAAGAACAGCCTTAGGAGGTCTGTTCTTGAGTGGGTGTGAGGTAGTGCGGGTTCTCCGTTTCGATCCCCTCTTATTGTGGTGGCTAGTCTGTATTTATAGTGGCCTTGGTCCTCTTCCCCGAAAACAAAGGCGGGAAGGGATCCCACAATGGCCAATTTGAAAGGGGACAAGAAGTACATCTTATCCTGACGAAAGGTGGTCTTCGCCTGCAAAGCTTCTGGTCGTGATGCCGTGCTGGGCTCGGTGATGACATACGTCCTGCCGTCCTGGCGGTCTTGGTCTCGTTGCACAAGAATGGAAACCTTTGGGTGATTCCTCGGGACTCCGCGACTACGCTTGACTTCTTAGCACCAAAGTGGAAACCTGTTACTCTGCGACCGCTGGCGCCCGCCTGGCCTTGGTCGTCATGGCTTACATCATTTGTTCCTCAGGAGGTGGGTGCTTGCATAGGAAACTCCGCTCCTCAAGAGTCTGCCTAAGGAGGCTGCTTCCTTCGGAGGTCTTGGCGTAATCCACCTCACGAGGCTTGGCCCCGCACGAGGGTCTTATCTCATCGGTGCTGAATATGGGTCGTACCTGGCCGTTTGTGGTGCCACGCGGTGGACCGTAGGCAGGCAAGTTTGGGTACCCTAGTTCCTAGAATGCCGACAATCTTTGGTATTCATCCCATAAGTATCCCTCATAATAGATTCATATGGTAATTTAATTTTCTTTCTTGGAAAGTGTTCCATGCCCTTCCTTAATGGAAATTGAAATCTAATGTTTCCTTCTTTCATATCAATAATTGCACCAATCGTTCTAAGGAAAGGTCTACCAAGAATAATAGGGCATGTTGGATTGTAATCTATATCAAGAATAATAAACTCTACGGGCACATAATTCCTATTTGCAAAAATAAGAACATCATTAATCCTTCTCGTATGCTTTTTAATAGTGGAATCGGCTAGATGAAAATTTAAAGAACAATCATCAAGTTCATGGAAACCTAGCACATCACATAAAGATTTTGAAATTGTGGAAACGCTAGCACCCAAATCATACAAAGCATTGCATTCGTAATCTTTGATCTCGATTTTAATAGTAGGTTCCCAACCATAATAAAGCTTTCTAGGGATTGAATCTTCCAACTAAAGTTTTTCTTCAAAAGATTTCATCATAGCATCAAAAATATGTTTCGTAAAAGCCTTATTTTGATTATAAGCATGTGGAGAATTTAACATGGATTGCAACAAGGAAATACAATCTATCAAAGAGAAACTATCATAATTAAATTCCTTGAAATCCAAAATAGTGGGCTCATTGCTAGCTAAAGTTTTGACCTCTCCAATCCCACTTTCATCGCTTTTTCACTAAGATCATTATTCTCCCAATTATCGGGACGCCTTTTATCTAAAGTTGACTCATCTCCAGTCCCTTATTTTCCAAGATCTATATTAGCAAACAAGGATTCAATAGCAGTCAAACCAAGAATCTTAAGATCTTCGTCATTGTTATCGCATAAACTAGAAGAATGCGTCTTTTCTAGCAATTCTTTTAGCACGCAACCTAGCCATTCTTGCTTTGCACTCATTAATCGAAATTTGCGTTACTTTCACAGATTCATTAATATCATGCTTTGGTGGCATAGATCTAATTTTCAAAGAATCAATCTCATGAAAAAATCTATCAACGTTTCTAGCCAAATCATCAATCGTGAGCAATTTTTCTTCTACCATAGCATTTAAAACCTTCTGGGAATATCTAAATTCCTTAATTGTACTCTCAAAATCAGAAGGTATTTTATTATAATTTCCCTAAGAATTGTTTTAGGAATTGCCATAATTATTAGAGGAATTGCTAGGAAATGGCCTAGGGTTGAAATTACCTCTATACATGTCATTACCAAAATTGTTCCTACCAACAAAATTCACATCCATAGATACATTATTATTCTCAAGCAAAGTAGACAAAGGCATGTCATTAGGATCTACAGAAGAACCCTTGCTAGCAATTAATTTCATAAGATCATCCATCTTTTCACTCAAAGTATTAATTTCTTCAACCGCATGCACTCTTTTACTAGTAGATGATCTTTCGGTATGCCATTGGGAATAATTTACCATGATATTATATAGGAGTTTAGTAGGTTCTCCTATTGTGATTTCCATTAAACTACCCCCAAGGCCGAATCCAAAAGATTCAAGATGCAAAATTCAATTCGGCATAAAAAAATTATGAGCATCCATAAATTACACCTTGAGTAGGGCAATTTCTTATCATTAGTTCATCCTTTCCCATGATTGTGCAACATGCTCATGATCTAGTTGTTTAAAATTCATTATATCGTTCCTAAGAGAGATGATATTGGTGGGTGGAAAATAATTGGAAATAAAGGCATGTTTACACTTATAAAATGAATCAATACTATTTTTAGGCAAAGACGAAAACCAAGTTTTCGCACGATCACATAGAGAGAACGGAAATAGCTTCAATTTAATGATATCATTATCCACATCTCTTTTCTTTTGCATATCACACAACTCAACAAAAGTATTTAGATGGAATGCGACATCTTCATTAAGACTACCGGAAAATCGTTCTTTCATAAGAAGATTCAACAAAGCGACATTTATTTCATAGGATTCCGCACTAGTGGCGGGAGCAATCGGAGTACTAATGAAATCGCTATTATTAGTATTGGAAAAATCACACAACTTAGTATTCTCTTGATTCATTGTGACAAAGGAAGAGATCTAGCACACAAGTAAACAAAAAAAAGACGAACAGAAAAAGGGCAAATAAAAAGGAAAATATTTTTGTGTTTGTCTGAAAACGCTTTAGAAGTGGGTGAGATGAAAACAAGAGGCAAATGGCAAATAATGTAAGTGCAAGTGGTGAGAGTTTATGACAAGTACTTGGTAGGCTTGATGTAGAACCTCCCTGGCAACGGCGCCATAAATTCTTGCTGCTACCTCCTGAGCTTGCGTTGATTTTTCCCTTGAAGAGGAAAGGGTGATGCAGCAAAGTAGAGATAAGTATTTCCCTAAGTTGAGAACCAAGGCATCAATCTAGTAGGAGGAACAATCTAGTCTCCAATCTATGCACCTGCACAAACTAACAAACACTTGCACACAACGCAGAAAAGGGGTTGTCAATCCCTTCGCGGTCACGAACTAGAGTGAGATCTGATAGAGATAGATTTAAAACTAAAGTAAAAAGCTGAACAAAGTAAACACAAAATAATTGCATCAAGATATTTTTGGGTTTTTGGTTTTATAGATCTGGAAAAATAAGATGGAAAATAGACCCGGGGCCCATAGGTTTCACTAGAGGCTTCTCTCTCGAAGAAAGCATACGGTGGTGAACAAATTACTGTTGAGCAATTGATTAAAAAGCGCGAAGTAATGACGATATCTAAGGTAATGATCATGAATATAGGTATCACGTCCGTAACAAGTATACCAACTCCTGCCTGCAGCTACTACTATTACTCCACTCATCGACCACTATCCAGCATGCATCTAGAGTATTAAGTTAAAGACAAAGTAATGCCTTAAACAAGATGACATGATGTAGAGGGATAGACTCATGCAATATGATATAAACCCCATCTTGTTACCCTTCATGGCAATAATACAATACGTGCCTTGCTACACTTTCTATAACTGGGTGAGGACACCACACGATTGAACCCATCACAAAGCACCTCTCCCATTGCAAGAAAAACCAATCTAGTTCGCCAAACCAAATCGATCGATCGAAGAGAAATTTGTAGCTATCTTAATCATGCATAAAAGAGTTCTAAGAAGACTCAAAAATATTCATAGATAATTAGATCATAAATCCACAATTCATGGGATCTCAACAAACACACCGCAAAAAAGATTACATCGAATAGATCTCCAGGAACATCGAGGAGAATATTGTATTGAAGATCAAAGAGAGAGACGAAGCCATCTAGCTACTAGCTATGGACCCGTAGGTCTGTGGTAAACTACTCACGCATCATCAGAGGGGCAACAAGGTTGGTGTAGATGCCCTCCGCGATCGAATCTCCCTCTGGTAGAGTACCGGAAAAGGCCTCCAAATGGGATCTCACGTCAATAGAGACCTGCGGTGGTGGAAAAGTATTTCCGTCTATCCCTCTAGGGTTTTGGGAATATTTGAGAATACATAGGCCAAGGAATGGGGTCAGGGGGTCCTCGAGGGGGCCATAAGCCCCATGGGCCCTCCCCCCTAGGGCGCGGCCCCATGACTCCAAGTCCTCTGGATGTCTTCGGGTCCAAGAAAAATCATCGCAAAAGTTTTATTTTGTTTGGACTCTGTTTGATATTCCTTTTCTACGAAGCTCAAAACAAGGAAAAAACAAAAGCTCACATTGGGCTCTAGGTTAATAAGTTAGTCCCAAAAATAATATAAAATAGCATATTCATGCATATAAAACATCCAAAGTTGATAATATAATAGCATGGAACAATAAAAAACTATAGATACGTTGGAGACGTATTATTCCCAGGTAGGAGGCCCCACCTCTCGATGTAGTGTCATTGTTTTGCTCAGCCTTCTTAAGACAAAACTTGTCTAACTATGTTTGTACTCAGATAATATTTTCTATCATGACTGATGTATCGTGGGTCCTCGTGACCCCGGCTTGTAATATAAATATTTATGTCTAAATTGTGTCATAGAGTTTGTGTTGTGATATTAACGTGAGTCACTGTGCATGATGCGTGTATGATTAGTACACAATTATAAACGGAGGCATCACAAGTTGTGAGTCGATGGTTGTTATGCAACTGAGATAAAAAAGGATGAACCAAGTTGCGAGTTGATGGTTAACTTAAACTGGGGAAATGTCAACCCCTAGTTGCGAGTAGATGGTGGACTTGCAACTAAGAAGAAATAAAAGTCAGGCCCAATAGCAAGTTAAGGGTGGACTCGCAACTAGCGCAAAGAGAAAGCCAGGCCCAATCATGAAATACGAGCCCGGTTGCGAGTCGAGGGTGGACTTGCAACTGGAGACAAAAACGTCGGGCCTAGTTGCGATTCAAGGTTGGACTTGCAACTAGGGAAAAAAGTTGAAGGGCCTGTTTGCATGTCAATGGTTGACTTGCAACTTGTAAAAAAGTCAATCACTAGTTGTGAGTACATGGTTGACTTGAAACTGAGACGAAAAAGTTCAAACCCTGTTGCAAGTTGAGGGTGGATTTGCAACGAATGCAAAGAAAGAACCAAGTCCAATTCCGATATACAAATTCACTCGTGAGTTGAGGCTAGACTTGTTGGAAATATGCCCTCGAGGTAATAATAAATTGGTTATTATCATATTTCCTTATTCATGATAAAGGTTTATTATTATGCTAGAATTGTATTAACCGAAAACTTAAATACATGTGTGAATAAATAAACAAATACTATGTCCCTAGTGAGGCTCTACTAGACTAGCTCGTTGATCAGAGATGGTTAACATTTCCTAACCATAGATATGAGATTTCATTTGATAACAGGATCACATCATTAGAAGAATGATGTGATGGACAAGACCCAGCCATAAGTGATGTCTACTATGCAACTTTATTCTTGTAGACTCGTGTTGGGCCTCCAAGCGCAGAGTTTTGTAGGATAGTAGCAATTTTCCCTCAAGTGGATGACATAAGGTTTATCAATCCGTGGGAGCTGTAGGATGAAGATGGTCTGACTCAAACAACCCTACAACCAAATAACAAAGAGTCTCTTGTGTCCCCAACACACCCAATACAATGTAAAATTGCATAGGTGCACTCGTTCGGCGAAGAGATGGTGATAAAAGTGTAATATGGATGGTAGATATTGATTTTTGTAATAGTAACAATAAAAAACAGCAAGGTAGCAAGTAACAAAAGTTAGCACAAATGGTATTACAATGCTTGAAAATGAGGCCTAGGGTATGTACTTCCGCTAGTGCAATCTCTCAACAATGCTAATATAATTGGATCACATAACCATCCCTCACCGTGCGATGAAGAATCACTCCAAAGTTCCTATCTAGCAAAGAACATAAGAATAAATTGTTTGTAGGTTACGCAACCACCTCAAAGTTATTCTTTCCGATCGATCTATCAAGAGTTTGTACTAACATAACATCAAGTTATCCTTTCCGATCGATCTATCAAGAGTTTGTACTAAAATAACACCATATGATATACATCAACGAACTCTAATGTCACCTAGATACTCCAATATCACCGCGAGTATCCATGAGTTAATTATACGATATGCATAAAAAAATCAGATTCATAATACTCAATCCAACACAAAGAACCTCAAAGAGTGCTCCAAGATTTCTACCAGATAAATAGAGACAAGAACATGCATAAACCCTATGCATAGATTACCCCAATATCACTTCAGGAATCCGCAAGTTGAGTGCCAAAACACATATCAAGTGAATCAATATGATACCCCATTGTCGCGATGGGAATTCTTAGCAAGACATGCATCAAGTGTTCTCAAATCCATAAAAGTATTCAATCCAAAGAAATCTCGAAGGGAAAACTCAATTCATCACAACAAGATCGAGAGGGGAAAACACCATATGATCTGACTATATTAACAAAGCCCGCGATACATCAAGATTGTGCATCTCAAGAACACGAGAGAGAGAGAGAGAGAGAGAGAGAGAGAGAGAGAGAGAGAGAGAGATTGAACACATAGCTATTGGTACAAACCCTCAGCCCCGAGGGTGGAATACTCCCTCCTGATCATGGTGGCCGCCAGGATGATGAAGATGGCAACCGGTGATGATTTCCCCCTCTGGCAGGGTGCCGGAAAGTGGTCTAGATTGGATCTCATGGATACAAAGGCCTGCGGCGGCTGGAAAAAAAATTTGTCGACTCCCCTAGGGCTTTTGGAATATTTGGGAATTTATAGAGCGAAGAGGCGATGCAGGAGGCCACCGAGGTGGGCACAACCCACCTGGGCGCGCCTGGGCCCCCAGGCGCGCCCTCGTGGGTTGTGCCCCCTTGGGGCACCACCCCCCAAGGTGCTTCTTTGGCCCACTAGATGTCTTCTGATCCAATAAAAAACTCCAAAAAGTTTCGTTGTATTTGGACTCCGTTTGATATTGATTTTCTGCGATGCAAAAAACAAGCAAAAAAATAGCAACTGGCACTGGGCACTATGTCGATCGGTATAAAGTGGCTATAAAATTGTTGTAAAACATCCAATAATGATAATATAACCGCATGGAACAATCAAAAATTATAGATACATTGGAGACGTATCAGCATCCCCAAGCTTAATGCATGCTCGTCCTCGAGTATGTAAATGATAAAAACAGATTTTTTTATGTGGAATGTTGCCTAACATGTTCATCACATATTATTTTCTTTGTAGCATGGACATTTGGACTTTTATATGGTTCAAAGCAATAGTTTAGTTTTGGCATGGAGACTTTAATACTCAAGCATACCAACAATCAACCATGCCTTTCAAAATATCAATTCTAAAGCAAGTTATCCCTAGCCCATCATTCTCAATCATTGATCCATTCATGAAACACACTTGTATAGTAGCTACAACCAATTCTCAACTATGATCATAGTGCCCCTTAGTTGGTGCTTTATAAGAGAAGATGGAGACACAAATAAAAATAAAATTGCATAAAGTAAATAGAAAGGCCCTTCGTAGAGGAAATTAGGGATTTGTAGAGCTGCCAGATCTCAAAGCTTAAATTGAGAGATAAACTTATTTTGGGTGGCATGCGTTTCTTGTCAATGAGAATGACTTAGAGTTTCCAATACTTTCCATGCTAGATATATCATAGGCGGTTCCCAAATAGAAATTAAATTTTATTCCTTTTTCCACCATTCTTTCACAATCCATGGCTAACCATATCCACGGGCGCCCTCCATACCAACACTTTCCAACGAATTTATTATTTGACAACATAAAGTAAATTCATTTTTAATTTCGGGACTGGGCATCCCTAATACCTTTGTCGTACTCTCGTGAAATGACAAGTGAATTAAAACTCATCTTGAGAATAACACATCTAGCATGGAAAGATATCGGCCACCAATATGCGGTATTCCCAGTTTTGCCACATGAGTCAAGAGTTTGGATGCACAAGTAGTATTTCTACTTAGTACAAGTGGAGGCTAGCAAATAGATTGAGGAGCGACTAACCAAGGAACGGAAAATCACATAAGCGAGCATTGGGTATAACTAACACCGAATAATGCACCATAAGTAGGATGTAATTTCATTTCATAACTATTGACTTTCATGCTTGCATAGGGAATCACAAACCTTAACATCAATATTCTTACTAATACATAATTACTCATTAACATGCCTCACATATCACTGTCATCATATCTCAAAATTATTACAAAGAATCAAGTTTATTTTGTCCAATGATCTTCATGAAAGTTTTTATTATATCCTCCTTGGATATCTATCACTTTGGGACTAGTTTCATATGTTGCTTTTTGATAGGCTCAAACAAATATAAGTGAAGAACATGATCACAAATTTTCTTTCTCTCAAAATAATCTAAGTGAAGCAAGAGAGAATTTCTACAAAAATATTAAAGCACACCGTGCTCAAAAAGATATAAGTGAAGCACTAGAGCAAATGGCAAACTACTCCAAAAAGATATAAGTGAAGATCAAGCGAGTAGTTATGTATATAGGTAGCTATGTAAAGACTCTCTTTTATTTAAAAACTTTCATATCTAAGTATTTTATTCAAACAGCAAGCAAAACAAAATAAAATGACATTTCAAGAATAGCACACATCATGTGAAGAGGCAAAAACTTAGGCTCAACAGAACTAACCGATAATTGTTGATGAAGAAAGGTGGGATGCCTACCGGGGTATTCCCAAGCTTAGATGCTTGAGACTTCTTGAAATATTATCTTGGGATGCCTTGGGAATCCTCAAGCTTTAGCTTTTGTGTCTCCATAATTCCGTTTATATCATGGTTTCCCTAAATCTTAAAACTTCATCCACACAAAACTCAACAAGAACTCGTGAGATGAGTTAGTATAAATCAATGCATAACATTATCATTCTCTACTGTAGCAAATCACTAAAATTATAATTTAACATTGCATATTAAATGCCTCTGCATATTTAATACTCCTATCCTAAAATAGAATCATTAAACACGCAAACATATGCAAACATAACAGCAATTTGTCTAAATAGGACAATCTATAAAGAGTGCAATTTTCCTCATACTTACCTAGCTCAAAAAATTCTGAAAAATTACCACGTTATAGAGAACTTATTAATTCTCACTGTGTAAGAATTACAAGATATTATGTTGTGACTATCCATAAGAATTCAGACAATGATAGAAAACTTTTTGTTCCAAACAACAACATGTAGACTTGCAAAATAAGCATTGTAAAGGCTATCCTTGGCACTTTTATTGGAATAAAAGGCGCAGAACATTATTCCAAATACCAGCAAACAAATCAACACAAAATAAAATGACGCTCCAAGCAAAGTTCATATCATGTGACGAATAAAAATATAGCTCCAAGTGAGGTTACCGATAATGTTGGAGACGAAAGAGGGGATGCCTTCTGGGGCATCCCCAAGCTTAGTTGCTTGGGTATTCCTTGAATGTTACCTTGGGTTACCTTGGGCTTCCCCAAGCTTAGGGTCTTGCCATTCCTTATTCTCCTCATATCGACATCTCACCCAAAACTTGAAAACTTCAATCACACAAAACTTAATGAAACCTCGTGAGATTTGTTAGTATAACAAAATCAATCCTTACTCTAAGTATTGTAGCAAACAAATTAATATTTTGTAATTGTATTATATCTATTGTATTCTAACTTTACAATGGCAAAAACTCATCAAAGGAAACCATAGAATCATCAAAACAAGCACATAATAGAATGAAAAAAGAATTTGTCAAAAATAGAACGGTCTGTAAAGATGTGATTTTTGACCATACTTATGTAACTCTAAAAATTTTGGATAACGTGGAAAATTTGTATCCAGATAACGTGAAACAAAATCAAGAGTTTATTACATTCCAGTAATCGTCAGAAATTCTAACTCTGGTTGCAAAAGTTTCTGAATCTCAACGAAAACGAATCAACTATCAACCAAATCATCCCAAAGGCTTTGCTTGGCACTTTATTGAAACAAAACATGGAAAACATGATTACTACAGTAGCTTAACCATGTGAACAGACAAAAACAGTAAGGGTAAATGTTGGGTTGTCTCCGAACAAGCATTTTTCTTTAATACCTTTTAGCTAGGCATGATGATTTCAATGATGCTCACATAGAAGATATTAATTGAAACATGCACGAGAGCATCATGAATCACATTGCAAGCACATTTAAGCCTAACCCACTTCCTATGCATAGGTATTTTGTGAGCAAACAATTTATGGGAACAAGAATCAACTAGAATAGGAAGGCAAAACAAGCAATACTTCAAAACTTTCAACACATAGAGAGGAAACTTGATATTATTGAGATAAGTAAATGCATATGTCCCTCTCTCATAATAATTTTCAGTAGCATCATGAACGAATTCCACAATATAGCTATCACATAAAGCATTCTTTTTATGATACATAAGCATAGAAATTTTGCTACTCTCCACAATAGCAAATTTATTCTCATGAATAGTAGTGGGAGAAAACTCAACAAAATAACTATCATGGGATTAAAAATTAAAAACATGATGAAAATTTTCATGCTTATAATTATTCTCTATAACATATACTTCATCACGATAATCATCATAGGAACTTTGTTGTCACAGTCAATTGGAACCTCTTCCAAAATAGTGGAATCATCATTAAATAAAGTCATGACCTCTCCAAATCCACTTTCATCAGTATAATCATCATAAATAGGAGGCATGCTTTCATCATAATAAAGTTTCTCATGAAAACATGGAGGACTAAAAATATCATCTTCATCAAACATAGCATCCCCAAGCTTATGGCTTTACATATCACTAGCATCATGGGTATTCAAGGAATTCATATTATTAACATAGCATTCATGCTCATCATTCATGGATTCTATGCCAAACATTTTATAGCATTCTTCTTCTAACAATTGAGCACAATTTTACTTTCCATCTGTTTCACGAATGACATTATAAAGATGAACATCCTCAATTACATTTTTTTGTTTTCTTTTATAAACCAAACTAGTGATAAAACAAGACCTAAAGATTCGATTGCAAGATCTAAAGATATACCTTCAAGCACTCACTTCCCCGGAAATGGCGCCAGAAAAGAGCTTGATGTCTACTACGCAACTTTATTCTTGTAGACTCGTGTTGCGCCTCCAAGCGCAATGTTTTGCAGGATAGTAACAATTTTCCCTCAAGTGGATGACCTAAGGTTTATCAATTAGTGGGAGGTGTAGGATGAAGATGGTCTCTCTCAAACAAGCATGCAACCAAATAATAAAGAGTCTCGTGTGCCCCCAACACACCCAATACAATGGCAAATTGTATAGGTGCCCTAGTTTGCGAAAGAGATGGTGATAAAAGTGTAATATGGATGGTAGATATTGATTTTTTGTAATAGTAACAATAAAAAACAGCAAGGTAGGAAGTAACAAAAGTGAGCACAAAAGGTATTGCAATGCTTGAAAATGAGGCCTAGGGTCTGTACTTTTGCTAGTGCAATCTCTCAACAATGCTAAGAGCATCTCTAGTGGCTTGTCTATGTGGTAGTCTAAACCAAATATAGACTACCAGAGGTCAAAAAACGTCTCCAGTGGCTTGTCTATGTGGTAGCCTAAATTTTAGACAACCACCAAAATAGCTACCGGTTGTCCACATTTGGACAACCGAGCCACAACCGAGCCACGACGAGGGGAGGGCGCGGCGGGG
>LR738714.1:110780268-110877281 GCA_902687465.1 Secale cereale | reverse complement strand
GGGGGGGGGATCGACCTGCTGGATGGATCGACCAGCGCCTTCCTTGTATGTTGCTGGGATGGATCGACCACTCTGTAAATTGCTGCTATTGCCATGTATATATCCTACTGAATCATTATTTGTGTGCAGATGGAAAACTCAAATGAGATCAACTCACAGTTGGACAACTCCTCATTTCTGGACATGAACTATTTATTTTGGCCTGCGTGAGCTAGGTCTCTCCTTCTCATACGGGATCAATACGTAGCCGTGCTGGATATCCCACACAATTGAGTGTGTTTTGGGATTCCAATCTGGGTACTCATCGAGGCCAGAATCCTCCTGTGTGGCCTCTAGCGCATAACGGCGATCCTCCTCCTCCTCCTCGGCGATGAGGGCGGCCTCCTCCTCCTCCCTGGCGATGAGGGCGGCCTCCTCCTCTGCTTGCTCCTTGGCAATGAGGGCGGCCTCCTCCTCCGCTTGCTCCTTGGCGATGAGGGCGGCCTCCTCCTCGGCGTCAGATTTCTTGCTCATCGCGGCAGCCGGATGTGTGGTGGTGGGAAAGGAGACAGACAGATTCGGGAGAGAGATGAGAGAAGGCACAAGTTGGAATGCTGAGAGAGAGGTGAGATAGGGTGGTATATATAGCCGTTGAAAATATAGCCGTTGGAAAAGTAGCCGTTGAAAATATAGCCGTTGAAAATATAGACTACCAAATTTAGACAATCCGCTGGAAAATAGAGGTTGTCTAAATTCAAAAAAAATTAGACCATTGCCTATATGAAGATATAGACTACCAAATTTAGACAAGCCACTAGAGATGCTCTAATATAATTGGATCACATAACCATACCTCATCGTGCGATGACGGAATCACTCCAAAGTTCCTATCTAGCGGAGAACATAAGAAGAAATTATTTGTAGGGTATGAAATCACCTCAAAGTTATTCTTTCCGATCGATCGATCAAGAGTTCATTCTAAGATAACATCAAGTTATCCTTTCCGATCGATCTATCAGGCGTTTGTACTAAAATAACACCATATGATACACATCAGCCAACTCTATTGTCACCTATATACTCTAATGTCACCGCAAGTATTCGTGAGTTAATTATACGATATGCATCAAACAATTTCAGTTTCATAATACTCAATCCAACACAAAGAACCTCAAAGAGTGCCCCAAGATTTCTACCAGAGAAACAAAGATTAGAACATGCATCAACCCCTATGCATAGATTACCCCAATGTCACTTCGGGAATCCGCAAATTGAGTGCCAAAACACATATCAAGTGAATCAATATGATACCCCATTGTCACCACGGGAATTCATAGCAAGACATGCATCAAGTGTTCTCAAATCTATAAAAGTATTCAATCCAAAGAAATCTCAAAGGGAAAACTTAATTCTTCACAACAAGATAGAGAGGGGAAAACACCATATGATCCGACTATATTAACAAAGCCCATGATACATCAAGATTGTGCAGCTCAAGAACACAGGAGAGAGAGAGAGAAAGATTAAACACATAGCTACAGCTACAAACCCTCAACCCCGAGGGTGGACTACTCCCTCCTGATCATGGTGGCCGCCGGGATGATGAAGATGGCCACCGGTGATGATTTCCCATCTGGCAGGGTGCCAGAAAGGGGTCTAGATTGGATCTCGTGGATATAGAGGCATGCGGCGGCTAGAACAAAATTTTGTCGACTCATCTATGGTTTTTGGAACATTTTGGCATTTATAGAGCGAAGAGGTGGTGTGGGAGGCCACCGAGGTGGGCACAACCTACCTGGGCCCTCCTGGGCCCCAGGCGCACCCTTGTGGATTGTGCCCCCCTCGGGGCACCCCACAGGTGCTTCTCTGGCCCACTGGATGTCTTCTAGTCCAAAAAAATCTCCAAAAAGTTTTGGTGTATTTGGACTCTGTTTTGATAGTGATTTTCTGCGATGCAAAAAACAGGCAAAAATAACAACTGGCACTGGGCACTATGCCAATAGGTTAGTCCCAAAAAATGATATAAAGTTGCTATAAAATTATTGTAGAAGATCCAAGAATGATAATATAACAGCATGGAACAATAAAAAATTATAGATACGTTGGAGACGTATCGATAAGCTTAGCAGTTTATCGTATAAGTTTATTGTTATAGCTTTCTTCATGTCAAGTATCTATTCCTCAGACGATGAGATCGTGCAACTCCCTGACACCATAGAAATACTTAGTGTGTATCCAAACGTTACTTCATAACTGGGTGATCATAAAGGTGCTCTACAGGTATCATCGAAAGTGTTTGTTCGGTTGGCGCGAATCAAGACTGGGATTTGTCACTCTGTGCGACAAAGAGATATCTCTGGGCCCTCTCGGTAATACAACATCGTAAAGAGCTTGCAACAAATGTGCCTAATGAGTGATACGTCTCCAACGTATCTATACTATTTGATTGTTCCATGCTATTATAGTATCTATCTTGGATGTTTTGTATGCATTTATATGCTATTTTATATGATTTCTGGGACTAACCTATTAACCCAAGGCCCAGTGCCAGTTTTCTATTTTTTCCTTGTTTTTGAGTTACGCACAAAAGGAATATCAAACGGAGTCCAAACGGAACGAAACTTTTTGGAGATTTTTCTTGGACCAGAAGACATTAGATGGACTTGGAGTACATGCCAGTGGAGTCTGGGAGGAGACCACAAGGGTGGAGGGTGCGCCCAGGGGGTAGGGCACGCCCCCTACCTTGTGGGCCCCTCGTGCCTCCCCTGACCTACTTCTTCCGCCTATAAATACCCATATATTCCAGAAACATCAGAACATCCATCAAAACCACTTTTCCGCCGCCATAACCTTATGTTCTCGCGAGATTCGATCTGGAGGCCTTTTCCGGCACTCTACCGGAAGGGGAATCAAACACGGAGGGCATCTACATCAACCCTATTACCCTTCCGATGAAGTGTGAGTAGTTTACCACAAACCTATGGGTCCATAGCTTGTAGCTAGATGGATTCTTCTCTCCCTTTGATCCTCAATACCATGTTCTCATCCTTGTTCTTGGAGATCTGTTCGATGTAATCTTGTTTTCCAGTGTGTTTGCCAAGATCCAATGGATTGTGGGTTTATGATCATATTATCTATGAATATTATTTGAGTCTCTTCTGAATTCTTATATGCATGATCTAATATCTTAGTAATTATATTCAAACTATCGATTTTGTTTGGCCAACTAGATTGATATTTCTTGCAATGGGAGAAGTGCTTTGCTTTGGGTTCAATCTTGTGGTGCTCCATCCCAGTGACAGTAGGGGACATGACACGTATTGTATTGTTGCCATCGAGGATAAAAAGATGAGGTTTTCATCATATTTCTTGAGTTAATTCCTCTATATCATGTCATCTTGCTTATGGCGTTACTCTATTCTTATGAATTTAATACTCTAGATGCATGGTAGATAATGGTCGATGTGTGTAGTAATAGTAGTAGATGCAGGCATGAGTCGGTCTACTTGTCTCGTACGTGATGCCCATATTCATGATAATTGCCTTAGATGACTTCATAATTATTTGCTTTTCTATCAATTGATTGGCAGTAATTTGTTCACCCACCGTAATATTTGCTATCATGAGAGAAGCCTCTAGTGAAACCTATGGCCCCGGGGTCTACTTTACATCTTATAAGTTTCAGATCTACTATTTTGCAATCTTTTACTTTTAGTTCTATAAACCAAAAACCCCAAAATATTTACTTTACTTGTTCATCTATGTCTATCGAGTCTCACTTTTGCAAATAACCAAGAAGGGAATGACAACCCCTTGATAGCGTTGGGTGCAAGTTGTTTGATTGTTTGTGCGGGTATTTGGAGACTTGTGTGTAATCTCCTACTGGATCGATCCATTGGATCTCAAAACTAAGGGAAATACTTACGTCACTTTGCTGCATCTCCCTTTGTAACATCCCAAATTTTCAATTTGGAATGTTATACATAGATCATATTGCATTGCATGTTCTTTTGAATTTTGTTTGTGGCGTTTCTTGAAATTTTAAGCAACTCAAGGACCTACGGAGAGAGTTGGGAATTTTACCATTTTCGTATTTGAGTTCGCTCGAATACCGGTACGAGGACAGTGTGATTCTAATTATTTTTCTCTCCTAAAAATATTTCTAAATACAAAATATGAGCGGAGATAATATGACTTCTCCAAAATAACAGAAATATTGGAGGAAAAATATTAAAATCACTTTTGGTATTTTCTGGATTTATTTGCGATTTTATTTGCATAGGAAAAATACGCGTTTTTCAAAATTGCATTTAGGTCCGTGAAAAATGTTCACTTTGTCCTAAATATTATTAGAGGACGGTGAAAACTTATTTCGGGATTTTTGGAGTCCGTTTAGTATTTCTTTCGTTAGTGTTTCTGCGCCAGGACTCTATATAAAAAAAAGGGGCAACCGACTTAGAGTCGTACTAGCCCAGGATTCTGGGCTTTATAAGCCAGCCGCCCCGGCCCGACAAGCCCAGCCGCCGCCGCCCCCTGCCCTAGCCAGCGCTGCCACCTCCCTGCCCTAGCGCCGCCGCGCCGCCGCCGCACTCCGCCGCCGCCCCGCCGCCATACTCCGCCGCCGCGCCGCCGCCGCACCTTGCCGCCGCCCCGCCGCCGCACTCCGCCGCTGCGCCGCCGCCGCCCAGCCGCCTCGCCCGCCGGACCGCCGGAGCGCCGTTCACCGGAGTTCGTCGTTGAGGTAGATAACGATTTTATATATAACCAAACGGTTTTAGTAAAACCGTAGATCTGTTTTTTTTCTTAGATTAGATCTGTTCGGTTTTTCGTCGGTTTAGTTATTTAGCGGACGTTCGTCCATACGTTCATTTTAACGAACGGTTTTCGTCCGTTAGCCGCAGACAGCGAACGTTCGTTCGTTAGCCTGTTCGTCTGTTTTCTTTTTCGGGGTATTTATCCGCGATTATTCCGATCGCGATTTCTGCCCTAATCTTGTTTTTCGTTTTTCTTTTTGCTCGAGAGTCGGAATCAGGTGATTCAAAATCCAAGATCCTCGTCTCGATGCCCTCTTTACGTTTAACCAACTTGAACAAGGTTTTGGCTACTGTAAAATTTGACTTTAGGCCAATTAGCAAACCGGAGCTCGTTTCTTTCACAGTTTGTGTTTCGTTGCTTCTTTCGAGTTGATTCTTTTTGCAAACCGGAGTTCTTAAGTTGAACTATCTGGTTAGATCTCTTATTTGAGTTTTACCCATGCATTAGTTAAGTACTTATTGTGTGCTTGTTTGTTTGCGAGAGAGTACCCGGAGTGCGCCGCTTGCTACTTTGAGTCTCTAGGTTTCACGGATCATCAGCAAGGCAAGTAACACTTTGATCATACTTTCCAATTACCCAGTTTTCATTGCATTAGTCAAATCCTCACACATTGCATGATTAGGATCAATTAACATGTGGGACTGGGAAGTAGATTGAGGTAGTACCTATTACCTGCATTACATTCAAACCTTTGGGAGTTACTTCTACGTTTGCTGTTAGGACATGCTATGCTCGTAGACGTGGATTGGGTGAGTGTATCCATGACAGATGTGAGTTTATTAATTAATGGTTCAACTTAAGGTGGCAACTTTAACACACATCTGGGTGGATTGAGGCACCTGGGTGTTCCAGTGATTGCCTGTTTTTCTTTTGGACCGCCACCCAGGCTCAAAGGGATCATGAGATTATTCATACTAGAAACTTCCGTGTGCAGCCACATGCCAATATGGCTCTGGCATAGTTGAGTAAGTTGTGGGAAACCTTTCCATTATGGGCTAGCAGATGTAGAGGGATTGTAGGTGTACCGTCCTATCTATCTGGTTAAGGGGACCTCTTCGAAAAGACTATGTCTCGGTCATCCATTTCTCAAACACCATGCAGTGCGAGAAACCAAACGGAGGCGATCGAGTCTTGTGGGAAAAAGTGCACAAACCTCTGCAGAGTGTACAAACTGATCATGATTAGCCGTGTCCCCGGTTACGGACGTCTTGAGTATCTAGTACTTAGATTATCATGTGAATCTCATCATGTTACTTTAATTAATATTGTTGGGTTTAATGATGATTTTTAATTGGGGTTGAGAGGATGTCTATCTTCGCAACGATGTTTCAACTACCATGATAGTTAATAAAAATATATTCCTTTGAAGTAGGGAAAATTTGGCTTTACGCAAAAACTGGAACCATAGAGCTTTCCACCAGCCATATTGCATATAGTATAGCTTTACTTTCATTGCTCTCTTGTGTTACTTTGCCAGCATATTCCATGTGCTGACCCGTTTCCGGGCTGCAACGTTCATGTTGCAGCCTTTTCAGACGACGAGTAAGGTGCCTTTTAGGTCGTGGTTCTATACTCAGTGATGCCGTTGGAGTTGATGGACTCACTTATCTTCCAAGCCTTCCGATGTTATCGTGTTAGATGGCCTTAAGCCATTTTTATTGTAATAAGTTCATCGTTGGAACTATCGATGTAATAAGTGTGTGATTGCTACTCTGTTATAAATCCTTCAAGTATTGTGCGTGTCAGCATTACTAATCCAGGGATGACACTGATGCACAGAGATCAGATTGTTTGAGGTCTGGTCGCTACAAGATGGTATCAAAGCACATGCTGACTGTAGGACGCGACCACTAAGCTAAAACCCTAGAGCACTATTCACTCTTCTCTTTTCTGACTCCTCATCTTTTCTACTCTTTTAGGATGGTGGATGCAAAGAACAAGTTCACGCAACCGGATGATGATACACCATTTGGACGACACCTGAAGGAAGTCTCCAGATATCTAAACATTGGACTACCAAGCTTTACCGGGACCTACAATGCCACTCTACCCGAGGAGGAGCGTTGGTTGATTCAAGCCCAAGTTCCAGGAAGGACGCTCGAGCTCGTCACTGCACTCATAGCATTTTCTTTTAATGCGCCTACATGGAACCTAGGCAGGAGCATGGCAACCCGCATCGCTATGGGAAGGATTGGAGAAGTCTACAAGCAGGAGCTAAAGGACACCATCTACCAAATTTGTGGACGCCGAGATGAGAATTGGGACATGATCAGCACCCGGAAGGATAGATCCATTACAGCCTTCATCCAGGAGTTGAACCATCACATTTGTCGCCAGGAGCACCAGATGTGTGCAGGGATGATAGATTTGAAGAAAGCCCTAAATAGGAATTTGGAGCTAGAGGAAGAACTCAAGTCTACACGCGACGGATACGAGGAGGAGATGCTAATACTTGTGGAGAAGAATGATGACTTGACCCGGAAGTTAGGTGTACTCATGGGAGAAGAAGACGAGGAAGAAGAACCCAAGGAGATTCCACCGGAAGACTATATCATTATTGACGATACTGATTCGGAAGCTGATGATAGCAAAGACAAAGACTATGAAGATGAAGCTGGAGTGGATATAATGGAATCCTCTGTCGATTAAAATTTTTAGAAGACCACCCTATGACTAGTAGTTTACCTCCATATATTAATTTTAGAGCACTTTTGTAACGTTAGTTAGATTTGTAAGATCTTGCTTGAAATTGATTGCTGTGATATGTTTGTGTTGGTCTCATGTGCATATGGGTAGTGATTTTCCCTTAGACCTCTTTTCTATTATAATCTCTTCCCTCTACACCCATCAGATGCCTCCAAGACGTGAGCCCGGATTTGAGTTTCCCCCTGAGCTCACCCAGTTGATCCAGCGGCAGAACACCCTGATGCAACTTCTTGTCCAGAACACTCAGAACAACCAGAACAACAACAACAACCCTCCACCACCACCACCCGTGGACAACCTAACACATTTCTTAAGGTTGTAACCACCCGTGTTTGCTAGCAGCATCGAACCAATAGTGGCTGATGACTGGCTATGCAAGATTGGAAGGGATTTGACCACTGCTAACTGCTCATATGCTGAGAAGGTGCGATTTGCCGCACACCAGTTGTCTGGACCAGCCGCAGCATGGTGGGAGAATTACACAGCCACTTTTCCCATAGCCAATGTGACTTGAGATCAGTTTCAGCAAGCTTTTAGTACCGCCCATGTCTCAACTGGAGCTATGAGTATGAAGAAGCAGGAGTTTCGCAATTTGCGCCAAGGCAACCGTACTGTGGCCCAGTACGTGGATGAGTTTAGTACCCAATCTCGTTATGCCCTAGATGATGTGGCCACAGATGCGGCTAAGCAGGAGAGATTCATGGAAGGGTTGAATGATGAGATGAGTGTACAGTTGATGGTGGCTACTTTCAATAATTACCAGGAGTTGGTTGACCGCACCCTAGTGATTGAAAGGAAGCACCAACAGATTGAAAGTCGCAAAAGGAAGTATGGACAAGGAAAGTATAACTCTGGAGCTCAGCAGAAGCCTCGTTTTACCCCTAAAACAGTAGGACGGTTTCAACATACCCATGGAGGAGGTAGCTCGCACAATCACAATGGCACCAAGAATGGAAATGGAAATGGAGCAAATGGTAACCAGAGCTGCCCTACACCGTCCACACCCACCAAGAAGGATTTCAGCCATGTCACCTGTTACAAGTGCGGGAAGAATGGACATTATGCCAATGAATGCCCAGAAGCTAAGAATGGGAATGGAAATGGAAGCGCCGCAAAGAAGCCCAACCCGTTCAACAAAGGACAAGTGAACCACGTGACTATGGAGGAGGTAGAAGAGCAACCAGATGTTGTTGTCGGTAAGGTTTTGGTTAAGACATTTACCGCAATAGTTCTTTTCGATACTGGTCCATCGCATTCATATATTTCAAGGGAATTCGTAAATAGACATAGGATGTACACCCGAGTTCTTAAGACACCCATGTTAGTAAGTTCACCTGGAGCAGATTATATGGCACACCCAGGATGTTTTCAGACGCCATTGATCATAGGACGCCATACTTTCCCCTCTGACCTAATAGTCCTGGAGTCACAAGGATTGGATGTGATATTAGGTATGGATTGGCTATCGAAGTATGGAGGTAACATTGACTGTGCCAGTAAGTCAATTTTGATCACCACCCCGGAGGGAAAAAGGATTAAGTATGTATCTAGGCATTCGCCAATAAGGACTCAAGTACATTCTCTCACGGGAGTTGTTCAGGAGGAAGTGCCAGTAGTGAAGGATTATCCGGATGTGTTTCCAGAGGAGTTACCTGGCATGCCACCGGATAGAGATATAGAGTTTTTGATTGAACTTTTGCCAGGCACCGGGCCAATTTCTAAGAGACCATATAGGATGCCCGCAAAGGATTTGGAGGAGATTAAGAAGCAGATTAAGGAGTTACTGGATAAAGGATTCATATGCCCAAGTTCTTCGCCTTGGGGTTCACCAGTACTTTTAGTGGAAAAGAAGGATGGATCGTTAAGAATGGTTGTTGATTACCGAGGGCTGAACGAAGTAACGATCAAGAACAAGTACCCATTGCCGATGATCAATGATCTGTTCGATAGATTGCAAGGAGCTAAGATATTTTCCAAGATCGATCTGCGATCAGGGTACCACCAATTAAAGATCCGAGAGAATGATATACCTAAGACGGCCTTTACCACCAGGTACGGGTTGTACGAGTATACCGTTATGTCTTTTGGTCTGACTAACGCACCGACATACTTTATGAACCTGATGAATAAAGTGTTTATGGAGTATTTGGATAAGTTTGTCGTAGTGTTCATAGATGATATATTGATCTTCTCAAAGGATGAAGAGGAGCATGCAGAGCATTTGCGTTTGGTATTGGAGAAGCTCAGAGAACATCAGTTATATGCCAAGTTTAGCAAATGCGAGTTTTGGTTGAAGGAAGTCGGATTTCTCGGACACGTTATATCTGGAGAAGGAATAGCAGTGGATCCCGCTAAGGTGGACACTGTGACCCATTGGGAAGCACCAACAACAGTTGGAGAGATCCGGAGTTTTCTTGGACTTGCAGGATACTGCCGGAGATTTATTGAGAATTTCTCGAGGATTACAAAGCCAATGACGGAGTTGTTAAAGAAGGACACCAAGTTCAGTTGGACAAAAGAATGTGAGGCCAGTTTCTAGGAATTAAAGAAAAGGTTGGTCTCATCCCCTGTGTTGATTCTGCCAGATCAACATAAGGATTATGAGGTGTACTACGACACTTCACGTCGAGGACTTGGAGCAGTCCTTATGTAGGAAGGAAGAGTTGTTTCATATGCTTCATGACAGCTAAAACCTCATGAGTTGAACTATGCCACCCACGATTCGGAGTTAGCAACTGTAGTGCACGCACTGAAAACCTGGAGACATTACCTTATTGGAAATCGTTGTGATGTGTACACGGATCCCAAGAGTCTGAAGTACATTTTCTCGCAGAAGGAGCTGAACCTTAGATAGAGGAGATGGTTGGAGCTTATAAAGGATTATGATATGAAGCTACACTATCACCCAGGAAAGGCCAACATCGTGGTAGACGCCTTGAGCCGGAAGAGCTATGCAAACACCCTAGTAAAAGGGGGATTGCCATAGGAGTTAGCAGAGCATCCCAGGGAGCTTCGTTTGGAGATAGTTCCTAGAGGTTTCGTGGCAACATTGGAAGTTCAGTCGACATTACTGGGAAAGATACGCGAAGCCCAGAAGGATGATAAGGAAATTTCCGCGATAAGGAAAAGAATGAGTGAAGGAAGAGCCAAGGGATTTCGTGAGGATGAACACGACACCTTGTGGTTTGAGGATCGAATCTATGTGCCTAATGACCCGGAGATCAGAAAATTGATTTTACAGGAGGCCCATGATTCACCATACTCGATTCACCTAGGAAATACTAAGATGTATTTGGATTTGAAGGACATTTTCTAGTGGGCCGGTATGAAGAAAGATATCGCGGAGTATGTAGCAGTTTGTGATGTATGTCAAAGAGTAAAGGCAGAACATCAGAAGCCACCAGGATTATTACAACCTATGCCGATACCCGAATGGAAGTGGGAGAAGCTTGGCATGGATTTTATCACCGGATTGCCCAGGACCAAAGCAGGATATGATTCAATCTGGGTAGTAGTGGACCAATTGACGAAGGTAGCCCACATTATCCCTGTAAAAACCACATATACCAGTGCAAAGTTGGCAAAGATATACATGACCCAAATAGTATGTCTGCATGGAGTTCCGAGGAGCATCGTATCAGATAGAGGAACCCAGTTTACCTCAAAGTTCTGGAATCAGTTACATGAAACTTTGGGTACCAGACTAGAGTTTAGCACAACTTTTCACCCGCAGACAGATGGACAGACTGAGAGAGTCAATCAGATTTTGGAAGATATGCTGAGAGCCTGTGCACTAGATTATGGATCTAGTTGGGATGACAATTTTCCCTACGCGGAGTTCTCATACAACAACAGTTAGCAAGCCAGTTTGAAGATGGCACCGTTCAAGGCATTGTATGGAAGGAGATGCCGAACACCGTTAATGTGGGATGAAGTTGGAGACCAACAGTTGTTTGGACCAGACTTGATCAAAGAGTCTGAGGAGAAGGTGAAGTTGATTCGAGATAGATTGAAGGTAGCTCAGTCCAGGCAGAAGAGTTATGCAGACTCGAGGCGCAAGGAGATAGCCTATGAGATCGGAGATAGAGCGTACCTGATAGTGTCGCCTCTGCGAGGAGTTAAACGTTTCGGAGTAAAAGGGAAGTTAGCCCCGAGATTTGTGGGACCTTACCGTGTTTTGGAATGCATGGGAGAGGTTGCCTATAACTTGGAATTGCCCGAAGGATTGTTAGGAGTGCACGACGTGTTTCACGTTTCATAGCTTAAGAAGTGCCATGTGGAGATGGCCGAAATCCCGCTTAGAGACACAGTACCCCTGGAAGCAATTCAGTTGGACAGTGATCTGACATACGAGGAGAAGCCTGTTAAGATTCTCGAATTTTCGAGCAGAGTCACCAGCAGTAAGGTTATCAAGTTTTGCAAAGTTCAGTGGGGTCACCACACCGAGGAAGAAGCCACCTGGGAACGAGAAGATGATCTACGCAAGGACCACCCACATCTGTTCTCTAGCGAAGTCGAATCTCGAGGGTGAGATTCATTCTAAGGAGGGTAGGTTTGTAACATCCCAAATTTTCAATTTGGAATGTTATACATAGATCATATTGCATTGCATGTTCTTTTGCATTTTGTTTGTGGCGTTCCTCAAAATTTTAAGCAACTCAAGGACCTACGGAGAGAGTTCGGAATTTTACTGTTTTCGTATTTGAATTCGCTCGAATACCGGTACGAGAACAGTGTGATTCTAATTATTTTTCTCTTCTAAAAATATTTCTAAATACAAAATATGAGCGGAGATAATATGACTTCTCCAAAAGAACAGAAATATTGGAGGAAAAATATTAAAATCACTTTTGGTATTTTTTTGGATTTATTTGCGATTTTATTTGCATAGGAAAAATACGCGTTTTTCAAAATTGCATTTAGGTCTGGGAAAAATGTTCACTTTGTCCTAAATATTATTAGAGGACGGTGAAAACTTATTTCAGGATTTTTGGAGTCCGTTTAGTATTTCTTTCGTTAGTGTTTCTCGCCAGGACTCTATATAAAAAAAAAGGGCAACCGACTTAGAGTCGTACTAGCCCAGGATTCTGGGCTTTATAAGCCAGCCGCCCCGGCCAGAGAAGCCCAGCCGCCGCCGCCCCCTGCCCTAGCCAGCGCCGCCGCCTCCCTGCCCTAGCACCGTCGTGCCCCCGCCGCACTTCGCCGCCCGCGCCGCCGCCGCACTCCGCCGCCGCCCCGCCGCCGCACTCCGCCGCCGCCGCACCTTGCCGCCGCCCCGTCGCCGCACTCCGCCGCCGCCCCGCCGCCTCGCCCGCCGGACCGCCGCCGCCGCCGTACCGCCGTTCGCCGGAGTTCGTCATTGAGGTGGATAACGGTTTTTTTAGAACCGAACGGTTTTAGTAAAACCGTAGATCTGTTTTTTTATTAGATTAGATCGGTTCGGTTTTTCGTCGGTTTAGTTATTTAGCGGACATTCGTCCGTATGTTCATTTTAACAAATGGTTTTCGTCCGTTAGCCGCAGACAGTGAACGTTCGTTCGTTAGCCTGTTCGTCCATTTTCTTTTTCGGGGTATTTATCCGCGATTATTCCGATCGTGATTTCTGCCTTGATCTTGTTTTTTGTTTTTGTTTTCGCTCGAGAGTCGGAATCAGGTGATTCAAAATCCGATATCTTCGTCTCGATGCCCTCTTTACGTTTAACCAACTTGAACAAGGTTTTGGCTACTATAAAATTTGACTTTAGGCCAATTAGCAAACCGGGGATCGTTTCTTTCGCAGTTTGTGTTTCGTTGCTTCTTTCGAGTTGCTTCTTTTTGCAAACCGGAGTTCTTAAGTTGAACTTTCTGGTTAGATCTCTTATTTGAGTTTTACCCATGCATTAGTTAAGTACTTATTGTGTGCTTGTTTGTTTGCGATAGAGTACCCGGAGTGCGCCGCTTGCTACTTTGAGTCTCTAGGTTTCACGGATCATCAGCAAGGCAAGTAACACTTTGATCATACTTTCCAATTACCCAGTTTTCATTGCATTAGTCAAATCCTCACACATTGCATGAGTAGTATCAATTAACATGTGGGACTGGGAAGTAGATAAAGGTAGTACCTATTACCTGCATTACATTCAAACCTTTGGGAGTTACTTCTACGTTTGCTATTAGGACATGCTATGCTCGTAGATGTGGATTGGGTGAGTGTATCCATGACAGATGTGAGTTTATTAATTAATGGTTCAACTTAAGGTGGCAACTTTAACACACATCTGGGTGGACTGAGGCACCCGGGTATTCCGTTGATTGCCTGTTTTTCTTTTGGACCGCCACCCAGGCTCAAAGGGATCATGAGATTATTCATACTAGAAACTTCCGTGTGCAGCCACATGCCAATATGGGCTCTGGCATAGTTAAGTAAGTTGTGGGAAACCTTTACATTATGGGCTAGCAGATGTAGAGGGATTGTAGGTGTACCGTCCTATCTATCTGGTTAAGGGGACCTCTTCGAAAAGACTATGTCTCGGTCATCCGTTTCTCAAACACCATGCAGTGCGAGAAACCAAACGGAGGCGATCGAGTCTTGTGGGGAAAAGTGCACAAACCTCTGCAGAGTGTACAAACTGATCAGGATTAGCCGTGTCCCCGGTTACGGACGTCTTGAGTATCTAGTACTTGGATTATCATGTGAATCTCATCATGTTACTATAATTAATATTGTTGGGTTTAATGATGATTTTTAATTGGGGTTGAGAGGATGTCTATCTTCTCAACGATGTTTCAACTACCATGATAGGTAATAAAATTTTATTCCTTTGAAGTAGGGAAAAATTGGCTTTACGCAAAAACTGTAACCATAGAGCTTTCCACCAGCCATATTGCATATAGTATAGCTTTACTTTCATTGCTCTCTTGTGTTACTTTGCCAGCATATTCCATGTGCTGACCCATTTCCGGGTTGCAACGTTCATGTTGCAGACTTTTCAGACGACGAGTAAGGTGCCTTTTAGGTCGTGGTTCTATACTCAGTGATGTCGTTGGAGTTGATGGACTCACTTATCTTCCAAGCCTTCCGCTGTTATCGTGTTAGATGGCCTTAAGCCGTTTTTATTGTAATAAGTTCATTGTTGGAACTATCGATGTAATAAGTGTGTGATTGCTACTCTATTATAAATCCTTCAAGTACTGTGCATGTCAGCATTACTGATCCAGGGATGACACTGATGCACAGAGATCAGACTGTTTGAGGTCTGGTCGCTACACCCTTTCCTCTTCAAGGGAAATCCCAATGCAAACTCAGGAAGCGAAGAAGTCAAGATTTCTGGCGCCGTTGTCGGGGAGATCTACGCCAAGTCAAGACCCACCAAGTACCCTTCATTAAACTCACATCTCTCGCATGTACATTATTTGCCATTTGCCTCTTGTTTTCCTCTCCTCCACTTCTAAAACGATTTTTGAAATTTTTTGCCTTTTCGTTCACAACTTTTTGGTCTACTTAAATTTGTTTTTTTTCATGGCTGAATCTAAAAGGGGTATGGGTCTTCCCCCGAGTTTTACTTTAGACAACCCCTCTATCCTTGCTAAGCTCATAAACAATGATGCAACAGAAAAACCCTTCGGGGTTAGCAGGGGAGAATTAAACAACTTTGATGAAGATAGTCCCGGAATTTTCCGTTTTTTGCTTGATGAATCTTTGAAAGATGCTTAGAACAGACTATTGAGAATTCGAATTAGCTATGTGCCCCAATATCATATAGAGATATACTTGAGAAGCTTTTATGTTGGTTTGCCCTTTTTTTAAACAAGTTTTGGAGTCTATATTTGAAAATGATTTCCTTGGAGGAGATGCCTTTGATACTTATGAAAGGATGAAAAAATATATTTGGGCACTCTAAGGATGAAAATGTTGAAACATCTACGCTTATGTGCTTCTATCAGAATGAAATAATTAAAGAGATGAAGGCTAGTTTAGATGCACATTTTTGGACTGTGCTTAATCTTTCTTCCACTATTAATGGCCATGTTCTTTCAAAAAATAGAAAGATAAATGCTCTAGACGAAAAATTATCTCTTTATTGCAAAAAGGAAGAAGATGATAATACCTAGATCTGTTTGCATTTTATGCCTAGCTAAGGGCGTTAAACAATAGCGCTTGTTGGGAGGCAACCCAATTTTATTTTTTCTTTTTGATTTTTGGTTTTGTTTTGCAAATTTTACACATTATTACTTTTGTAGTAATTCTGTTTTGGTGTTTTAATTAGTGTTTGAGCCAAGTAAGACCTTTGTGATGGCTTACGGGTACCGTTAATATGATTTTGCTAAAAAACAGAAAATTCTGCGTCCAGTGCAGAAAATTCAACAAATCACTGGAACGTTGAAACCTTCTGAAATGTTTACACAAAATTTATATACAAATTCCCCACGTCTTCCAATATTTTCAGAATTTTTAGAGTTACAGAAGTATGCAAAGTTTTCTGATTGCTACAGACTGTTCTATTTTGATAGATTATGTTTTTATGTATTGTTTGCTTATTTTGATGCATCTATGGCTAGTATCGGGGGGTATGAACCATGGTGAAGTTGGAATACAGTATATATTAAACCAATATTAAATTAGAATAAGATCACAACAGTACCTTGGGTGGTTATTTACTTTGTTTTACTAACGGAGCTCACGAGATTTTTTCAAGTTTTGGGTAAGGTTTTGATGGACTATGGAATAAAGAGTGGCAAAAGCCTAAGCTTGGGGATGCCCAAGGCAGCCCATGGTAAATTCAAGGAAGGCCAAGAGCCTAAGCTTGGGGATGCCCCGGGACGGCATACCCTCTTTCGTCTTCATCCATCAGTAACTTTACTTAAGGCTATATTTTTATTCACTACATGATATGTGTTTTGCTTGGAGCGTCTTGTCTGATATGAGTCTTTGATTTTTAGTTTGTCACAATCATCCTTGCTGTACACACCTTTTGAGAGGGACACGCTTCAATCATGATTTATTAGAATACTCTATGTGCTTCACGTATATCTTTTGAGCTAGGCAATTTCGCTCTAGTGCTTCACTTATATCTTTTTAGAGCACGGCGGTAGGTTTACTTTGTAGAAATTGTTAAACTCTTTTGCTTCACTTATATTATTTTGAGAGTCTTAAAGAACATCATGGTAATTTTCTTGGGTTATGAATTTAGTCCTAATATGATAGACATCCAAAGGAGATATAATAAAAACTTTCATATATAGAGCATTGAATGCTATGTGAAGTTTGACTCCTTGTAATTGTTTTGAGATGTTAAGATGGTAATATTAGATTCATGCTAGTGGTAGTTTGTGAAGTTAAATAAATAAGTGTGTTAAAGTTTGTGATTCCCGTAGCATGCATGTATGGTCTCATGACTATGTAACCGAATTGGAGCACTTTGTATTTTGAGTGTTTGTCTTTGCATGAAGGTCGGGGGCGCGCGATGGTTAACTCCTACCAACCTCCCCTCTAGGAGCATGCGTCATAGTACTTTGCTTCGAAAGTTAATATTTTTTTGCAATAAGTATGCGAGTTCTTTATGACTAATGTTGAGTCCATGGATTATATGCACTCTCACCCTTCCACCTTGCTAGCCACGCTAGTGCCACACAACTTTCGCTGGTGCATAAACCCTCCTTATATCTTCCTCAAAACAGCCACCATACCTACCTATTATGGCATTTCCATAGCCATTCCGAGATATATTTCCATGTAATTCCACCGTTCAGTTTATTATGACATGCTTCAACATTGGCATATTGCTTTGCATGATCATGTAGTTGACATAGTATTTGTGGCAAAGCCACCGTTCATATTTTTCATACATGACACTCTTGGTCATTGCACATCCCGGTACACCGCCGGAGGCATTCGTATAGAGTCATATCTCTGTTCTAGCATCGAGTTGTAATATCGAGTTGTAAGTAAATAAAAGTGTGATGGTCATCATTATTAGAACATTGTCCCATGCGAGGTTATCAAAAGTAAAAGAGGCCAAAGAAACCTACCCAAAAAGAGGCCAAAGAGCCCAAAATAATAATAATAAATGAGAGAAAAAGAGAGAAGGGACAATGTTACTATCCTTTTTCCACACTTGTGCTTCAAAGTAACACCATGTTCTTCATGATGAAGAGTCTCCTATGTTGTACCTTTCATATATCACTAGTGGGAATTTTTCATTATAGAACTTGCCTTGTATATTCCAATGATGGGCTTCCTCAAATGCCCTAGGTCTTCGTGAGCAAACAAGTTGATGCACACCCACTAGTTGTCTTTTGAGCTTTCATACACTTATAGCTCTAGTGCATCTATTACATGGAAATCCCTACTCATTCACATCGATATCGATTAATGGACATCTCCATAGTCCATTGATTTTCCTAGTCGATGTGAGACTTTCTCCCTCCTTTTTTCTATTACCACCTTCTATTCCACCCATAGGGCTACATCCATGGCTCCAGCTCATGTATTGCATGGACAGTTGAAAAAGTTTAACAATGTTAAAGTATGAAAACAATTGCTTGATTGACACCGGGATGGGCATGATTTTTTACTTTGTGTTAAGAAGAGGGAGCATAAATGACAATATGATTTTGTAGGGATAACTTTCTTTAGCCATGTTATTTTTGAAGCTTCATAGATTACTTTTGAGTATGTTTGAAGTATTATTGTTTCGATATTGATAAACTTTTGTTTTGAGTCTTATGGATCTGAACATTCATGCCACAATAAAGAATATTACATTGACAAATATGTTGGTAGCATTCCACATCAAAAAATCTGTTTTTATCATTTACGTACTCAACAACGAGCAGGAATTAAGCTTGGGGATGCTTGATACATCTCCAATGTATCTATAATTTTTTATTGTAACAAGCTATTATATTATCTATCTCGGGTGTTTTATATGCATTTATTTGCTATTTATATGATTTTTGGGACTAACCTATTAACCCAGAGCCCAGTGCCAGTTTATGTTTTTTCCCTTGGTTTTGAGTTTCGTAAAAAAGGAATATCAAATGGAGTCCAAATGGAACAAAACTTTTTGGAGATTTTTCTTGGACCAAAAGACATCAGATGGACATGGAGTACACGACAGGGGGTCTGCGAGGAGACCACAAGGGTGGAGGGCGCGCCCAGGGGGTAGGGAGTGCCCCCTACCTTGTGGGCCCCTCGTGCCTCCCATGACCTACTTCTTCCACCTATAAATACCCATATATTCCAGAAACATCAGAACATCCATCGAAACCACTTTTCCACTGTCGTAACCTTCTATTCTTGCGAGATCCCATCTGGAGGCCTTTTCCGGTACTCTGCCGGAGGGGGAATCAACCACGGAGGGCATCTACATCAACCTATTGGCCTTCCGATGAAGTGCGAGTTGTTTACCATAGACCTATTGGTCCATAGCTAGTAGCTAGATGGCTTCTTCTCTCTCTTTGATCCTCAATACCATGTTCTATTCATTGTTCTTGGAGATCTATTTGATGTCATCTGCTTTTCCGGTGTGTTTCCCAAGATCCGATGAATTGTGGGTTTATGATCAAATTATCTATGAATATTATTTGAGTCTCTTCTGAATACTTATATGCATGATCTAATATCTTAGTAATTCTCTTCGAACTATCGGTTTTGTTTGGCCAACTAGATTGATATTTCTTGCAATGGGAGAAGTGCTTTGCTTTGGGTTCAATCTTGCGGTGCTCAATCCCAGTGATTGTAGGGAACATGACACGTATTGTATTGTGGCCATCAAGGATAAAAATATGGGGTTTTCATCATATTGCTTGAGTTAATTCCTATACATCATGTCATCTTGCTTAAGGCGTTACTCTGTTTTTATGAACTTAATACTCTAGATGCATGCTGGATAGCGGTCGATGGGTGGAGTAATAGTAGTAGATGCAGGCAGGAGTCGCTCTACTTGTCTCGGACGTGATGCCTATATTCATGATCATTGCCTTAGATGACTTCATAATTATTCGCTTTTATATCAATTGCTTGCCAGTAATTTGTTCACCCACCATAATATTTGCTATCATGAGAGAAGCCTCTAGTGAAACCTATGGCCCCGGGTCTACTTTACATCTTATAAGTTTTAGATCTACTATTTTGCAATCTTTTACTTTTCAATCTATAAACAAAAAACCCCAAAATATTTACTTTGCTTGTTCATCTATCTCTATCAGATTTCACTTTTGCAAATAACCTAGAAGGTATTGACAACCCCTTTATAGCGTTGGGTGCAAGTTTTTTGATTGTTTGTGCAGGTATTTGGAGACTTGTGTGTAATCTCCTACTAGATTGATACCTTGGTTCTCAAAACTGAGGGAAATAATTACTTCACTTTGTTACATCTCCCTTTCCTCTTCAAGAGAAATCCCAACGCAAACTCGGTAAAATAGTGAGGAAGACAATGTGTTAGTCACAAGATCTTGTATTATGAAATGAGTAAGGAGACTTACCGGTAACGAGATAGAACTAGGTATGGAGATACCGACGATCGAATCTCGGGAAAGCAACATATCGCTGGACAAAGGGAATTCCATACGAGGTTAACCGAATCCTTGACATCATGGTTCAACCGATAAAAGAACTTTGTGGAATATGTAGGAACCAATGTGGGCATCCAGGTCCCGCTATTGGTTATTGAACGGAGAGGTGTCTCGGTCATGACGACATGATTCTAGAACCCGCAGGGTCGCACGCTTAACGTTCATTGTCGCTAGGGTAGTATTAGGATATTTGATGATTGGTAACCTAATGTTGTTCGAACTCCCGGATGATATCCCGGACATCACGAGGAGTCTCGGAATGGTCGACCTGTAAAGATTTATATATGGGAAGTCATATTTTGGGTTCCGGAAAAAGGTGCATTTTTCGGTATTGTACTGGGAAGGTTTCGGTGGATTCCGGAGGGGTTCGGAAGTCCACAAGTGGGTCCACCACATCTGAAGGGCTCGCATGGGCTGAGGGGAGTTGGCCTGACCTTATTGGGCTAGGCGCACCAAGTCCTCAAAAGCCCATGTGGCTAGGTAAGGGGAAAAGGGAGTCCTAGTAGGAATAGGATTGGACTTGGAGTCGAAGTCCTCTCCCCCTTTGGCCCCAACTCCTATTAGAAGTAGGGATGGACTACTAGCCCTCCCACGCATATAAATATAGGGGAGTGGGCGCAGCAAGGCCCCCTAGTATATTGGCCTTGGCTACTGACCCGTCTCTCCCTCACGGCATAATTCTCGTCCACGGTTTTTTTACTTAGCGAAGCCCTGCCGGTATTCCGAATCCACCACCAACGTCACAACCATGCCGTCGTCCTAGATGTGATCCCATCTACTTCTCCACCTTATCTTGATGGATCAAGGAGGAGGAGACACCATCCAGTCGCACGTGTGCTAAACTCAGAGCTGACGTCCGTTCGACACTAGATCTGTTGGATCATAGTCGGATCGCGAAGAGTACGACTACATCAACTGCGTTATATATGCTTCCTCTTTCGGTCTATTTAGCGACTCGACCCGAATGGATCAAGTCTCTGTGCTTAAGTGTCATCCCTGGTTCGGTATGCTGACACACACAGTACTCAAGGATTTATAACAGAGGTAAATAACATGTATAAAGTAACGTAAATACTATTACCTCAATCCATATAGCGGAAGTAGCAACAAAGTTGTGGATTCCCATCAACACCAACAGCAAAGTTGAGTGTAGACAGCGCAACCCTAACGTAACACTTACTCGTCGAATAATTCTTGCAACATGAGACATTGCAGCCATGTAGGTTAGTACATTGAATGTACTGGCAAATTCATACTATAGCAGTAATGATGAACAATGCCTACAACTACATGCATATTTGGCTGGTGGAGGCTATAAGGTTTATTTTGCGTAAAGCTAGTTTTTCCCTACAACAAAGGAATAAATTTTATTTACCTACTCTGTTGAATTTATACAATATTGAGAATGGTTCCTCCATCTCAAAACCCCAAGTTACCAAAACTAATAACCCAACAATTTTATTAGATCAAGTGATGAGATAATCAATGACGTCCATAACCATGGACACGGCTACTCATGAATAGTTTGTACACTCTGCAGAGGTTTATGCACTTTTCCCCACAAGACTCGATCACCTCCGTTTAATTTCTCGCACTTCATGGTGTTTGAGAACCGGATGACCGAGACATAGTCTTTCAGAAGCATTAACTCTTAACCCTGGGTAGACCGTACCACCAACATCCGCTACATCTGCTAGTCTACCACGGAAAGATATCACACAACATACTCAACTATGCCAGAGCCCATAATGGCTTGTGGCTGCACACGGAAGTTTCTAGGCATGAATGATATATGATCCCTTTGAGCCTGGGTGGCATTCCAAAGGATAATCACACGGGTCCTCCAGGATTTCCTAGGACGACACTGGATTCTCCAGGTACCCTGCAACCAATCCACCCAGATGTGTATTAAATTCCACGTTAAAGAAACCCTTAGTTGTTATTAGACTCACAACTTCCATGAACTCACTCATACCAATCCACGTCTACGAGCATGGCTAAGCAATAAGCAATAAACGTATATTCCCTTCGTTGATCTCAAGTCATTGGGTTCCTACCTCATGAACTACAAAGCATCATCACATGTAACCAGTCCTACTCATGCAAGTGTTTGAGGATATAACTAATGCAATGAAAACTGGTTATCGAAGAGTATGATCAAAGTATGAACTTGCCTTGTACTGATGATGTAGGTTCTTCGCACTCATAACTCGTGATAGATCTACTCGTCACACTACGTTCAATCTATCATAAGCAAACAATAGTAACCACACATAAGCAATCACTTAGCAGATCGAGGAAAAACACTTTGGAAAACTTCAAAAAAAGCGAATAACTCTTGCAACCGAAAACAATTTCTGACAGTACCAAAATTAAGTGAATTTGGCCTTATAAGAAAGTTAAGGTCAAGAGCTTCGATTTACAAAAAGAATCAACTAAATCGGAGTTACGAAACTCAAGTTATGACAAAGAGAAGTTTGAAACAAATCTAGTTGAATTCAAAATTCTAAAACTTTCAAAAATATGTTTAAGTTGTTTTACTGGATAGAGAGGATCATAACAAAGAAGTGGCCGTTGGTTTCGTTGAATTTGGACTAACGAGCAAAAAGTTATGAAGGTTTGAATTGTAGGAGCTAATCTATAAAGAAAATATTTACATAGAGGTCCCTGACTAAAATAAAACAGAAAAAGAAAAATCTATCGGACGAACATTGCTAATAGGAACTGGCGAACGAATTTGTTCGTTAGCAGATCTAAATGGATGAACGCTCGCTATTTAACAAAACCTAAATATAAAACTGATCTAAAAGAAAAACCGAACTATATATATAAAAAACCGGTGGGTTCTCTCGGTTTATACCGGTTCGGAGAAAAAGACCGGCGGGTCAAAGCGGATCCGCGAGTCCGGCGGCGGCGGATTCCGGCGCGGCTCCGGCGATGTTGGGGGCGGCGGCGGACAGCGGTGGGGCGGCGCGTGCGGCACGGGGCGGCGGAGCAAGGCAGCGGCGGCGGCGATGCGAGGCGGCGGCGGGCAACTGTGCGCGGCGGCTGTGACGCCACTGATTTGACCGTACACTAATCATGCACGCAAATGTGTACGACCAAGATCAGAGACTCACTAGAAGATATCACAACACAACTCTAGACACAAATTAAAATAATACAAGCTTTATGTTACAAGCCAGGGGCCTCGAGGGCACGAATACAAAAGCTCGAAAACACAAGAGTCAGCGGAAGCAATAATATCTGAGTATAGACATAAGTTAAACAAGTTTGCATTAAGAAGGCTAGCACAAATATAGCAACGATCGAAAAGGCAAGGCCTCCTGCCTGGGACCTCCTAACTACTCGAAGCCGAACTCCACGTTGAAACATCCTCGGGATCATCTGGCTCCTGGACTCCACCATCTGGTCACATCATCCGAGAAGAAAGGAAAAGTGGGAAAAGGGGGAGCAAAGCAACCGTGAGTACGCATCCAAAGTACTCGGAAGCAAGGATCTACACTACATATGCAATGATATATGTGTAAAGGGGTAATATCTGTGGGCTAAACTACAGAATGACAGAATAAGAGGGGGATAGCTAATCCAATCGAAGACTACGGTTCGACCAACCTCCATCTTGCAGCAGTAGAAGAGAGTAGATGGAATAGTAACAAGTATCAATACTTCTGGCAGCCTCCGTCTTGCAGCAGTAGAAGGGAGTAGATGGTAAGTTCACCAAGTAACATCGTATAGCATACTCCTACCCGGCGATCCTCCCCTCGTCGCCCTGTGGGAAAGAGATCACCGGGTTGTATCTGGAACTTGCCTGGGTGTATTTTATTATGTATCCAGTTCTAGCTGTCATGAGGTCAGAGTACAACTCCGGGTCGTCCTTTTACCGAGGGACACGGCTATTCCAATAGATTAACTTCCCTGCAGGGGTGCACCACATAACCCAGCACGCTCGATCCCATTTGGCCGGACACACTTTCCTGTGTCATGCCCGGCCTCGGAAGATCAACACGTCGCAGCCCTACCTAAACACAACAGAGAGGTCAGCATGCCTGTCTAAGTCCTAAGTGCACAGGGGTCTGGGCCCATCGCCCAATGCACACCTGCACGTTGCGAGGGCGGCCGGTGAACAGACCTAGCAACCTCCATTACTAAGGAAGTGACGTTACGCGGTCCAACCCGGCGCGCGCCACTTAGTCGCTGGCGTCAAGAAGGCTTCGGCTGATACCACGACGTCGAGAGCCCATAACTATTCCCACGTAGTTGGTTAGTGCGTATAGGCCAATGGCCAGACTCAGATCAAATACCAAGATCTCGTTAAACGTGTTATTATGAAATAACCGCGGATAACGACCAGGGCTAGGCCCACCTGTCTCCTAGGTGGCCGCAACCCGCCTTGTTGCTCTGCCACAAAGTAACCATCAGGGGGCTTCCGGGAACCTAGGCCCACCACTACCTATGTGGAACCACCTACCCCTTCAGCCCCCATCTCCGAATCATCATCATGTGTATGTAATAGTAAAGTATAAACCCGTGATCACCACCCGAGTGATCACGGCCCGATAGTATAGCATGGCAGACGGACAAGAATGTAGGGCCACTGATGGAATACTAGCATCCTATACCAAGCATTAGGATGGCAGGTACATGTTTCAATAGTTGTAGCAAAAATGACAGGCTATGCAACAGAATAGGAGCTATCAAATCATCAACAGTATCAGTTCTAATGCAAGAATAAGAGAGAGAGAATGGGCCATATCTGGTGATCAAGGGGGGGGCTTGCCTGGTTGCTCTGGCAAGAAGGAGGGGTCGTCGTCGACACAGTCGATCACAGTGGCACCGTCAGCAGTCAAGTCTCGATGTCTATCAGAGAGAAGATGGGGGAGAAACAATAAATATAAAGCAAACATAGCACCACAAACCATAACATGGCAAAACGCGGTGCTATGTGTGACCTAACGCGGTAGGAGGTGATACCGACGAAGGGGGGAAACATCCAGGAAAGTATTCTCGGTGTTTGACGTTTTCGGGCAGATGAACCGGAGGTGAAAAGTTGAAGGTTCGCTATGCTAGGGACGTGTGGTTGACAAATAGACCGTGTATCCGGATTCGTCTCGTTTTCAAAGTTTTAAACATTTTCTAGAATTTATAGAATTAATTTAATTCTAAATTACATTAATGACGTCAGCATGACGCCATCAGTCAATTAGTCAGTTGATAGGTCAAACTGACATGTGGGGTCCGCATGTCATTGACTGTTTAGCAAATTAGATAATTAAGTTTAATTAACTTGGTTAATTAAATTAAGTTAACAGTATTAATTAAGTTAATTAAGTAATTAATTATTTAATTAATATTTTATTATTTATTTATTCTTATTATTTTTAATCTTTTTTAAGTTCCTGGGGAGGGCCCCGGCTGTCATTGGGCTAGGGCCCGTAGTGGTTCGTGCGCAATGGGGCGGGTCGGGCGCTAGGCGTGCAGGTGCGCGCCCGACAGGGCGAAACAGAGTGGGCGGGCGACGGCCACCGGGGCGCGGCGGGGCGCCGGAGTTGGCCGCCAGGGCGGGCAACGGCTGCCGGGGTGCCGGAGTTGGCCGCCGAGGCGGGCGACGGCCGCCGGTGCGCGGCAGGGCGCCGGAGTGGGCTGCCGGGGCGGGCGACGGCCGCCGGGGCATGGTAGAGCGCCAGAGTTGGCCTCTGGGGCGGCGACGGGCGCGCACGGCCTGTGCAGTTGCAGCGGCGGCGGCGGGCGGGGCGAGGTGGAACCGGTGCAGAGGTAGGCGGAGGGGGGGTGCAGGCAGCGCGCGGGCCGCAGCCGCAGGCCGAGCACGGGAGTGCAGCTAGGCGGGGGGCAGAGGAAGCAGCGACGAGCGGCAGCAGCAAAAGCAACGGTGGCGGAGCAAAGCAGCGGTAGAGGAAGCGGAGCAGCTAGCAGCGTTAGTAGTAGAGAAGCGGCGAGCGAACGAGCTGCGCTCAGCCAGCATGGGCGGGGTGCGCGGAAACATGGTCGGCCGTAGCCGGTCGTGGCCAGGGAGTGTGAGCAGATGAGGCCAAGGCGCGGCGAGTGTGAGCCATCGGCCATGGCGGAAGGAGTATGGGGACAATGCTATGGTGCTTCAAACGGAAGGGGGGAGAGTGGAATCGAGCGCGGCTCACCTGGAGGAGGTTGTTGGCGAGCTCGGGGACGACCTAGGACGAGTCGGAGAGGCGGAACTTGGCAATGGCTGTGGAGGATCTCGGCGATGTCATGCGACGTCCGACGAAGAAGAAGGCGATGCGAGGCTTGATGCGGTGGCTCTCGGCTCCATCCAGCGGCACCGGAAGGCGTAACGGACGGCGACGAAGACCTAGCACACAACCGGGGGGCAAGAGGCGGCCAGTGGCTACGCGGACGGTGTGGCCATGGCGACGGTGGCGTCGGCTATGCACGGGGCAGAAAGAAATGGCGCGAGGGAAGGGGGATTGGTAAGCTATGGTTTGACGAGGGGGCGCCGATGCTTTTGTAGGCGAGAGGGAGACGGCGGATGGCCGCCACCGCGGCCATGGCGCCGTGGATGGCTGCCACCACCCCCATCGTCCCTGTAGCGAGGGGAATGGGATAGGTGGGGGTGTGCTGGCCGTTTCTGGCTAAGGGGCCACATGGCCCAGTAGATTAGTTTTGTTTTTATTTTCCATTTTGTTTTTTCCTTTCCCTTTGTTTTCTATTTCTTTTTTGTTTTACTTTTATTTCCTTTTATTTTTGGTTTAATAAAAATTACCACTAGCACCTAAATTAGTACTTATAGATAAACTACTGCCACACTAATTCTTATCCCTAAATAAAATAGTTTAGTATTATATAAAATACAAGCGGCATTTATTTAATTGTTTTACCTACTGTTTTAATTATTTTAGAGCAGTTAATCATTTTACAAAAATGTGGTTTCTTTACCATACATACCTATGATTTATTTGCCACATCCAAACATTTTATTACTAATGTTTGAACATTTTTTATTGTTTGACTTGATTTTGAATTTTGAATTCGAATGGTTTCGAATCAACGCGAGATTAACAATAGTAACCGCGGTGACAAGGCATCATTAGTAGAGGGTTACTGTAGGTTGATTATCCGGGCGTCTCAATTCTCCTCCACTATAAGAAATCTTGTCCTGAGATTTAGGAGGTAGAGTTGGGGGAAGGTCCGGTTACGATATCCTAACGGATCTTCTCAAAGAAGTTAATCCCTTTTGTTGATGTCTTCAATTCTTTAATCCAAAGCTTCCTGATGAAGTTGTCAACCTTACTTCGGGAACTACAACATACATACAAAGGACTAGGGTGTAACTTCAGAAGAACGAACCGCTACAATGTCGCTTATCTGGTAGATAACACCAGGAAGGTGGCTGAAAGTAACTCTCGAATTGAAACTTAAGAACATATATCGAGAGCAAAGTAAGAAGGTGCAAAATAGAAGTTTCAAGTGTGTAGGCAATCGTCGTTGCCTAAATCAAGGTGTGAAAGGGGTTCAGAGCAACGAGAATAAGTATTAGTTCTGATACCAGAACAGATCACTAGGAAGGTGGCTTGTGACACGAAGCCAATCATGAGGAATAATCCTGGAAATGGGGGATGTACACGAGAGTTAGTTTTCGATCCTGTGGAACTGTGGGTTATGGGCCCACCATGTGGGTTAACAGTAGGAAGGCGGCGACGTCTTGCATGATCATGTAAGCAAGGCATGTGAGAGGATAGCAAGCCATTATGTCAGCAACACATTGGTACCAAGAGCGAGGGATGAAGAGAATCATTTTCTGCTCGTTGAACGAGGCGGGCCAATAGGCAAAGTTCTTGTCCATCGATGGTTACCGGAATGTTATCAACAAAAGTAATAGGGTCTTACTGATAGGGTTGTACACCAAGGTGTTCACTTAAGCAGAAATTTATTACTGCTTAGATTATATGTAGATCAAAGAAAGGTTAAACAAACAAATGGAAAGGAAAATGTGTTTAAACACAATGAATAGAAGTATATCATTCCCAAGATTAAGCATGGCATGATATACGTGTCAGGAGATCAAAGTCATGACCATATAGATAAAAGGGGTAAGTAGAATTATGATATGTACCCACACAATGAGTTGGATAGTTGATCAAGAACATTTAGCATTGCACTTACAATGTTCTTGTGGATCTTCGGAGTACCACAGACATGCTTCGAGATAGCCCCGTCATGGTCTTCAAGCGAAGGTCAGACTTTGGAAACACCAGGATCCAACGGAAACAACTTATATAATAAGTCATTCAATTTCAGCCAGGGAAGATGAGGATGTGGCCGGCGGGCTCAGAAACAATTTCTCGATATTTCGCTAGACTTGAATCTTCACAATTAAGTGGACAAGGAGATAACAGTGGACACACTAGGGTATATAATGAAGTGTGTTTGTGGAGAACATCCACCATTAAGTACTAAACGAAATGCACGTGGAAATATCCACCAAGTAGCAAGATCAATGTTGGTATGGAGGTTTAATAACCAACAGGGTTGGGATGAAGCTATCGACCATTCACTTCAAAGCATTCGGTTTGCTAGAAGTTTTGAATTTGCACATCATGCTTCAATTGTTGGGTTTCCATTTAGAAACAACACGGGGACCAGAGAACGGACGAAGATAGCGAGAAGTATCATCATACCAAGAATTTCTAAGAGGTGGAGCAATCCCCACAACATTCTCGACATAGAAGACAGTAATACTTCAATGCAGAACACAACACTAGCTGGAGAGCAAGTTGTATTCATAATGTGGACAAGTTTGCGATGAAAGGAAGTCAAGGGTGTTGCCGATGATATTAAAAATCATTGAGGGCAAGGAGAGTATTTCTCATCATGAACACAGTTGACATCTCGAAAGAAGTCAAAGTGCTGAAGGTGATCCGACACATTTGCCGGGAGGTTTCAAGAGGATGTAATCAAACAACAATGGCAACAAGCAAGGGAATGACGAAGTGGCAAGTTATAGTATCAATCTATAAGATGCAAGCTCGGAACCAAAGTTGCCTTTCAAGACAAGCAACCTGATGCTGAAGGCTCGACGTAAGTCGTGCTCACACTGAAGAGATCGCGCACCAGAGAATGACGAGGTAGCACAGTCAAAGATAGCAAGACCAGGATGCATTCGGTAGTCTAGGAATGACCAGATTGAGTTCAGAATTTCCCAGTAAAATACTAGGGTATTTGATTTGTAATTCAGAATAATTTCACTAGTCGGTGTCCTCGGTTGACAACAACCCAGAACCCGTAGAGTGATTAGGACAAGAAAAGACATTACTTCAACAAAGTTAGTAAGATGTGGCGCAATGGCAAGATATTTTCGAGATGGGTAATACTCGAACGTAGAACATGATAGAATTAGAACCGGGTCATTGACCTATGATAGTAGATACTTCAACCTTGCCAAAAATAGGCGAGGCACTGAAATAAATTCCCGTCAGATATGTTAGATCAGGACAGCTGGATAATCATTTTGCAAGAAGCTTCCGAGACGGTCTACATCATTTTCATGGGCATGAACACAAAGTTCAAGGTCGACTCCCACTTCTTTAATGCATATCATTTCATTCACCTCTCGCTTTGATAAAACTGTAGTGTTGGAATTTTATTTGGTAGAACATCGGAAGAATATGACTTGTGAAAACTTTTGGGTTCTCACGGACTAGGGGAAGGCATAGGTTCAACCCATCAGGCATCTTAGTAACATATACGAATAGTTTCAAAAGTAAATACACCAACTCGAAAGCAGAGCATGGTTGGCCAAGCAAAGGATACACTTTACCAAAGGCATTATGTATCAGAGGAAGAACTCACAAGGTTAATGAATATGAAGGACATTGTCGAATAATAATCCAGCCAAGGATATGGTAGTCCACATGGGATCTGATGTGAGCATCGGTACTCAACCAGAGGAAGAAAGAATGCAGGGGGGGTCATATTTTAGAAACAACTGACTAATTCAAGCTCGGATGCAAAGGGATTATGATTCCCAAATCAAGGGATTAGAAGAAAAAGCTCTCATAAAGGATGCATAAGTTGAATAGACTTAGGGGTACAATCGACGATAAACAGCTTGGTCGAGAACCAGCTCCTGTTCAAAATGATGTCTGAGCCGGAAGAATGAATTCTAGGATTTGACTAAGGTTGCGAGCATCCGCAACATATTGAATCAACAGACTCAAAATGATAGTGACAAAAGATGCCAATAAGATTACTATACTTATGGGATTTAATCATAATGCAAGCAAGCACGAATTTTAAGAGCAATAAGCTGCTGAGGATTTTTCGAAGATCGAATATTATTTCGAAGACTTTTGTGAAACACTCAAACAACTTGGGATGAAGGATCCTTAGTAATTGTGTGGAATTATTCGGAAGGGTATTCAGGCGGAAAAGAGCTGCAAGGCAGTCGGAAAAGGATTCACGAAAGTTGGAGAATACTTTTGGGTATCTTTTAATAACAAGAACAACTAGGGATGGAAGTATGAATGGCGAGGGCACGCAGTTATCCATAAGGATTCAACGGTATTAAGAATTGCAAAAGAAATGAACACAAGTTCTCGGGAGTAGATCGGAGAGTATCTTCGAAGTCTTCTGGTGAAGCGGGCAACCATCTGGAATGAAGGGGCTCTCCGGCGAAAGTCGTTACGAGAACCTAATGTAGTTAGTAAATTCATTTAACCCGAATAAAAGAGAGATCAGAATCCCAGAGTATAGATGAGGAATAAAAGATCCTAATATCACCCAATGGCGATGTGGGCCCGTAAGCCACACAGCCAAGTTAGTAAAAAGTTTTTCAACGACTAGACTCAACTTCGGACAAGGAATTGGAAAGGGGATTCCTACAGGCAGTCGGCTCTGATACCAACTTGTGACGCCCCTGATTTGACCGTACACTAATCATGCACGCAAATGTGTATGACCAAGATCAAAGACTCACTAGAAGATATCACAATACAACTCTAGACACAAATTAAAATAATACAAGCTTTATATTACAAGCCAGGGGCCTCGAGGGCTCGAATACAAAAGCTCGAAAACACAAGAGTCAGCGGAAGCAATAATATCTGAGTACAGACATAAGTTAAACAAGTTTTCCTTAAGAAGGCTAGCACAAATATAGCAACAATCAAAAAGGCAAGGCCTCTTGCCTGGGACCTCCTAACTACTCCTCGAAGCCGAACTCCACGTAGAAACATCCTCGGGATCATCTGGCCCCTAGACTCCGCCATCTGGTCGCATCATCCGAGAAGAAAGGAAAAGGGGCAAAAGGGGGAGCAAAGCAACCGTGAGTACTCATCCAAAGTACTCGCAAGCAAGGATCTACACTACACATGCAATGATATCTGTGTAAAGGGGTAATATATGTGGGCTAAACTGCAGAATGACAGAATAAGAGGGGGATAGCTAATCCAATCGAAGACTACTCTTCTAGCAACCTCCATCTTGCAGCAGTAGAAGAGAGTAGATGGAATATTAACAAGTATCAATGCTTCTAGCAGCCTCCGTCTTGCAGCAGTAGAAGGGAGTAGATGGTAAGTTCACCAAGTAACATCGTATAGCATAATCCTAGCCGGCGATCCTCCCCTCGTCGCCCTGTGGGAAAGCGATCACCGGGTTGTATCTGGAACTTGTCTGGGTGTGTTTTATTACGTATCCAGTTCTAGTTGTCATGAGGTCAGAGTACAACTCCGGGTCGTCCTTTTACCGAGGGACACGGCTATTCGAATAGATTAACTTCCCTGCAGGGGTGCACCACATAATCCAGCACGCTCGATCCCATTTGGCCGGACACACTTTCCTGGGTCATGCTCGGCCTCGGAAGATCAACACGTCGCAGCCCTACCTAAGCACAACAAAGAGGTCAGCACGCCGGTCTAATTCCTAAGCGCACAGGGGTCTGGGCCCATCGCCCAATGCACACATGCACGTTGCGAGGGCGGCCGGTGAATAGACCTAGCAACCTCCATTACTAAGGAAGTTACTTTACGCGGTCCAACCCGGCGCGTGCCGCTCACTCGCTGACGTCAAGAAGGCTTCGGCTGATACCACGACGTCGAGAGCCCATAACTATTCACACGTAGCTGGTTAGTGCGTATAGCCAATGGCCAGACTCAGATCAAATACCAAGATATCGTTAAACGTGTTATTATGAAATAACCGCGGACAACGACCAGGGCCAGGCCCACCTGTCTCTTAGGTGGTCGCAACCCGCCCTGTCACTCCGCCAGAAAGTAACCATCAGGGGGCTGCCGGGAACATAGGCCCACCACTACCTGTGTGGAACCACCTGTCCCTTCAGCCCCCATCTCCGAATCATCATCATGTGTATGTAATAGTAAAGTATAAAGCCGTGATCACCACCCGAGTGATCACGGCCTGATAGTATAGCATGGTAGACGGACAAGAATGTAGGGCCACTGATGGAATACTAGCATCCTATACTAAGCATTAGGATAGCAGGTACAGGTATCAACAGTTGTAGCAAAAATGACAGGCTATGCAACAGAATAGGAGCTATCGAATCATCAACAGTATAAGTTCTAATGCAAGAATAGGAGAGAGAGAGTGGGCGATATCTGGTGATCAAGGGGGAGGCTTGCCTAGTTGCTCTAGCAAGAAGGAGGGGTCGTCGTCGACGCAGTTGATCACAGTGGCACCGTCAGCAGTCAAGTCCCGATTTCTATCGGAGAGAAGAGGGGGAGAAACAATAAATATAAAACAAACATTGCACCACAAAGCATAACATGGCAAAACGTGGTGCTACGTGTGACCTAACACGGTAGGAGGTGATACCGACGAAGGGGGGAAACATCCGGGAAAGTATTCCCGGTGTTTGACGTTTTTGGACAGATGAACCGGAGGTGAAAAGTTGAAGGTTCGATATGCTAGGGACGTGTGGTTGACAAATGGACCGCGTATCCGCATTCGCTCGTCGTTCTGAGCAACTTTAATATATAAATTTTCCATCCGAGTTACAGATTATTTTATATTAATTTTCAAAGTTTTAAACATTTTCTAGAATTTACAGAATTAATTTAATTCTAAATTACATTAATGACGTCACCATGACGCCATCAGTCAACTAGTCAGTTGATTGGTCAAACTGACATGTGGGGTCCGCATGTCATTGACTGTTTAGCAAATTAGATAATTAAGTTTAATTAACTTGGTTAATTAGATTAATTTAACAGTATTAATTAAGTTAATTAAGTAATTAATTATTTCATTAACATTTTATTATTTAATTATTCTTATTATTTTTAATCTTTTTTAAGTTCCTGGGGTGGGCCCCGACTGTCATTGGGCCAGGGCCCGTAGTGGTTCGGGCGCAATGGGGCGGGTCGGGCGCTAGGCGTGCAGATGCGCACCCGATAGGGCGAAACAGAGTGGTCGGGCGACGGCCGCCGGGGCGGGCGACGGCCACCGGGGCGGGCGACGGCCACCGGGGCGTAGTGGGGCGCCGGAGCCGGCCACCGGGGCGGGCGACGGTCGCCGGGGCGTGGCGGAGCGCCGGAGTTGCCGTGGTGCGGCAGAGCGCTGGAGTTGGCCGCTGGGGCGGCGACGGGCGCGCGCGGCCTGTGCAGTTGCAGCGGCGGCGGCAGGCGGGGGCGAGGTGGAACTGGTGCAGAGGTAGGCGGAGGGGGGACACAGGCAGCGCGCGGGTCGCAGCCGCATGCCGAGCACGGGAGCGCAGCTAGGCGGGGGGGGCAGAGGAAGCAGCGGCGAGCGGCAGCAGCAAAAGCAACGGTGGTGGAGCAAAGCAGCGGTGGTGGAAGCGGAGTAGCTAGCAGCGTCAGTAGTAGAGAAGCGGCGAGCGAACAAGCTGGGCTCAGCCAGCGCGGGCGGGGTGCGCGGAAACATGGTCGGGCGTAGCCGGTCGTGGCCAGGGAGTGTGAGCATACAAGGCCAAGGCGCGGCGAGTGTGAGCCATTGGCCATGGCGGAAGGAGTATGGGGACAACACTACGGTGCTCCAAACAGAAGGGGGGGAGTGGAATCGAGCGCAGCTCACCGGGAGGAGGTTGTTGGCGAGGTCGGGGATGACCTAGGACGAGTCGGAGAGGCGGAACAAGGCGACGGCCGTGGAGGATCTCGGCGATGTCATGCGGCGTCCGACGAAGAAGAAGGCGACGCGGGGCTAGATGCGGTGGCTCTCAGCTCCATCCAGCGGCACCGGAAGGTGTAACGGACGACGACAAAGACCTAGCACACAACCGGGGGGCAAGAGGCAGCCAGTGATTACGTGGACGGTGTGGCCATGGCGACGGCGGCGTCGGCTATGCACGGGGCAGAAGGAAACGGCGCGAGGGAAGGGGGATTGGTAAGCTAGGGTTTGAAGAGGGGGGCGCCGATGCTTTTGTAGGCGAGGGGGAGACGGCGTATGGCCGCCACCGCGGCCATGGCGCCGTGGATGGCTGCCACCACCCACATCGTCCCTGTAGCGAGGGGAAGGGGATAAGTGGGGGTGGGCTGGCCGTTTCTGGCTAATGGGCCACATGGCCCAGTAGATTAGTTTTGTTTTTATTTTCCCTTTTGTATTTTTCCTTTCCTTTTGTTTTCTATTTCTTTTCTATTTTACTTTTATTTCCTTTTCTTTTAGGTTTAATAAAAATTACCTATAGCACCTAAATTAGTACTTGTAGATATACTACTGCCACACTAATTCTTATCCCTAAATAAAATAGTTTAGTATTCTATAAAATACAAGCGGCATTTATTTACTTGTTTACCTACTGTTTTAATTATTTTGGAGCAGTTAATCATTTTACAAAAATGTGGTTTCTTTACCATACATACCTATGATTTATTTGCCACATCCAAAACATTTTATTATTAATGTTTGAATTTTTTTTGTTTGACTTGAGTTTGAATTTTGAATTCGAATGGTTTCGAATCAACGCGAGATTAATAATAGTAACCACAGTGACAAGGCATCATTAGTAGAGGGTTACTATAGCTTGATTATCCGGGCGTCACAGCGGCGGCGTGAAATGGCGGCGGCGGGCAGCGGCGGAGTGCGGCGGCGCGGCATGGCGAGCGCGAGCGGCGGCGGACGAGGGGAGAAAAGGGGCGGGGCGGAGGTATTTAAAGGCGGGGGAAGTCGGCTTCATGGGGAAGGGGACAGGGAGAGGCGGCGGCGAGTCTGTGGGGAGCACGGACGTCGAGGCGACGGCGGTGTCCGGCGCGCGCACACGAGGTAGGCGGCGGCATCCTGGGCCGGCTGGGCCTTCGGCCCAGTTTGGTCCGCGGGGAGATTTTTTTTAAACAGAAAAAATAAACCACAAATAATAATAGAAAATATTGTATACAGGCATGTAATATATCAAAATTTTCAGAAAAAAGATTTCCTACAAGATGAACATTTTTCTAGCGTCAAATAAAATCAACAAAAAATAAAAGAAATCAAAGAATGCTACTGTTGCAATAAAATCCAATAAAAATCATTTTAAAAATGCCAAATTGGTATCAAATATTTTTCTCTCCAATTTTTTACTATAGGGAATCATTTTACCCTATTTTCCTTATATTTTTTTTTGGAGAAAAATAGTTTGAATAAAATCAAATAACTCCAAATTTGAAAATGAGTTTCAGAATATTCAAAAGAACCTCCAACTCAAATTTCTTACAATTTGAAGAAGTCATTTTATCTTCTCTCGGGAAAATCATTGAGTTGCATAAAGTTTCTGAATTTAAAATATTTTCAGATGGAATTCAAAATCCTTTCAAAACCCGTTTTCATTTTATTTAAATGGAAGAAGTCATGTCATCTTCAATCTAGGGTTTTTTGTTGAAATGAATTTGAATTCATGGAATTCATAAATGCAAAGTGAAAGTTTGGGAAAGTCATTTCATTCCCTCACATTTAACTTTCAAAAGTTTCAAATTTCACTCAATTTCACACAACACATCTCACAAGCGATCAAAACTGTCTATTTAATATAACATTCCAGAATTTAAAATTTTGGGATGTTACAAACCTACCACACTTAAAATGAATCTCGTCCTCGAGATTCGAACATGCTAGCAATAAATAGTATGGGGTTCGGGGTCTCCTAATAAATCCATTGATCAGTACGGTCTAGTGTGCTACCACACTTAGAAACAGGGTTACGGTTCCTTCAAAACTCAAGCAAATTTTTCCTGAAGTGATCCTCCATGTTTTGTATCCATAGCTCTGCCTCCAGCTGGGTCATTGGTCTAGAGAATACAAGTCTATCTTCTTTCATCCTCTATTGGGTCCAAGGGTTTTGGGATGAGATTCGGGAGATGTAGAGAGATACACTCAATACAAACAATAGTTCTGAAAAGACGGGTTTTATTTTGTGGCCGTCGAAAAAACCTCAAACAAATGACGGCTCGACGGAAAAACCTCAAACAAATGACGGCTCACAATCATCGCATCTAACATAAGGGCTTGACAGGGGTTTGGTCTTCTAAAGGTCAATATCTCTTCAAGGTCGTCAACTCTTCAAAATTTCGGAGTATCCACTATTGTAGCTTCAACACTTCTAGTGCATGGTGAATCCCTCTTTACTCCGAAGTGGTCCAAATGGAAAAGGGTATTGTCTAACTATTTAGGGTAAAAGGGAAGATTTGACAAAGCTCGAAAAAGAAGAGAGGTAAAGAATCTCTCTGAAAATAAAGTTTTAGAGAAATCCTTTCCTATGGGCTGGCCAGTTTCTAGGGTCACGTCCTACAATCAACATGTGCTCCGATACCATCTTGTAGCGACCTGACCTGAATGGATCAAGTCTTTGTGCTTAATTGTCATCCTTGGTTCGTTATGCTGACACACACAGTACTCGAGGATTTATAACAGTGGTAAATCACATGTATAAAGTAACGTAGATACTATTACCTCAATCCATAGAGCGGAAGTAGCAACAAAGTTGTGGATTCCCAACAACACCAACAGCAAAGTTGAGTGTAGATAGCACAACCCTAACGTAACACTTACTCATTGAATAATTCCTACAACATGAGACGTTGCATCCATGTAGGTCAGTACATTGAATGTACTGGGAAATTCACACTGTAGCAGTAATGATGAACAATACCTACAACTACATGCATATTTAGCTGGTGGAGGATGTAAGGTTTATTTTGCGTAAAGCTAGTTTTTCCCAACAACAAAGGAATAAGTTTTATTTAACTACTCAGTTGAATTTAAGCAATATATAGAATGGTTCCTCCATCTCAAATCCCCGAGTTACCAAAATTAATAACTCAACAATTATATTAGATCAAGTGATGAGATCAACAAAATAATCCACTTCTAGATACTCAAAGACGTCCATAACCGTGGACACGGCTACTCATGAATAGTGTGTACGCTCTGTAGAGGTTTGTAAACTTTTCCCCACAAGACTCGATTGCCTCCGTTTTATTTCTCGCACTGCTTGGTCTTTGAGAACCGGATGACCAAGACACAATCTTTCAGAAGCATTAACTCTTAACCCTGGGTAGACCGTACCACCTACATCTGCTACATCTGCTAGTCTACCACGGAAAGAGATCACACAACATACTCAACTATGCCAGAGCCCATAATGGCTTGTGGCTGCACACGGAAGTTTCTAGGCATGAATGATATGTGATCCATGTGAGCCTGGGTGGCATTCCATAGGATAATCACACGGGTCCTCCAGGATTTCCTAGGACAACACTGGACTCTCCAGGTGCCCTGCAACCAATCCACCCAGATGTGTATTAAATTCCATTATTACACTCACAACTTTCATGAATTCACTCATACCAATCCACGTCTATGAGCATGGCTTAATAAGCAACAAACGTATATCCCCTTGGTTGATCTCAAGTCATTGGGTTCCTACCTCATGAACTACAAAGCATCACCACATGTAACCAGTCCTACTCATGCAAGTGTTTGAGGATATAACTAATGCAATGAAAACTGTGTATCGAAGAGTATGATCAAAGTATGAACTTGTCTTGTACTGATGATGTAGATTCTTCGCACTCATAATTCGTGATAGATCTACTCGTCACACTGCGTTCAATATATCGTAAGCAAACAATAGTAACCACACATAAGCATTACTCAGAAGATCGAGGAAAAACACTTCGGAAAACTTCAAAAATAAGCGAATAACTCTTGCAACCGAAAAAGATTTCTAACAGTACCAAAATTAAGTGAATTTTTCCTTATCGGAAAGTTTAGTTCGCTTCGATTTGCAAAAAGAATCAACTAAATCGGAGTTACGAAAGTCAAGTTATGACAAAGAGAAGTTTGAAACAAATCTAGTTGAATTCAAATTTTTAAAACTATCAAAAATATGTTTAAGTTGTTTTACTGGATAAAGGGGATCATAACGAAGAAGTGGGGGTTGGTTTCGTTGAATTTGGACCAACGAGCAAAAAGTTACGAAGGTTTGAAGTGTAGGGGCTAATCTATAAAGAAAATATTTACAGAGAGGTCCCTGACTAAAATAAAACAGAAAAAGAAAAATCTACCGGACGAACGTCTGCAAACAGGAACTAATGAACGAATTCGTTCGTAAGCAGATCTAAACGGGTGAACGCTCGCTATTTAACAAAACTTAAATATAAAACCGATCTAAAAGAAAAACCAAACTATATATACAAAAAACAGCGGGTTTTCTCGGTTTATACCGGTTCGGAGAAAAAGACCGGCGGGTCGGATCCGGCGGGTCGGAGCGGATTCGCAAGTCCGGTGGCGGCGGTGAGCGATGGGGCGGCGCGTGCGGCACCGGGCGGCGGAGCAAGGCAGCGGCGGCGGCGATGTGAGAGGACGGCGCGGCGGCGGGCAGCGGCGGCGTGCGGCGGCGCGGCACGGCGAGCGCGAGCGACGGCGGACGAGGGGAGAAAAGGGGCGGGGCGGAGGTATTTAAAGGCGGGGAAGGCCTGCTTCTTGGGGAAGGGGCAGGGACAGGCGGCGGCGAGTCGGGGCGGAGCATGGACGTCGAGGTGGCGGCGGTGTCCGGCGCGCGCACGCGAGGTAGGCGGCGACGTCCTAGGCCGGCTGGGCCTTTGGCCCAGTTCGGTCCGCGGGGAGAATTTTTTTTAAACAGAAATAAAAATAAATCTCAAATAATGATAAAAAATTGTATAAATGCATGTAATATATCAAAGTTTTCAGAAAAAGATTTTCTACAAGATGAACATTTTTCTAGCGCCGAATAAAATGCACAAAAATTAAAACAAATCAAAGAATGCCACTGTTGCAATAAAATCCAATAAAAATCATTTTAAAAATGCCAAAATGATATCAAATTTATTTCTCTCCAATTTTCTACTGTAGGGAATCATTTTACCCTATTTTCCATATATTTAATTTTTGGAGAAAAATAATTTGAATAAAATCAAATAACTCCAAATTTGAAAATGAGTTTCAGAATATTTCAAAAGAACTTCGAACTCATATTTCTTACAATTTGTAGAAGTCATTTTATCTTCTCTCGGGAAAATCATTGAGTTCCATAAAGTTTCTGAATTTAAAATATTTTCAGACAGAATTCAAAATCCTTTCAAAACCCCTTTTGATTTTATTTAAATGGAAGAAGTCATGTCATCTTCACTCTAGGGTTTTGTGTTGAAATGAGTTTGAATTCACAGAATTCATAAATGCAAAGTGAAAGTTTTGGAAAGTCATTTCATTCCCTCTCATTTAACTTTCAAAATTTTCAAATTTCACTCAATTTCACTCAACACATCTCACAAGCAATCAAAACTATCTATTTAATATAACATTCCAAAATTTAGAATTTTGGGATGTTACAGTCTACAAGGGTACATAGACGCACTCTCCCGTCTCATTGCTATGCTTCTCCTAGATAGATCTTGGGTATTCGTAGGAAAAAAGCAAACTCTGTTCCCCAACAATAGTATCAAAGCTAGCTCTATGCGTAGATATATATGCATGAGTAGAACACAAACAGTTGTGGGCGTTGGTGCTCAAATTGCTTACCTCTCTTGTCTTATTTGGATTCGGAAGTATTGTGGGATGAAGCGGCCCAGACCAACCTTACTTGGCCACACACAAGAGACCGGTTCCACCGACAGACATGCAACTTGTTTTGCATAAGGTGGCTAGCGGGTGTCTGCCTCTCCTACTTTAGTTGAATTTAATTTGACGAAGGTGGTCCCTGTAGAAGGTTAAAATGCAACTTGATTATCATCATTGTGGCTTTACATAAGTAATATTGGTTCTTGCTAGTTGCCCATAGAAGCCACGTAAAATTTGGAACAACAAAGTAGATGACGTCTAACTTGTTTTTGCAGGGCATGCTGTGATGTGCTATGGCCAAAACGTGATGTGATATATGTTGATATATGAGATGGTCATGTTTTGTAGTAGGTTCACGACTTGCATGTCGATGAGTATGGCAATCGGCAAGAGCCATAGGGTTGTCTTTAATTTAGTATTCGTCATGTAATTGCTTTACTTTATAGCTATGCGTTAGCAATAGTTGTAAAAGAAATAGTTGGCGAGACGGCGATGTGATGACACGATGATGGAGATCATGGTGTTATTTCGGTGACGATGGACATCATTTCGGTGCTTTGGAGATGGAGGTCAAGGCACGAGATGATAATGGAGATATCATGTCACATATTGATTGCATGTGATATTATCTTTTTATGCATCTTATTTTGCTCAGGACGATGATAGCATTATAAGTTGACCCATTCATTGAATTTCAAGAAATTGTGTTCTCCCTAAGTATGCACCGTTGCAAAAGTTCGCCGTTCTGAAGCACCTCGTGATGATCATGTGTGATAGACTCTACGTTTGCATACAGTGGGTGTAAGCCTGTTTTACACATGCAGAATACTAGGGTTAAACTTGACGAGCCTAGAATGTACAAGCCATGGCCTCTAAACATAGGATATGGAAAGGTCGAACATGAGTCATATAGTAGATATGATCAACATGGAGACGTTCACCATTGATGACTAACCCATCTCACCTGATGATTGATGCGTCTCCAACGTATCTATAATTTTTTTATTGTTCCATGCTGTTATATTATCATTCTCGGATGCCTTACTATCATTTTACAGTCATTTTATATCATTTTTTGGGACTAACCTATTGACATAGTGTCAAGTTCCAGTTGTTGTCTTTTGCTTGTTTTTTACATCACAGAAAAACCATATCAAACGGAGTCCAAATGCAACAAAACTTTTTGTGGAATTTTTTTTGGACTAGAAGACACTAGATGGGCTAGAGAAGCACCTGGGGTGGTGCCCACCTTGGTGTCCTCCCGCACTGCCTCTTCGCTCTATAAATACCTCCTACCTCCAGAAACCCTAGGGGAGTCGACGAAATTTTGTTCTAGCCGCCGCAAGTTCCAGAACCACGAGATCCAATCTATAGCCCTTTTCTGGCACTTCACCGGGGGGGACACAATCACAGAGGGGTTCATCATCCTCATTGGGGCCTCTCCGATGATGCTTGAGTATTTTACCACAGACCTACGGGTCCGTAGGCAGTAGCTAGATGGCTTCTTCTCTCTTTGTATCTCAATATAACGGTCTCTCGGAGATCTATTTGATGTAATGACTTTTTGCGTTGTGTTTGTCGGGATCTGATGAATTGTGAGTTTATGGTCAGATTTTCCTTGATTTAATATCCAATCTTGATTATTATAGCCTCGTATTTCTTCTCCGATATTTGCGTTTTGTTTGTCCAACTTGATCTATTTATCTTGCAATGTGAAGAGGTGCTTTGTAATGGGTTCGATCTTGCGGTGTCCTTTCCTAGTGACATAAGGGGCAGCAAGGCACGCATGTATCGTTGCTATGAAGGATAAAAAGAGGGGTTCTATTCCTACATGAATAGATCTTGTCTACATCATGTCATCGTTTTTATGGCATTACTCCGTTTTCCCATGAACTTAATACACTAGATGCATGCTGGATAGCGGTCGATGTGTTAGGAACAATAGTAGATGCATGAAGGAGTCGATCTACTAATCTTGGACGTGATGGCTATATACATGATCATTTTCTTGGATATCATCGAAATTATTCGCTTTTCTATCAATTGCCCAACAGTAATTTGTCTACCCGTCGCATGCTATTTTCTCGAGAGAAGCCACTAGTGAAATCTATGGCCCCTGGTCTATTTTCCAATCATATACTTTCAGATCCATATTGTCATTTGCCTTTGCTTTTATTTGCTTCTTTTATTTTCAGATCTATTTTATCATAAACCCAAAAATACCTTGTTGCGTTTTATTTTCTTTTATTTGCATCTATCAATCTACTGCAATTTTTATCCTAACTTTACGTCACTTTTTGGCACCGCTACCCGAAAGGGATTGACAACCCCTTTAACGCATCGGGTTGCAAGTATTTGTGGTGTGCAGGTACTGTTTTTGTAGTGTTGCATGGTTCTCCTACTGGTTTGATAACCTTGGTCTCATCACCGAGGGAAATACCCTACCATTGATGTGTTGCATCCTCTCTTATTCCTTGGGGAAACACCGACGCATCTAAGTGACATCAAAGGAACTTTCTGGCGTCGTTGCCAGGGAGACATCATCAACATATATCAGGTTCCTAATCACAAATCTCATCTCCTTGCAATTTACATTATTTGCCATTTGCCTCTCGTTTTCATCTACCCCACTTCGCAAAATTTTGCCGTTCTTATTTGCCCTCTTTTTCATTCGGCGCTTTCTTGTCAGATCTATTTCCGTTTGCCCTTATGTCTTACTTGGTTACTTTGCTTGGTTGTTTGGTATAATTGGGTGTTTATTAGAATTAGTAGGAAAGCGTTTATGGATCCTCATCCACTTGCTAATCTTTTAAAAGATCCAATTATGATGAACCAATTGCTAGTGAGCTGAGTGCACTAGACTATCTTTATGAAGTTTTGCTTGAGATTCATGAATTTGAAAATTGTGATGAAGTGATAAAAGAAGAAATTTATGAAGTGGTTCATGATAGCTCCTTGGATGAAAAGCATGATTGCAATGGTGTTATAATGAATTCTATTAATGTCAATTATGCTAGTAATATGCAAAACCCCAAGCTTGAGGATGCTAATTTTGATATGTCCTCTACTTATTGCAATGATCATGATAGTGGTGATTCTTCTTACGATCTTGAAAATTTCTTTAAGCCTCATGATGAATATGTTTGCGATAGTATTGAAGGTCGGTTCGGAGAGGTCATGACTTTATTTGATGATAATCCCACTATTTTGGAAGAGTGTCAACTTTGCATGCATGTGGATCATATAGAGAATATGTTATGTGATAGCTCTATTGTTGAATTTGACTACGATCTTACATGTAGTAATTACAAGAGAGGAAAAATGGTTGTAAAAAATAATGTTATGTTTAGATTGCTATTGTTTCTTTGTTGTCCCTTGCATATGCTAGTTTTTACTTGCCTTCATAAGAAATTGCTTATAAAATGCCTATGGATAGGAAGTTTGTTAGACTTAGATGTTTTCTTCGCCTGCTAGATGATGCTCTCGGTGTGCTTCAAATCTTATCTTTCATGTGAGCATCATTGAAATCTCAAGTCTGTCTTGTTGGGAGGCAACCCAATGAATAAAATAAACTTTTTAGCTTTTTATTTTCTGTTCTTATGTGTTTAACCAATAATACCTCTGGTTTGATGTGTTTTTGTGGTTTAAATAAATGTTTGTGCCAAGCAAAACCTTTGGGATGATTTAGTTGATAGTTGATCTGATCCCGTGGGAAATTCAGAAACTTTTGCATCCAGAGTTAGAATTTCTGACGACTACTGGAGCGTGATAAATTCTTGACTTTTTTGGTGTTATCAATATACAAATGTTCCACGTTATAATAATTTTTCAGAATTTTCAGAGGTACAGAAGTATGGTCAAAATTCGCATTTTTTGCAGATTATTCTATTTTTTGACAGATTCTATTTTCATTGTGTTATGTGCTTGTTTTGATGATTCTATGGTTTCCTTTGATGAGTTTTTGCCATATAAAAGTTAAAATAAAGTATATATAATACAATTACAAAATAAGAATTGTTTTCCATAGTACTTACATTAAAGATTGGTTTTGTTATACTAACGGATCTCACGAAGTTTTGTTGAGTTTTGTGTGATTGAAGTTTTCAAGTTTTGGGTGAGATCGCGATGGATGGAGGAACAAGGAGTAACAAACGGCTAAGCTTGGGTATGATCGAGGCACCCCAAGATAATATTCAAGAACCATCAAGCAACTAAGCTTGGGGATGCCCCCGAGTGGCATCCCCTCTTTCTTCTAACGACCATCGGTATTTTACTTGAAATATTTTGTTCGTCACATATTTTGAGTTTTGATTGGAGTGTTTTATATGATATGATCCTTTGCTTGTTTAATTTTTAATTTTTAATAAGTATCCTTACTTTACACACCTATTTTGGAGAGCCAAATTATGCTATGCTTGCTCCTATGCTTCACTTAAATCTTTAGAGCCTTGGAATTGCTCTAGTGCTTCACTTATATCTTTTTGAGCACGGTGTGCTTTGATATTTTTTAAGAAATACTCTCTTGCTTCACTCAGATTAATTTGAGAGAAAGAAATATTATGCTCATGTTCTTCACTTATATTTGTTTGAGCTTATCAAAAGCAATATTTGAAACTAATCCCAAAGTGATAGATATCCAAGAAGGATATAATGAAAAAATCATGAAGATCATTGGACAAAATAAACTTGATTCTTTGTAATAGTTTTGAGATATGATGATGGTGATATGTGAGCCATGCTAATGAGTAATTATGTTTTAGTAAGAACATTGATGTTAAGGTTTGTGATTCCCTATGAAATAAAAAAAGTCAATAGTCATGTGATGAAATTACATCCTACTTGTGTTGCCTTATTCGGTGTTATTTATGTTTAATGTTCTCTTATGATGGTTTTCGTTCCTTGGTTGTCGCTTCTCAACCTCTTGCTTGCCTCCACCTTGTACTAAGTAGAAATACTACTTGTGCATCCAAATCCTAAAATCCAAGTTATGCCAAATGAGTCCAGCATACCTACCTATATGCGGTATTTCCATGCCATTCTAAGCAAATTTGTATGTGCTAACTCTAATTTCAAAATAAATTTCTCTTTTGTGTGCCTGTACCTCTCATGAACCGGCGAGTAGTGGCTAATATTTTTCATGCTAGATGTGTTATTCTCAAGATGGGTGTTTATTCACTTGTCATTGCATGAGAGTATGGCGGTAATAGGGATTCCCAGTCCCGAAATGAAAAAGGAAATTTACTTTATGTTGTCAAATAATAAATTCCTTGGAAAATGTTGGTATGGAGGGCACCCATGGATACAGTCAGCCATGGCTTATGAAAGTTTGGTGGAAAAAGGAATAAACTTTATTTTATGTTTGGGAACCGCCTATGATATATCTAGCATGGAAAGTGTTGGGAACTCTAAGTCGTTCGCGTTGATAGGAAAAAGCATGCCACCCAAAATAATTTGATCTCTCAATTCAAATTTTGAGCTCTGGCACCTCTACAAATCCCTACTCCCCTCTGCGAAGGGCCTATCTTTTACTTTATGCAATTTTGGTGCGAAGGAAAAGCACCAACTACAGACACTATTATCACACTTGAGCATTGGATGTAGCTAATATTTGGATGTGTTGCATGAATGGATCAATGATTGAGCATGATGGGCTAGGGATAACTTGCTACAGTATTGATATTGTGAAAGACATAGTTGTTTGTTGATATGCTTGAGTATTAAAGTCCTCATGTCAAAACCATACTATTGCTTCGAACCGTATAAAAGTCCAATTGTCCATGCTATAAAGAAAAGAATATGTGATGAACATGATAGGCAGCATTCCACATCAAAAATTCTCTTTTTATCATTTACATACTCGAGGACGAGCAGGAATTAACCTTGGAGATGATGATACGTCTTAAAATATCTATAATTTTTTATTGTTCCATCATGTTATATTATCATTTTTGGATGTTTTACAATCATTTTACAGTCAATATATAACATTTTTTAGGACTGACCTATTGACATAGTGCCAAGTGCCAGTTATTGTTTTCTTCTTGTTTTTTACATCACAGAGAAACCATTTGAAACGGAGTCCAAATGCAGCGAAACTTTTTGTGGATTTTTTTGGACCAGAAGACACTAGATCGGCCAGAGAAGCACCTAGGGTTGTGCCCACCTCGATGGCCTCCCGCACCGCCTCTTCGCTCTATAAATACCTCCTACCTCTAGAAACCCTAGGGAGGTCGACGAAATTTTGTTCCAGTCGCCGCAAGTTCTAGAACCACGAGATCCAATCTATAGCCCTTTTCCAGCACTCCGCCGGAGGGGAACACGGTCACGGAGGGGTTCATCATCCTCATTGGTGCCTCTCCGATGATGCGTGAGTAGTTTACCACAGACCGACGGGTCCGTAGGTAGTATCAAGATGGCTTCTTCTCTCTTTGCATCTCAATACAACGGTCTATCGGAGATCTATTTGATGTAATGAGTTTTTGCGGTGTGTTTGTTGGGACCCGATAAATTATGAGTTTATGATCAGATTTGCCTTGATTTAATATCCAATCTTGATTATTATAGCCTCGTATTTCTTCTGTGATATTTGGGTTTTGTTTGGCCAACTTGATATATTTATCTTGCAATGTGAAGAGGTGCTTTGTAATGGGTTCAATCGTGTGTTGTCCTTTCCTAGTGACAGAAGGGGCATCAAGGCATGCATGTATCGTTGCTATTAAGTATAAAAAGATGGGGTCTATTCCTACATAAATAGATCTTGTCTACATCATGTAATCATTCTTATTACATTACTCTGTTTTTCCACGAACTTAATATACTAGATGCATGCTGGATAGCGGTCGATGTGTGGAGTAATAGTAGTAGATGCAGGCAGGAGTCGGTCTACTAATCTTGGGTGTGATGGCTATATACATGATCATTGTCTTGGATATCGTCAAAATTATTTGCTTTTCTATCAATTGACAAAAGTAATTTGTCTACCCACCGCATGTTATTTTCTCGAGAGAAGCCACTAGTGAAATATACGGCCACCAGGTCTATTTTTCAATCATATACTTTCAGATCCTTATTGCCATTTGCCTTTTATTTTATTTTATTCTTTTATTTTTAGATCTATATTATCAAAAACCCAAAAATACTTTGCCGTGTTTTATTTGCATTTATTTGCATCTATCAATCTACTACAATTTTATCCTACCTTTACGTCACTTTTTGGCACCGCTACCCGAAAGGGATTGACAACCCCTTTAACACGCCGGGTTGCAAGTATTTGTTATTTGTGTGTAGGTATTGTTTATGTAGTGTTGTGTGGTTCTCCAACTGGTTCGATAACCTTGGTCTCATCACTAAGGGAAATATCTCACCGTTGATGTGCTACATCCTCCCTTATTCCTTGGGAAAACACCAACGCATCTAAGCGACATCAATGATCGAGCATGGGTTCATTGATTTGGATCATGTGTCACTTAGACAACTTGAGGATGTTGATTTAAGTGGTAGTTCATTAGTAATTTGATTAACTGAACTAAATTATCATGAACTTAGTCTTAATTGTCTTTGCAAAATTTATGTTGTAGATCAATGGCCCGTGCTGTAGTTCCCTAGATTTTTAATGCGTTCCTAGAGAAAGCTAAGTTGAAAGATAATGGAAGCAACTATGCCGACTGGATGCGTAACTTGAGAATTATCCTCAGTATTGTGTAGAAGGCTTATGTCCTTGACGCACTGCTAGGTTCCGCACCCCCTCAGGCGTCGTCTGTGGATGTTGTGTACATTTGGCAGGAACGTTCTGATGACTACTCGATAATTCAGTGCGCCATGCTTTACGGCTTAGAACCAGGGTTCCAAAGACGTTTTGAGCACCACGAAGCATATGAGATATCCCCGGAGCTGAAATTGGTATTACAAGCTCATGCCTTGGTCGAGAGTTATGACACCTCTGACAAGTTCTTTAGCTGCAAGATGGAGGAGAACAGTTCTGTTAGTGAATATATACTCGGAATGTCTGGGTGATACGTCTCCGACGTATCTATAATTTTTGATTGTTCCAATGCTATTATTTATGACATCTTGGATGTTTCATGGGCTTTATCTTTCACTTTTATATCATTTTTGGGACTAACCTACTAACCCAAAGGCCCAGTCCAGATTGCTGTTTTTGTGCATATTTCAGGGTTTTGCAGGAAAGGAATATCAAACGGAGTCCAAACGGAATGAAACCTTCGCGAGAGATATTTTTGGAGAAAATCACGCACGGGAAACGCAGGACCAAGTCAGCGGACAGAGGGGCTGCCCTCGAGGGTGGGGGGGCACGCCCCCCTTCCCAGGGCGCGCCCCCTGCCTCGAGGCTAGCCCGTGTGGCCCCCGATGTCCTCCTTCTTCCAATATATACCTACGTACCCCAGAAACTCCATACGCAGAGAGAAAACCCTAATTCCCCCGCCGTGTCTTCTGTTCCCGTGGAGATCCCATCTTGGAGCCTGTTCCGGGAGGGGGATCCATCACGGAGGCCTTCATCATCATCATCATCCCCCTCACCATGAATTGTGAGTAGTTTACAGAACTTCGGGTCCATAGCTAGTATCTAGATGGCTTTTTCTCTCTCTCTGGATCTCAATACAAAGTTCTCCTCGGTCTTCGAGGAGATCTATTCGATGTAATCTCTTTTTGCGGTGTGTTTGTCGAGATCCAATGAATTGTGAGTTTATGATCAAGGTTATCTATGAAAGATATTTGGTTCTTCCCTGAACTTTTTATGTGTGCTCATAATATCCTTGCAAGTCTCTTCGAATTATTGGTTTCGTTTGACTTACTAGATCTATAGTTCTTGCAATGGGAGAAGTGCTTGGCTTTGGGTTCAATCTTGCGGTGTCCTTTCCCAGTGACAGTAGGGGCAGCAAGGCACGCATTGTATTGTTGCCATCGAGGATAAAAAGATGGGGTTTTCATCATATTGCTTGAGTTTATCCCTCTACATCATGTCATCTTGCTTAAGGCGTTACTCTGTTCGTATGAACGCAATACACTAGATGCATGCTAGATAGCGGTCGATGTGTGGAGTAATAGTAGTAGATGCAGAATCGTTTCGGTCTACTTGTCTCGGATGTGATGCCTATATACAATGATCATGCCTAGATAGTCTCATAATTATTCGCTTTTCTATCAATTGCTCGATAGTAATTTGTTTACCCGTCGTAGAATATCGCTATCATGAGAGAAGCCACTAGAGAAAACTATGGCCCCCGGGTCTATTCTCAACATATCAATCTACATCTACTTTACTTTTCTTGCTTTTATTTGCTGTTTTACTAAATCAAAAATACCAAAAATATAATTATCATCTCTATCAGATCTCACTCCCGTAAGTGACCGTAAAGGGATTGACAACCCCTTATCGTGTTGGCTGCGAAGTTCTTATTTGTTTGTGCTGGTGCGAGGGACTGGCGCATGGTCTCCTAATAGATTGATACCTTGGTTCTCGAAAACTGAGGGAAATACTTACGCTACTGCGCTGCATCTCCCTTTCCTCTTCGAGGGAATACAACGCAAGCTCAAGAGGTAGCAAGAAGAATTTCCGGCGCCATTGCCAGGGAGGCTTACACAAAAGTCATATACCAAGTACCTATCACAAACCCTTATCCTTCGCATTACATTTATTTTCCTCTCGTTTTCCTCTCCCCCACTTCACCCATGCCGTTTTATTCGCCCTTCTTCTGCCGTGTGTTTACCGTTCGCCTTTCTGTTTGCTTGTGTTGCTATGTGCCCTCATTTAGCTTGCATCTTCGCTTGCTAAAGTATGAATCCTCATCCACTTTCTAATCTATTTAATAGATCCAATTATGTTGAACCTATTGCTAGTGAGCTGCGTGCACTAGATTATCTTTATGGGGTTTTGCTTGAAATTTATGAATCTGAAAATTGTGAGGAATTGTTAAAAGAAAAAGTGATTCATGTTAGGTCCTTAAATAAAAAGCATGATCGCAATGATGTTACTATAAATTATGTTGATGTCAATTGTGCTAATAATATGCAAAACCCTAAGCTTGGGGATGTTAGTTTTGCTATGTCTACTACTTTTTACAATGATCATGATTGGGGTGATTCTTCTTATGATCTTGAAAATATATTTAATCCCTATGATGAATATAAGATTGATAATAATGTTTGCATTAATATTGAAAGTGGGTTTGGAAGAGTGTCAACTTTAGATCCCACATACTTGGAGAATGTTCAATCTTATGAAACTTTTGATAAAAGTGGGTTTGGAGAGGTCATGACTTTAGTTAATGTTAATCCCACTATTTTGGAAGAGTGTCAACTTTGCATGCATGTGGATCGTGTTGAGAATATGTTATGTGATAGCTATTTTGTTGAATTTGATCATGATCCTACACGTAATTATTATGAGAGAGGGAAATATGGTTGTAGAAATTTTCATCTTACTAATTTACCTCTCGTTATGTTGAGATTGTTGTTGTTTCTTTATCCTTCCTTGCATATGCTAGATCTTGCTTGTCTTGGTAATTTGTTTTCCTATAAGATGCCTATGCATAGGAAGTATGTTAGACTTAGATGTGTTTGTCACATGTCTTATGATGCTCTATTTTTTGCTTCAATTCTTGTCTTTCATGTGAGCATCATTGAAATCTCCATGCCTAGCTAGGCGCGTAAAACGATAGCGCTTGTTGGGAGGCAACCCAATTTTATGTTTTTTGTTTTTTTGCTGTTAGGTAATAAATATTGCATCTAGCCTATGATTAGATGTGGTTTCATGTTTTGTTTAGTGTTTGTGCCAAGTAGAACCTTTGGTAAGACTTGTGTGAAGTTTATATGATCTTGCTGTGAAAAACAGAATCATTAGCGCTCGCTAAAGTAGTCGTGGGATTTTACTGGAGCGTGTTTTTTAGTTGATTATTTTTTATGCTGATTGGTAGACAAATTACGCAAATTTAAAAATTTAGTTTGAATTTTTTGGAGTTCCAGAAGTATGTGAACCCTGCAGATTACTACAGACTGTTCTGTCTTGGACAGATTCTGTTTTTCGTGTGTTGTTTGCTTATTCTGATGCATCTATGAGTAATATTGGAGGATATGAACTATAGAGAACTTGTAGTACAGTAGGTTTAACACCAATATAAACAAATAATGAATTCATTGCTGTACCTTTGAGTAGTGGTTTGCTTTCTCTTACTAACGGAGCTCACGAGAATTTTTGTCTATGTTTTGTGTTGTGAAGTTTTCAAGTTTTGAGTATTGCTTTGATGAACTATGGAACTAGGAGTAGCAAAGGCCTAAGCTTGGGGATGCCCATGACACCCCAAGTAAATTCAATATAATTAAAAGCCTAATCTTGGGGATGCCCCGGGAAGGCATCCCCTCTTTCGTCTTCATCCATCGGTAACTATACTTGGAGCTATATTTTTAATCGCCACATGTTATGTGTTTTGCTTGGAGTGTCTTGTATAATTTGAGTCTTTGCTTGTTAGTTTGCCACAATCATCCTTGCTGGACACACCTATTTGAGAGAGTTAAATATGCCCTAGAAATTATTAGAACACTCTATGTGCTTCACTTATATCTTTTGAGTTGAATAGTTTTTGCTCTAGCACTTCACCTATATCTTTTAGAGCACGGTGGTGGTAATATTTGGTAGAAATTGTTGAAATCTCATGCTTCACTTAGATCTATTTGAGAGTCTATTGGAACAGCATGGTAAAGTGTTTAGGCTAAATAAACTAGTCTTCACATGATAAACATCCAATGTCGATGTAGTAAAAAAATTCACATCAAGTGCATTGAATAGAAAGAGATGTTGGATGCTTGATAATTGTTTTGAGACATGAGGATAGTGATATTAGAGTCATGCTAGTGGAGTTATTATGAAATTGAGAAATACTTGTGTTAAGGTTAGTGATTCCCGTAGCATGCACGTATGGTGAACCGTTGTGTGACTAAGTTAAAGCATGAGGTATTTGTAGAGTGCCAACCTTTGTGTGGAGGTCGGGGGCGCGCGATGGTTAACTCCTACCAACCTCCCCCCTAGGAGCATGCGTTGATTGCTTTGTTTTGATGACTAGTAAATTTTTGCAATAAGTATATGAGTTCTTATGACTAATGTTGAGTCCATGGATTATACGCACTCTCGCCGTTCCACCATTGCTAGCCTCTCTTGTACCGCGCAACTTTCGCCGGTGCCGTAAACCCACTATATATCCTTCCTCAAAACAGCCGCCATATTGTTCCTCAAAACAGCCACCATACCTACCTATCATGGCATTTCCATAGCCATTCTGAGATATGTTGCCATGCAACTTTCCACCGTTCCGTTTATATGGCACGCATCATATTGTCATATTGCCATGCATGATCATGTAGTTGACATCGTATTTGTGGCAAAGCCACCATGCATAATCTTATCATACATGTCACTCATGTTTCATTGCGCATAACGGTACACCACCGAAGGCATTCATATAGGGTCATAATTTGTTGTTGTAGTATCGAGTTGTAATTTCGTGTTGTAATGAAAGTGTGATGATCATCATTATTAGAGCATTGTCCCATGGAAGGAAAGGCTGAATCTATAAGCCCCTCCGTAAAAAAAGATAAAAAAGGAAAAGAAAGAAAGGCCAAAGAAAAAAGAAAGGCCCAAAAAAGAAAAAAAAGAAAAAAAAAAGAAAAAAGGGACAATTGCTACTATCTTTTTCCACACTTGTGCTTCAAAGTAGCACCATGTTCTTCATTGTAGAGAGTCTCATGCTTAGTCACTTTCATATACTAGTGGGAATTTTCATTATAGAGCTTGGCTTGTATATTCCAACGATGGGCTTCCTCAAATGCCCTAGGTCTTCGTGAGCAAGCAAGTTGGATGCACACCCACTAGTTTCTTTTGTTGAGCTTTCATTCATATTTAGCTCTAGTGCATCCGTTGCATGGCAATCCCTACTCACTCACATTGATATCTATTGATGGGCATTTCCATAGCCCGTTGATACGCCTAGTCGATGTGAGACTATCTCCCTCTTTTTTGTCTTCTCCACAACCACCTCTATTCCACCCAGAGTGCTATATCCATGGCTCACGCTCATGTATTGCGTGAAAGCTGAAAGGTTTGAAAAGATAAAGCATGAAAACAAATGCTTGGCTGAAATCGTGGTTGTGCATGATATGAATATTTTTGTGTGATAACGAGGGAGCATAGACAACACTATATAATTTTGTAGGGATAAGTTTCTTTAGCCATAGTATTTTGAGAAGAGATGATTGCTATATTAGTATTACTTGAAGTATTGTTATTTCTTATGTCAATATAGACATTTATCTTGAATCTTTCAGATCTGAACATTCATGCCACAATTAAGAGAATTACATTGAGAAACTATATTGGTTAGAATTCCACATCAAAAATTCTTTCTTTATCATTTACCTACTCGAGGACGAGCAGGAATTAAGCTTGGGGATGCTTGATACGTCTCCAACGTATCTATAATTTTTTATTGTTCCATGCTATTATTTATGAAGTCTTGGATGTTTAGTGGGCTTTATCTTTCACTTTTATATCATTTTTGGGACTAACCTACTAACCCAAAGGGCCAATCCAGATTGCTTTTTTTGCATATTTCAGGGTTTTGCAGAAAAGGAATATCAAACGGAGTCCAAACGGAATGAAACCTTCGGGAGAGATATTTTTGGAGAAAATCACGCACGCGAAACGTCAGGACCAAGTCAGGGGACAGAGGAGCTGCCCTCGAGGGTGGGGGGCGCGCCCCCCTTCCCAGGGCGCGCCCCCTACCTTGAGGCTGGTCTGTGTGGCCCCCGGTGCCCTCCTTCTTCCTATATATAACTACGTACCCCAGAAAATCCATACGGAGAGAGAAAACCCTAATTCCACCGTCGTAGCTTCTGTTCGCGTGGAGATCCCATCTTGGAGCCTCTTCCGGGAGGGGAATCCATCACGGAGGCCTTCATCATCATCATCATCGCCCTCACCATGAGTTGTGAGTACTTTACCACAGACCTACGGGTCCATAGCTAGTATCTAGATGGCTTCTCTCTCTCTGGATCTCAATACAAAGTTCTCCTCGTTCTTCGAGGAGATCTATCCGATGTAATCTCTTTTTGCGGTGTGTTTGTCGAGATCCGATCAATTGTGAGTTTATGATCAAGGTTATCTATGAAAGATATTTGGTTCTTCTCTGAACTTTTTATGTGTGCTCATAATATCCTTGCAAGTCTCTTCGAATTATTGTTTGGTTTGGCCTACTAGATCTATAGTTCTTGCAATGGGAGAAGTGCTTGGCTTTGGGTTCAATCTTGCGGTGTGCTTTCCCAGTGACAGTAGGGGCAGCAAGGCACGTATTGTATTGTTGCCATCGAGGATAAAAAGATGGGGTTTTCATCATATTGCTTGAGTTTATCCCTGTACATCATGTCATCTTGCTTAAGGCGTTACTCTGTTCGTATTAACTCAATACACTAGATGAATGCTGGATAGCGGTCGATGTGTGGAGTAATAGTAGTAGATGCAGAATCGTTTCGGTCTACTTGTCTCGGACGTGATGCCTATATACAATGATCATGCCTAGATAGTCTCGTAATTATTCACTTTTGTATCAATTGCTCGACAGTAATTTGTTTACCCGCCGTAGAATAACGCTATCATGAGAGAAGCCACTAGAGAAAACTATGGCCCCCGGGTCTATTCTCAACATATCAATCTACATCTACTTTACTTTTCTTGCTTTTATTTGCTGTTTTACTAAACCAAAAATACCAAAAATATTGTTATCATCTCTATCAGATCTCACTCTCGTAAGTGACCGTAAAGGGATTGACAACCCCTTATCGCGTTGGCTGCAAAGTTCTTATTTGTTTGTGTAGGTGGGAGGGACTGGCGCGTGGTCTCCTACTGGATTGATACATTGGTTCTCAAAAATTGTGGGAAATACTTACGCTACTGTGCTGCATCTCCCTTTCCTCTTCAAGGGAATACAACGCAAGCTCAAGAGGTAGCACTGGGCTTCACAACCGCTTGACTCAGTTGAGAGTTAACATTCTAGATGACACGGTCATTGACAGAGTTCTCCAGTCACTGACACCAAGCTATAAAGGATTTATGATGAATTATGACATGCAAGGGATGGAGAAAATGATCCCCTAGCTATTCGTGATGCTTAAGTCTGCGGAGGTAGAAATCAAGAAGGAGCATCAAGTGTTGATGGTTAAAAAGACCACTAGTTTCAAGAGAGGTAAGGGAAAGAAAGGGAACTTCATGAAGAACGATAAGATAGTTGCCGCTCCCATGAAGAAGCCCAAGGCTGGACACGAACCTGAGACTGAGTGCTTCCACTACAAGAGGAATGACCACTGGAAGTGGAACTACCCAACGTACTTGGCAGATAAAAATGCTAGCAACACCAACAAAAGTTATATGTGATATCATGTTATTGATGTGTACCTTACTAATGCTCGTAGTAGCTCATGGGTATTTGATACTAGTGCGGTTGCTAATATTTGTAACTCAAAATAGGAGTTGCGTAATAAACGAAGACTGGGTAACGACGAGGTGACAATGCGCGTTGGAAATGGTTCCAAGGTTGATGTGATCGCCGTCGGCATGCTACCTCTACATCTACCTTCTGTATTGGTTTTAAACCTAAATAATAATTATTCAGTGCATGTGTTGAGCATGAACATTATATCTAGATCTTGTTTGTTGCGAGACGGTTATTCATTTACGTCGGAGAATAATTGTTGTTCTATTTATATGAGTAACATATTTTATGGTCATGCACCCCTTGTGAATGGTTTATTCTTATCGAATCTCGATCGTAATGATACACATATTCATAATATTGATGCCAAAAGATACAAAGTTAATAATGATAGTACCACATATTTGTGGCACTGTTGCTTAGGTCGTATTGGTGTAAAGAAACTCCATGCAGATGGACTTTTGAAATCTCTTGATTATGAATCATTTTAGACATGTGAACCATGCCTCATGGGCAAGATGACTAAAACTCCATTCTCTGGAATAATGGAGCGAGCTAGTGACTTATTGGAAATAATACATACCGATGTATGCGGTCCGATGAGTGTTCAGGCACGTGGTGGATATCGTTATTTTCTTAGCTTCACACATGATTGGAGTGGATATGGGTATATTTACTTAATGAAACACAAGTCTGAAACATTTGAAAAGTTCAAGGAATTTCAGAGTGAAGTGGAGAATCATCGTAACAAGAAAATAAAGTTTCTGCGACCTGATCGTGCAGGTGAATATTTGAGTTACGAGTTTGGTATGCATTTAAGAAAGTGTGGAATTATTTCACAGCTCACGCCACCTGGAACACCACATCATAATGGTGTGTCCGAACATAGTAATCATATACTATTGGATATGGTGTGTTCTATGATGTCTCTTACTGATTTGCCACTATCTTTTTGGGGTTATGCATTAGAGACAACCGCATTCATTTTAAACTAGGCACCGTCTAAATCCGTTGAGATGACATCGTATGAGTTGTGGTTTGGCAAGAAACCAAAGTTGTCATTTCTTAAAGTTTGGGGATGTGATGCTAATGTTGAAAGGCTTCATCCTGATAAGCTCGAACCCAAAGCGGAGAAGTGTGTCTTCATAGGATAACCCTAAAGAGACTATTGGGTATACCTTCTACCACAGATCTGAGGGAAAGATCTTTGTTGCCAAGAATAGGTCCTTTCTAGAGAAAGTGTTTCTTTCAAAAGAAGTGAGTGCGAGGAAAGTAGACCTTGATGAGGTAATCATACCTTCTCTCAAATTGGAGAGTATCACATCAGAGAAAGCAGTTCCCGTGATGCCTACACCAACCGGAGAGGAAGCTAAAGATGATGATCATGAAACTTTGGATCAAGTTACTACCGAACATCGTAGGTCACTAGGGTATGTTCCACACCAGAGTGGTATGGTAATGTTGTCATGGAAGTCATGTTGTTAGATAATGGTGAACCTACGAACTATGAAGAAACTATGATGATCCCGGATTCCAATAAATGGCTTCAGGCCATGAAATCCGAGATAGGATCCATGTATGAGAACAAAGTATGGACTTTGGTGGACTCGCCCAAAGATCGTCAAGCCATTGAGAATAAATGGATCTTTAAGAAGAAGACACACGCTAATGGTAATGTCACCGTCTATAAAGCTTGACTTGTCGCAAAGGTTTTTTTAACAAGTTCAAGGGGTTGACTACGATGATACTTTCTCACCCGTAGCAGTGCTTAAGTCTATTAGAATTACGTTAGCAATTGCCGCATTTCATGATTATGAGATCTGGCAAATGGACTTCAAAACGGCCTTCCTTAATGGGTTTGTGAAGAAAGAGTTGTATATGATGCAACGAGAAGGTTTTGTCGATCCTAAGGATGCTAACAAAGTATTCAAGATCCAGCAATCCATCTATCGACTGGTGCAAGCATCTCAGAGTTGGAATATACTCTTTGATGAGGTGATCAAAGCTTTTGGTTTTATACAAATTTATGGAGAAGCTTGTATTTACAAGTGAGTGGGAGCTCTGTAGTATTTATAATGTTATATGTGGATGGCATATTGTTGATTGGAAATGATATAGAATTTCTTGAAAGCATAAAAGGATATTTGAATAAGTTTTTCAATGAAAGACCTCGGTGAAGCACAATCTATAGAGATATATCAAGACTCTTAATAGGACTTTCACAAAGCACATACCTTGACAAATTTTTGAAGACGTTCAAAATGGATCAGTCAAAGAAAGGGTTCTTGCTTGTATTGCAAGGTGTGATGTTGAGTAAGACTCAAAGACCGACCACATTAGAATAAAGAGAAAGGATGAAAGTCATTGCCTATGCCTCAGCCGTAGGATCTATATTGTATGCCATGTTGTGTACCAGACCTGATGTGTGCCTTGCCCTAATTCTAACAGGGAGGAACCAAAGAGATCCAGGAGTAGATCTATAATGCCCCGGACACACCCGCCGGTGGTCGTTACTCCTGGCGGGATCTAGACTGGCCCCACAGATCAATACTAGACTTTTCTGCGCACTTTGTTCTCACTCGTGCGCACCCGGGACCATCTTCCCGGTCGGTCACCCATCCTAAAACTACTCCAAGCTGAGCATGCTTAACTTTGGAGTTCTGACCGAATGGGCTTCCGGAAAAGAAGGAATTCCTTATTAATATGAGTAGTCTATCATCCCTAATAAGCCAGGCTATCACATACACCCCCACTCAGAGGAACTGACGTCCTCATTGGGCCACATAAATGTTCCCTCTTCGCACAAACGTCTGTGCATCCAGTCTGGTACATGTGCCATGTCGTGTGCCACGAAGGGTCACAAACATCATGAACAACATGACCGCGCACCTGTCCGCAAACATCCGTGTAACCACGAGGGTTGGCTCTGATACCAACTTGTAAGGCCCCGGACACACCCGTCGGTAATCGTTACTCCTGGATGGATCTAGACTAGCCCCACATATCAATACTAGTCTTTTCTACGCACTTTGTCTTCACTCATGCGCACCCGGTACCAACTTCCCGGTCGGTCACCCAACCTGAAACTACTCCAAGCTGAGCACGCTTAACTTTGGAGTTCTGACCGAATGGGCTTTCAGAAAAGAAGGAATTCCTTATTGATATGAGTAGTCTATCATCCGTAATAAGCCAGGCTATCACAAGATTAGTAGACAACGGTCAAGAATATCCTAATGTACTCAAAAAGGACTAAGGAAATATTTCTTGTTTATGGAGGTGATGAAGATCTCGTCGTAAATGGTTACGTCAATGCTAACTTTAACATAGGTCCGGATAACTCTAAGTCTCAAACTGCATATGTATTTATATTAAATGTCGGATTGGTCAGTTGGTGAAGTTCCAAACAGAGCATCGTGGCGGGATCTACATGTGAAGCGGAGTATATAGCTGCTTCGGAAGCAGCGCAAGAATGAGTTTGGATGAAGGAGTTCATATCTGATCTGGGTGTAATACCTAGTGCATTGGATCCAATGACTATTTTTTGTGACAACACTGGAGTTATTGACATTGTTGGAAATATGACCTAGAGGTAATTATAAAGTGGTTATTATTATGTTTCCTTAATCATAATAAAGTTTTATCATTCGTACTATAATTGTATTGATCGGAAACTAAAATACATATGTGGATACATAAACAAATACCAAGTCCCTGGTAAGCCTCTACTAGACTAGCTCATTGATCAAAATATGGTTAAGATTTCCTGACCATGAACATGAGTTGTCGTTTGTTAACGGGATCATATCATTAGGAGAATGATGTGATGGACAAGACACATCCGTTAGCATAACAATTGATCATTCAGTTTATTGCTACTGCTCTCTAAATGTCAAATACATGTTCCTTCGACCATGAGATCATACAACGCCCAGACTCTGGAGGAATTCCTTGTGTGTATCAAACGTCACTTCGTAACTGGGTGATCACAAAGGTGCTCTGAAGGTATCTCTGAAGGTGTCTTTTGAGTTGCCATGGATCGAGATTGGGATTTGTCACTTCGTATGACAGAGAGGTATCTCTGGGCCCCCTCGATAATATAGCATCACAAGAATCTTGCAAGCAAAGTGACTAAGGAGTTAGTTACAAGATGATGTATTACGGAACGAGTAAAGAGACTTGCCAGTAACGATATTGAACTAGGTATTGAGATACCGATGATCGAATCTCAGGCAAGTAACATATCGACGGACAAAGGGAATTATGTATGTTATCATAAAGGTTCGACCGATAAAGATCTTCATAGAATATGTAGGAACCAATATGGGCGTCCAAGTCCCGCTATTGGTTATTGACATGAGATTGTATCGGTCAGGTCTACATCATTCTCAAACCCGTAGGGTCGGCACACTTAACGTTCATTGACAATATAGTACTATATGAGTTATGTATGTTCGTGACCGAATATTATTCGGAGTCCCGAATGAGATCACGGACATGATGAAGAGCTTCAGAATAGTCCAGAGGTAAAGATTCATATATAGGATCAAGGTATTTGGTTTTCGAAAAGTTTTCGGAGTGCACCGGGTGTGGGGACCCCGACTTAGAAGTCGAGATCACCGAATGCACGTGTACAGTGATCCCAGAGATCAATGCTCACTGAACACACAGAAGCTGAAATAACATGAGTCTTACATCCATACAGATAGTCTTACACGAATTATGGCCAGTAAGGCCAAGTCTTACATAGATAGAGCCTCACGGGCTGAATAGGAAATAACTCAAATAGTGGAAGTCTTCGATAACGGGTAGAACCCATGCCATCTGCCTTAACCCTACAGGCATTCTGACTGGGATAGCGTCCTAGTTCGCATGTTCGTCTCCAAAGAACTCTTCCTCATACTCCTGTTCTTCCATGCCTGGCCAATTAAATAACCAGTGGCAAGCCAATGAGTACTTTGAATGTACTCGCAAGCAACCCATGATGTGGTTCAAAGTAACAATGCAATGGAACAATAATGAACAATCTAGCAAAAAGCTAGAACAAACATTCTACTATCAGGTTTATGCATCAATAACCTCGCGTAACCTCGAAGACAGGTTACCGATATCAACATGAATATGATTCAACTCATCGAGTCAAGTCACCACCTTGACTCATCACACACTTATTATCACCGAGGAAGTAAAATTCTGGACATAGTTTAAGTAGCACCACCCAACTGTCCATGACCGTGGACACGGCTATTCGAATAGTTTTACACTCTGCAGAGGTTGCGCACTTTACCCACAAGATCCGGGGAACTTCCGTGTCATCCACGACCCGCGGTACCTCAAGTACCCGGGGTAAGCACCCGGTCATTACCTTTCCTTAGACGACACTAACATAGAGTCCACTCGTTGATACACGGCCCTCGGGTACAAACAATAGATCGCGGGACTTGCCCTAATTTCAATGTCACGCGTACCCGAAGGGACCAACGGTGTGTCCGGTGCCCTGTAAAAACAGTCATGGCCGTCTATCCAAGCACGACCCCGTCCCGGAAAAGACCTCAAGTCTTCCCGTCACTAGTAATGCGGGCACCATGCTAGTATCGACCTAAGTAATCAATAAAGCCCCGTCCCATAAGGGGTAGTGTGGTTGCACATGTTTGGTTGGGACGGTAGTCACACATAAATCTAATCCATCGTTCCACCATGCACATGATTTTACCGGCGCATCACTTCTTCCTCAAGTGATGACCTAACACATCATCACCCTCGGGCATTAGGGGCACCCGATGGGTTCATGCAAATGATTTCAACTACGAAGGTTCAAATCACACGTGCATCATTTGAGCATCATGACCAACTATTTGCATGTCATCTAGCACATAGCAAGATCAATAATAAAGCATGCATCAGGTGGTGGTTCATCTAGGCCACCATCGTAACCCTATCATCATGCATCGGAAACAAACGGGTTCCGAGAACAAGTGTATCATGGTCAAAGGGCTGCTTGCCTGGATTGGCTTGGTCTTCAAAGTCTTCAAATCCTTCTCCTTCTCCTTCCACAGCAACTTCGTCAAATACGGGATCTATACGTCGCATAATAACCACGGGAAAATAAGAATACAAACAAAACAGAAAAATCAAAGTGCTCAGAAAAATGTCAACTTATTTTTGGAAAATTCTAGAGGAATTTCTAAGATGGGGAAAAATCTTGCTTGGAGTTTTGGAGTTACAGAATAGAATCTATTGATTTTTGAACAGGAGTATTACTGCCCAAATTTGAATTTAAATTTGAACAGAACAGAAAAGTTTCATGGATTTGAGTGAAAGTGGTACCATTAAATAGGTTGGAATATTACAAGATTTTAGGAGTTGGAATAATTTTATTTGGACCATTATTCTTTTCTGTAGAAATGTTTAAAACAAATACAGAATAGAAAAAGATAAAAAGACCTGTGCAACTGGGCCAGAGAAGGCCACAGTGCACGGCCCAGGCGGTCCAGCCCAGCCGCACGGGAGCCCACGCGCGCACGACAGGTTTTTGAACCTGACGGGCGGGGCCCGTGGGTCAGTGGCAGAGAGGAGGGGGAGAGAGGTGTGGGGATGACAGGCGGGGCCCGCCTGTCATCTCCAACCTTGCGGCCACGGCGACGGCGAGCTCACCGGCGAGTTTTCCGGCCACGGCGACGGCAACGGAGGCCAGGGATGGACTCAGTGTCGAGTGGCGGTTGCAGTGGTGGTGGTGCGGCACGCCGGGGAGGTCCAGTTCACAGGCGGCGAGGTGGGACGGCGGAGGCTCGTTGGGAGGTGGTGGCTCTGGTCGTTTCCGACTGCAAACGGAGGGGGAAACAAGGGGGAAAGGGTCAGTGAGGCGAGGGGGTTCCGAATCAGGTGAAAGGAAGGGCAGGGGAGGCCCGTACCGCGAGATCACCGGCGGCCCGACGCGGCGGCGCTCCGGTCGATCCCGAGTACTGGGACCTCTTGGGGTCGAACTGAAGGTGCTGGGGGGCTCAGTGGAGTGGTGTGAGGCTGGTGGTGCTGCTGGAGAGGCTCGGGAGGGGCTTATATAGCCGCGCCCATGGTCCACCGTGGACCTGTGCGCCGGCGAGGTTGCAGGCGAGGCTAGGAGAGGTTCTGGAGCCTGGGATCAAGCCGGGGAGGTCCGTGGACTTGCTCCACGTCTAGCTGAGGGAGAAAGAGGAGCGGGGAAGCGTCTGGAGTGTGCGCGCGTGTGAAGCAGCAGAGTGGCCGTCGCGGGCGGCCAGCGCGCGTGCGACGTCGGCCACTGGAGGGCGCAGGAGGAGGGGGGACAGCGCCGGGGAGGTTGCGGACGTCGAGATGCCTCGACTGGCGTGAAGGAGGAGCCCGAGGCTGTCGGGGGAGGCGGATTGGCTGAAGCTACAGTGCTTGTCTGCACTGTTACGTGCTCCAGAGCGCGCGTTTGGCTGGCATCGTCGCGCTCTCGCCGTCCTGGTCAAAACCAACGTGTCCAGCAGTGTCTAGCACGCTGAGGGAGGAGTAAAGAAATGGCCTGAGGCCTTGGATGCCCTGGAGATGCTGAGAGAGAGTGAAGATGCTGGTGAAATGGTGAAAACCTGCTGTCCAGCAAGGTAAAACAGGGTTCTCACCCCTCAATCATGGAGCTGAGGTGCTGGGGAAGTTACTGGAGGTAGCTAGTAACTCAATGATCAGGTGGTAAAAAGTTGAGGCCATGGAGAAGAGTGAAAGTGATCAAGATGGAGGTTTTAGTAATTCTGCAGAAGGTGTTTGATCAGTGTTTGGTCAAGCAAATGACCTCCACTTGACATGGCACTTAACAGGGTTGAAAGACATGAGAAAATAGGGCGCTTCACCAAATTTGGGCTCATTTGAAGAAACTAGCCAATGTAACTTTGGTGAACCCTAGAAATCAACAGAAACAGTTTCATCTTGTTTGAGTCAAGCTAATCATCTCCCCTTGATGCACCACTTGGTGTAGCATCATCATTTGGGGTATTGATCATGCCCACAAAGTTTGAAGCTCCAGATAAAAAGTTGGTAATGTAAAGTTGTTCAAATTTGCATTTGAACAGAAAGGGTTTTGAGGTGATCTGATCAAGTTGCTCTACTCCAAATCTTGTGCCATTTGGTCTAGATGCCTTATTAGGTCATTCTAGCATGTGCACCAAATTTGAGAGCATTTGGACAAGTTTGGCAATGTAGAGTTGCTCAAACTTCAAATATGGACAGAATGGTTATGAAGGGGTTTGAGGATGTTTTCTTGCTTCCCAAGGCATGGGACTTAGCAAGAACATCAAATATGTCATATATGACATGATAGAATTTCCCTGGAATTTTTGGAGAATATATCCTTTGTAAATATTTCAAAAGCTTGAAATATCCAGAAAGGGTTTTAGAGGGTTTAGCCCATTATTTTGAACATGACCAAGTGTTGAAACTCTTATATATGGACAATATATGTCCTCTGAGTCTCTCTGAATTTTGGCAAATATTTTTGAAATAGTTAAATAATTTTCCCCTATTAAAGACCATTTCTGGCCTTAAGAAAAAGCTTTTAAATAAAATAGTAAAATAACTTTTAAAATTATACCTTTGTGGTTTCTGGGAGTCCTATGACTACTAGGTCTCAAATAAACCTTTTGAAATAATTTTCTCACCCTAAATCAAGTACTTGCAGTGCAAATATCAATTCACGGGTTTTTGGAAAACTAAATTTATAAAATACTTTTTGGCCAAATTAATTTTGTAGGAAAATACTATTCTGTTATATAACACTTGGCATGATCATTGGGCAGAAGTTTTGGGTATGGAGATGAATTCTACAAGAGGTCATAGTTGACTTTAATGAGCACAAGAAAAAGCACATGAAGAAAACTCAATTTCAAATAAAAGCCAAATGATGCTAAAAAAAATTGCTGGTCCAAATTTTCATGCTTCAAAGATACAAATAACATGTTACAAGATGCAGGGTGTGACAGACCTACCCCCCTTACAAGAATCTCGTCCCCGAGATTCCTAAACTAGGTCTTAAAAGAGGTCGGGAAACTCGGATCTAAGATAGTCTTCTCGTTCCCAGGTTGCTTCTGCTTCGGTGTGGTTGCTCCACTGGACCTTGAAGTACTTGATGGTACGGCTCCGTGTACGTCGTTCTGCTTCGTCCAGAATGCGAATGGGCTTCTCGCGGTAGGTCAAATCAGGCTGCAGATCAATGGTTTGGTGATCCACATCCTTGTAGAGATTGGGCTTGTCTGGAACTTGGAGACATTTCTGGAGTTGTGACACATGGAATACATTGTGCACATCGGATAGCTCAGGTGGTAGTTCCAACTGATAAGCCACTTCTCCTCGTCGTGCAGTGACCTCAAAGGGTCCAATGAACCTTGGTGCGAGCTTCCCCTTGACGTGGAAACGCTTGGTTCCCTTCAGAGGAGTTACCCGCAGGTACACATGGTCCCCAACATGGAAACTCATGTTCCGACGGTGAGTGTCAGCATAACTCTTCTGCCTTGACTTGGCTGCCTTTAATCGCTCTCTGACTAGTTGGACTTGCTCTTCTACTGCGCGGAGATTATCCGGTCCAAAGACTAGTCCTTCTCCAGTCTCTGACCAGTTGAGGGGTGTGCGACATCTGAGTCCGTACAACACCTCAAATGGTGCCATCTGAAGGCTTGACTGGTAACTGTTGTTATAGGAGAACTCGGCAAACGGGAGACAGTCTTCCCACATGGCTCCATACGCCAGGACATAGGCTCGGAGCATGTCTTTGAGAATCTAATTGACTCGTTCTGTCTGACCTCCGGTCTGTGGGTGGAAAGCTGTGCTGAAAGACAACTTGGTTCCTAGGGCTTCTTGGAACTTCTTCCAGAACCTTGAGGTGAACTGGGTTCCTCGATCTGACACAATCTCCTTGGGAACGCCGTGAAGACTTACGATTCGGTCGATGTAGAGAGCTGCCAGCCGGTTGCCATCATAAGTGGTCTTGACAGGAATGAAATGGGCCACCTTGGTCAAATGATCGACTATGACCCAGATAGAGTCATGTCCTCTATTCGACCTTGGTAATCCAGTGATGAAGTCCATTCCGACTTTATCCCACTTCCACTCAGGAACTTTGAGTGGTTGAAGCAATCCAGCAGGTCGCTGATATTCAGCCTTGACCCTTAGGCACACATCACACTTTGCAACATAGGTTGCAATCTCTCTCTTCATACCGTGCCACCAGAATTGTGTCTTCAAGTCTTGGTACATCTTGGTTCCTCCGGGGTGGATGGAATACGGAGTGTCGTGGGCTTCTTGCAGAATCAGCGTCTTCAGCTTTGTGTTGTTTGGTACGCAGAGGCGACCTTTGTACCAAACAATCCCGTGCTCGTCTTCGAAGAATCCTGGGGCCTTGCCCAGCTTCATCTTCTTCTTGATGCCTTCGATGCTTGCATGTCCATCTTGTGCCTTCTTGACGTCGTCCAGCAGGGTTGGTCTGACTTCCAAATGATCCAGAAATCCAGGGTGACCAATTCCAAACTGAATTGTTCGAACTCCTTAAGCAAGGCTGGCTGCCTTTCTTGAATAACGGCATTCAAAGAGCAAGCCTTCCTGCTTAAGGCATCGGCCACCATGTTAGCCTTCCCAGGGTGATACTGAACACTGAGGTCATAATCTTTGATGAGTTCCAACCATCTCCGTTGCCTCATGTTCAATTCCTTTTGGGTGAAAATGTACTTCAGACTTTTGTGGTCTGTGTAAATCTCACACCGTTTCCCTAGGAGGTAATGCCGCCATGTCTTCAAGGCATGAACTACTGCCGCTAGCTCAAGATCGTGAGTAGCATAGTTCTCCTCATGGGGTCGTAGCTGCCTGGAGAGGTATGCTATGACGCGGCCTTCTTGCATCAGAACGCTTCCCAATCCGGTTCGAGAGGCATCACAATATATCACGAACTCCTTGTGAATATCAGGTGTTGCCAGAACTGGGGCGGTGGTCAATCTCTTCTTGAGCTCTTGGAAGCTCTCTTCGCATTTTGGCGTCCACTCGAACTTCTTGTCCTTCTTGAGGAGCTGAGTCATTGGTCGTGCAATGCTAGAGAATCCTTCCACGAACTTGCGGTAATAGCGCGCTAGTCCGAGGAAGCTTCTGACTTCCTTGACGGTCGTTGGAGATTGCCATTGGGTCACAGCTTCGATTTTTGCAGGATCAACAGATAATCCTTCCTCGGTCAAGACATGACCTAAGAATCCAACTTTATGCAGCCAGAACTCACACTTGCTGAATTTGGCATACAGTTGGTGCTCACGAAGCTTGTCTAGGACCATCCTCAGGTGTTGCTCGTGCTCTTCCTCCGACTTTGAGAACACAAGAATGTCATCAATGAAGACAACAACAAACTTGTCCAAATATTCCATGAAGACTTTATTCATGAGGTACATGAAGTAAGCTGGGGCATTGGTTAACCCAAAAGACATGACCGTGCACTCGTACAGGCCATATCTGGTTACGAATGCCGTCTTCGGAATATCTTGGGGTCTGATTTTCAGCTGGTAGTACCCAGATCTGAGGTCGATCTTGGAGAACACCTTGGCTCCGCTGAGTTGATCAAACAGATCTTCGATCTTGGGAAGTGGATACTTGTTCTTGATTGTAACTTCATTGAGGGAACAATAGTCAATGCATAAGCGGATGGTACCGTCCCTCTTTGCCACAAACAGAACAGGAGATCCCCAAGGGGAGGCACTCGGGCGGATAAATCCCTTCCTTAGCTGCTCTTCCAGCTGCTTCTTCAACTCGGCTAATTCTTCCGTCCCCATTCTATAAGGCTTCTTATAGATGGGTCCTACTCCGGGCACGAGCTCGATGATGAACTCAATGTCACGGTCAGGGGGCATTCCCGGTAGTTCATCCGGAAAGACATCAGGATACTCACATACCACCGGTACTTGATCTAGCCCAACTTCAGACAGACAGTTGACTTTAGCGGCTTGAGCGGAAGAGGAGTTGGAAGCAAACTTGACTTCGACTCCTTGGTCATTGGTCACAGTGACTGTCCGATTGGCACAGTCTAACAAGCCTTGGTGCTTGCTGAGCCAATTCATGCCTAGGATCACATCCAAGCCTTGCGATCTCAGGATGATAAGGTCTGCTAGGAAGTCTACACCGTTAATGGTAATACTGACTCCTTTACAGCCTATCTTGGCTCTCATCTCGGCTCCGGGGGTTTGTACCACCATAGGGTTATTCAGGGGTGTAGGGGTCATGCCACTTTTTAATGCAAATCTTTGAGTGACAAATGAATGCGTTGCTCCAGAATCAAACAAGATAGTTGCAGGTGCTGAGTTGACAAGGAACGTACCCAGCACGACGTCCGGGTCTTCCTGGGCTTCTTCAGCAGTAACGTGATTCACACGCCCCTTCCCATGGTTTCGGTGGATTGCGAGGAGCTGGGTTCCTTGGTGGCATTCCACGGCCTTGTCCCTGGTTCTGCGCATTGGGGCGCGGGGCATCAGGCTTCTTGTTGGGGCACACCCTTGAGATGTGTCCGGGCTGACCACATCCAAAGCAAGTGACTTGGTTTGGATTGATCTTGTTGCCACCACTAGTATTGGGGTTGAAAGCTGGCCTGGGGTTGGCATACTGCTGAGGCTGAGGGTTGGCACAAGGTGCAGGAGCTCTTGGTTGCTGATAGGTTGGCTTGGCCGGGGCTGACTGCCACGGACGAGGCTTCTGGTTGCTGGAACTTCCCTTACTGACCAACTTGCGCTTGCGAGTGTCTTCCAAAGCACGCCGCTTGTCTTCAAGCATAAGTGCCTTGTTCACCAGGTCAGGGAAAGATGGGCAGTCGCACACGACAAGCGAGTATTGCAGAGTCTGATTGAGGCCTTCCATGAAACGCTCCCTTTTGGCAGCATCAGTGCTGACATCTTCAGGGGCATACCTTGACAGAATGCTGAACTTCTGCATGTACTCCTTGACAGTGCCACTTCCTTGCTTCAGGGATCGGAACTCGCGCTTTTTGATAGCCATGATTCCGGAAGGAATGTGGGCCTTGCGGAATTCTGACTTGAAGTTAACCCAAGTGATGTCTTGTTCAGCATGCATGACCTTGAATCCATCCCACCAAGCTCTAGCAGTCCCCCCAAGGCAGTGGGCTGCATAAGCCACCTTCTCGCGGTCTTCGGTGCATCCGACTAGTTCCAGTATATCCTCAATGGAACGGACCCAGTCGTCTGCATCCAAGGGTTCAGCAGTCTCGATGAAGGTTGGCGGTGCATGCTTCTTGAACTCTGCCAACGTGGAACGTCCATTGCACTTCCCCGCCGGCTGGCGGTTGTTGGTGACAGCTTGAGCAATCAGCTGAAGGGCTGCAGTGTTGGCTTGGCGTTCCTCTCGGAAAGCTTGGAGAAGCTGAGCCATGTCCATGCCTGGAGGAGGTGGTGGTGGAGCTTGGTCGTTGGTTTGGTCCTGGCCTACCTCTGGCTGAGAGGATGCTCCGGCTTCGGGCTACTGGGTAGAGGTACCAGTACGAGTTACAACAGGCATCCTGTTGGAGCGGTAAAAGGTCTTATGACCCGGTAGAGGGAAAGCAAGAGAGATAGGTGCCTAGTAAGGGGGTGGGTGTGACACTAAATCAAAACATGCAAGGGCCGAAAGGCCAAAACACATTCATTAAAATCCAAATGGGTGATGTCGTCGTTTACACATTCCCGAGGGAAGATTACGACTTACATCCAGACACAACAAAAGCAAACACTAGATGGTTTCATATGAACCATACAAGGACTCGACTGCGCATAGGGGTTACACGACCTATCCTACCGTATAGGTTACAACTGGCATATCCGAGTAGCGAATAATGCCTAAGCGGCGGAATGCTCGGTCGCGTATTCCGGCTCTTCTGGGTCTTCCTCCTTGTCTTCATTTGTCTGGGCCCCCTTGTCGCTTGAGGGTGTGGGGGAGTGGAGGAGTTGGATACGACGGTGCTTTGTCGGTGGTGCAGGGAAAAGCTTGCGATATTCCCTTGCCGTCATCCGGCGTCGCCGAGGTGGTTCTTCACCCTTGGAAGATACATCATCAGAGAGCCTTCTGCCTCGGTATGCGGTAGCGGATTGTCCAGATGGTGCTCCTTCCTTCTTGACCCTATTTTCCTTCTCTTGGGCTCGACGAAGAAGTGCCTTGGTCTTGTGAAGTTCTTCTCGAAGCTTCATTGATTCCGAGGCCAAGTCTTGTGCCAAGCTGTCGGCACATAGACTGAAGTAGGTCTGGAACCGAAGCGAGAGTCCTTCCTTCAGTGGAGGGGCTAGTGCGCTGCTTTCTTCTTCACCTTCCTTCCGGTAAGGTAAGAAGCGAGTTGTCATCTTGGCTGCCATCTCTGGAAGAAGCTCGCGGAGACGGGTTAATGCCTTGAGTGCAGCAGCCTCGACAGCGAGTGGTAGTGTTGCCATCTGGGGTCCCTCGAAGAACCAACTTGTGGGAGGATCGTTTGCCTTCACGATCACTTCCACATGGTACTCCACCTCAGTGTCGCTCACCCAATGCTCAAGGTAGGTGAGGATGGGTGCTCGGTGGAACTGACACTCCTGGAGGCTATCCTCGAGAAGTAAGGGAAACCCAGTGGTCAGGTGCTCTTCGGGTACAGCGGCCATCTACAAAGGTGGAATAGGAGGGGTTAATAAGCTGATGAAATCTCAGGTTTAGAAAAGAAGAGATGTTCAGAAGGTTTTTGAAAAGGGGTCTCATCTAACTAACACCCATGCTAACTAAGGCTTCCTACAATCAGGATGGCTCTGATACCAGCTCTGTGGGGACCCCGACTTAGAAGTCGAGATCACCGAATGCACGTGTACAGTGATCCCAGAGATCAATGCTCACTGAACACACAGAAGCTGAAATAACAAGAGTCTTACATCCATACAGATAGTCTTACACGAATTATGGCCAGTAAGGCCAAGTCTTACATAGATAGAGCCTCACGGGCTGAATAGGAAATAACTAAAATAGCGAAAGTCTTCGATAACGGGTAGAACCCATGCCATCTGCCTTAACCCTACAGGCATTCTGACTGGGATAGCGTCCTAGTTCGCATGTTCGTCTCCAAAGAACTCTTCCTCATACTCCTGTTCTTCCATGCCTGGCCAATTAAATAACCAGTGGCAAGCCAATGAGTACTTTGAATGTACTCGCAAGCAACCCATGATGTGGTTCAAAGTAACAATGCAATGGAACAATAATGAACAAGCTAGCAAAAGGCTAGAACAAACATTCTACTATCAGGTTTATGCATCAATAACCTCGCGTAACCTCGAAGACAGGTTACCGATATCAACATGAATATGATTCAACTCATCAAGTCAAGTCACCACCTTACTCATCACACACTTATTATCATCGAGGAAGTAAAATTCTGGACATAGTTTAAGTAGCACCACCCAACTGTCCATGACCGTGGACACGGCTATTCGAATAGTTTTACACTCTGCAGAGGTTGCGCACTTTACCCACAAGATCGGGGAACTTCCGTGTCATCACGACCCGCGGTACCTCAAGTACCCGGGGTAAGCACCCGGTCATTACCTTTCCTTAGACGACACTAACATAGAGTCCACTCGTTGATACACGGCCCTCGGGTACAAACAATAGATCGCGGGACTTGCCCTAATTTCAATGTCACGCATACCCGAAGGGACCAACGGTGTGTCCGGTGCCCTATAAAAACAGTCATGGCCGTCTATCCAAGCACGACCCCGTCCCGGAAAAGACCTCAAGTCTTCCCGTCACTAGTAATGCGGGCGCCATGCTAGTATCGACCTAAGTAATCAATAAAGCCCCGTCCCATAAGGGGTAGTGTGGTTGCACATGTTTGGTTGGGACGGTAGTCACACATAAATCTAATCCATCGTTCCACCATGCACATGATTTTACCGGCACATCACTTCTTTCTCAAGTGATGACCTAACACATCATCACCCTCGGGCATTAGGGGCACCCGATGGGTTCATGCAAATGATTTCAACTACGAAGGTTCAAATCACACGTGCATCATTTGAGCATCATGACCAACTATTTGCATGTCATCTAGCACATAGCAAGATCAATAATAAAGCATGCATCAGGTGGTGGTTCATCTAGGCCACCATCGTAACCCTATCATCATGCATCGGAAACAAACGGGTTCCGAGAACAAGTGTATCATGGTCAAAGGGCTGCTTGCCTGGATTGGCTTGGTCTTCAAAGTCTTCAAATCCTTCTCCTTCTCCTTCCACAGCAACTTCGTCAAATACGGGATCTATACGTCGCATAATAACCACGGGAAAATAAGAATACAAACAAAACAGAAAAATCAAAGTGCTCAGAAAAATGTCAACTTATTTTTGTAAAATTCTAGAGGAATTTCTAAGATGGGGAAAAATCTTGCTTGGAGTTTTGGAGTTATAGAATAGAATCTATTGATTTTTGAACAGGAGTATTACTGCCCAAATTTGAATTTAAATTTGAACAGAACAGAAAAGTTTCATGGATTTGAGTGAAATTGGTACCATTAAATAGGTTGGAATATTACAAGATTTTAGGAGTTGGAATTATTTTATTTGGACCATTATTCTTTTCTGTAGAAATGTTTAAAAGAAATACAGAAAAGAAAAAGATAAAAAGACCTGTGCAACTGGGCCAGAGAAGGCCACAGTGCACGGCCCAGGCGGTCCAGCCCAGCCGCACGGGAGCCCGCGTGCGCACGTCAGGTTTTTGAACCTGACGGGCGGGGCCCGTGGGTCAGTGGCAGAGAGGAGGGGGAGAGAGGTGTGGGGATGACAGGCGGGGCCCGCCTGTCATCTCCAACCTTGCGGCCACGGCGACGGCAAGCTCACCGGCGAGTTTTCCGGCCACAGCGACGGCAACGGAGGCCAGGGATGGACTCAGCGTCGAGTGGCGGTTGCAGTGGTGGTGGTGCGGCACGCCGGGGAGGTCCGGTTCGCCGGCGGCGAGGTGGGACGGGGGAGGCTCGTCGGGAGGTGGTGGCTCTGGTCGTTTCCGACTGCAAACGGAGGGGGAAACAAGGGGGAAAGGGTCAGTGAGGCGAGGGGGTTCCGAATCAGGTGAAAGGAAGGGCAGGGGAGGCCCGTACCGCGAGATCACCGGCCGGCCGACGCGGCGGCGCTCCGGTCGATCCCGAGTACTGGGACCTCTTGGGGTCGAACTGAAGGTGCTGGGGGGCTCAGTGGAGTGGTGTGAGGCTGGTGGTACTGCTGGAGAGGCTCGGGAGGGGCTTATATAGCCGCGCCCATGGTCCACCGTGGACCTGTGCGCCGGCGAGGTTGCAGGCGAGGCTAGGAGAGGTTCTGGAGCCTGGGATCAAGCCGGGGAGGTCCGTGGACTTGCTCCACGTCTAGCTGAGGGAGAAAGAGGAGCAGGGAAGCGTCTGGAGCGTGCGCGCGTGTGAAGCAGCAGAGTGGCCGTCGCGGGCGGCCAGCGCGCGTGCGACGTCGGCCACTGGAGGGCGCAGGAGGAGGGAGGACAGCGCCGGGGAGGTTGCGGACGTCGAGATGCCTCGACTGGCGCGAAGGAGGAGCCCGAGGCTGTCGGGGGAGGCGGATTGGCTAAAGCTACAGTGCTTGTCTGCACTGTTACGTGCTCTAGAGCGCGCGTTTGGCTGGCATCGTCGCGCTCTCGCCGTCCTGGTCAAAACCAAGGTGTCCAGCAGTGTCTAGCACGCTGAGGGAGGAGTAAAGAAATGGCCTGAGGCCTTGGATGCCCTGGAGATGTTGAGAGAGAGTGAAGATGCTGGTGAAATGGTGAAAACCTGCTGTCCAGCAAGGTAAAACAGGGTTCTCACCCCTCAATCATGGAGCTGAGGTGCTGGGGAAGTTACTGGAGGTAGCTAGTAACTCAATGATCAGGTGGTAAAAAGTTGAGGCCATGGAGAAGAGTGAAAGTGATCAAGATGGAGGTTTTAGTAATTCTGCAGAAGGTGTTTGATCAGTGTTTGGTCAAGCAAATGACCTCCACTTGACATGGCACTTAACAGGGTTGAAAGACATGAGAAAATAGGGTGCTTCACCAAATTTGGGCTCATTTGAAGAAACTAGCCAATGTAACTTTGGTGAACCCTAGAAATCAACAGAAACAGTTTCATCTTGTTTGAGTCAAGCTAATCATCTCCCCTTGATGCACCACTTGGTGTAGCATCATCATTTGGGGTATTGATCATGCCCACAAAGTTTGAAGCTCCAGATAAAAAGTTGGTAATGTAAAGTTGTTCAAATTTGCATTTGAACAGAAAGGGTTTTGAGGTGATCTGATCAAGTTGCTCTACTCCAAATCTTGTGCCATTTGGTCTAGATGCCTTATTAGGTCATTCTAGCATGTGCACCAAATTTGAGAGCATTTGGACAAGTTTGGCAATGTAGAGTTGCTCAAACTTCAAATATGGACAGGATGGTCATGAAGGGGTTTGAGGATGTTTTCTTGCTTCCCAAGGCATGGGACTTAGCAAGAACATCAAATATGTCATATATGACATGATAGAATTTCCCTGGAATTTTTGGAGAATATATCCTTTGTAAATATTTCAAAAGCTTGAAATATCCAGAAAGGGTTTTAGAGGGTTTAGCCCATTATTTTGAACATGACCAAGTGTTGAAACTCTTATATATGGACAATATATGTCCTCTGAGTCTCTTTGAATTTTGTTAAATATTTTTGAAATAGTTAAATAATTTTCCCCTATTAAAGACCATTTCTGGCCTTAAGAAAAAGCTTTTAAATAAAATAGTAAAATAACTTTTAAAATTATACCTTTGTGGTTTCTGGGAGTCCTATGACTACTAGGTCTCAAATAAACCTTTTGAAATAATTTTCTCACCCTAAATCAAGTACTTGCAGTGCAAATCTCAATTCAGGGGTTTTTGGAAAACTAAATTTATAAAATACTTTTTGGCCAAATTAATTTTGTAGGAAAATACTATTCTGTTATATAACACTTGGCATGATCATTGGGCAGAAGTTTTGGGTATGGAGATGAATTCTACAAGAGGTCATAGTTGACTTTAATGAGCACAAGAAAAAGCACATGAAGAAAACTCAATTTCAAATAAAAGCCAAATGATGCTAAAAAAACATTGCTGGTCCAAATTTTCATGCTTCAAAGATACAAATAACATGTTACAAGATGCAGGGTGTGACACCGGGTTTCCATCAGAGTGCCGAAAGGGGTTCCGGGAGGCCACCGATAGGTTATACCTGCTTGGTGGGCCTCATGGGCCAACGAGGGAGGTGCACCAGCCCAAAAGGGGGCTGGGCGTGCTCCACCTCCCCAGCCCACACACCAAAAGGAAGGAGGAGGCGCCCTAGGGTCCGACAGCCCCCCTTTTCTTCCCCCACATGCCAAGTATAGAAGGGGGCGCGCCTAGGCAGGCGCCTTGGGCACCGCCGGCCCCCTTGGGGCGCTCCCTAGGTATTCCTCCCCTCCCCCTCCACCTATATATGAGATTAGGGGAGGAGGCGCCACACACCACGAATCCCCAGGCCGTGTGTCGACGGGCCCTCTCCCTCTAGTTACACGTCCGCTCTAAATTCGTTGTGCTTGGTGAAGCCCTACGGAAATAGTTTCACCACCACCTTCACCACGTCGTCATGCTGCCGGAACTCATCTACTATTTCACGCCTCTTGCTGGATCAAGAAGGTAAGGACGTCATCGAGTTGAACATGTGCTGAACGAGCAGGTGGCGTATGTTCGGTGCTTGATTGGAACAGATCATGAAGGTGTAAGACTACATCAACTGCGTTGATAAATGCTTCCGCTTAGCAATCTACATGGGTATGTAGATGCTCTCCCCCTCTCGTAGCTATGCATCTCCATGGATAGATCTTGTGTGTGCGTAGAATTTTGTTTTTGTTTTCCATGCAACATTCCCCAACCGTGGCATCATGAGCCAGGTCTATGCGTAGATGATATGCACGAGTAGAACACAAAGGATTTGTGGGCGGTGATGTTCTCATTGCTTACCACCAATGTCTTATTTTGATTCGGAGCTATTGTGAGATGAAGTGGCTCGGACAAACCTTACATGTCCACGTACATGAGATCGGTTCTACTGATTAACATGCAACTTGTTTTGCATAAAGGTGGCTGGTGTGTGTCTGTTTCTCCCACTTTAGTTGAATCTAATTTGACTGTGGCGGTCCTTGCAGAAGGTTAAATAGTAACTTGATAATCACCATTGTGGTTTTGCGTAGTTAAGAATGGTTCTTGCTAGTTGCCTTAGCAACCACATAAAACTTGCAACAACAAAGTAGAGGATGTGTAACTTTTTTTGCAGGGTATGTTGTGATGTGGTACGGTCAAGACGTATATGATATAAGTTGATGTACGAGATGATCATGTTTTGTAATAAGTTCTCTACTTGCATGTCGATGAGTATGACAACCGGTAGGAGCCTTAGGGTTGTCTTTAATTTATTGTTTGACCTATGTGTCAATCAGTAAAGCGCCCTGTAATTGCTTTAGTTTATCGCTAAGCGTTAGAAATAGTTGTAGAAGCAATAGTTGGCGAGACAACACCGACGCAACAATGGAGATCAAGGTGTTGCGCCGCTGACAATGCAGATCATATCGTTCCTTTGGAGATGGATATCAAAAGCACAAGATGATGATGGCCATACAATGTCACATATTTTGATTGCATGTGATATTTATCCTTTTTGCATCTTACTTTGCTTAGAACAACGGTAGCATTATAAGATGATACCTTCACTTAATTTCAAGATAAAAGTGTTCTCCCCGAGTATGTACCGTTGCTAAAGTTCATCGTTTCGAACCACCTCGTGATGATCGGGTGTGATAGGCTCTACGTTCACATACAACGGGTGTAAGCAAGTTTTGCACATGCAAAATACTTGGGTTAAACTTGACGAGCCTAGCATGTACAAACATGGTCTCGAAACACTGGAGATCGAAAGGTCAAACATGAGTCATATAGTAGATATGATCAGCATGGAGATGTTCCCCATTGAAAACTACCCCATCTCACGTTATGACCGGACATGGGTTAGTTGATTTAAATCATGTGTCACTTAGACAACTTGAGCGATGTTGGTTTAAGTTGCAGTTCATTAGTAATTAGATTATTTGAACTAAAACTTATCATGAACTCCGTCCTAATAGTATTTGCAAATCTATGGTGTAGTTCAATGGCCCGTGCTACCGTTCCCTTGAATATTAATGTGTTCCTAGAGAAAGCTAAGTTGAAAGATGATGGTAGCAACTACACAGACTGGGGCCGTAACTTGAGGATTGTCCTCATTGTTGCACAGAAGAATTATGTCCTTGATGCACTGCTAGGTGATGGGCCTGCTGCAGGAGCTCATGCACACGTTATGAACGTCTGGAAGGCTCGATCTGATGACTACTCGATAGTTCAGTGTGCCATGCTTTACGGCTTGGAACCGGGACTTCAAAAGCGTTTTTAATGCCACAGCATATGAGATGTTCCAAGAGCTGAAGTTGATATTTAAAGCTAATGCCCGGGTTGAGAGATACGAAGTCTCCAATAAGTTCTTTAGCTGTAAGATGGAGGAGAACAGTTCTATCAGTGAACACATACTCAGAATGTCTGGGTACCACAACAACTTGACTCATCTTGGAATTGATTTTCTATTCAAGTGTGTTATTGATAGAGTTCTTCAGTTACTACCAGCAAGATACAAAGGCTTCGTGATGAACTATAATATGCAAGGGATGACGAAAATGATTCCCGAGCTGTTCGCGATGCTGAAATCGGCGGAGGTAGAAATTAAGAAAGAGCATCAAGTGTTGATGGTTAACAAGACCACCAGTTTCAAGAAAAAGGGCAAGGGACAGAAAGGGAACTTCAAGAAGACCGGCAGGCAAGTTGTCGCTCCCGTGAAGAAGCCTAAAGATGGACACAACCTGAAACGGAGTGCTTCTACTGCAAGGGAGATGATCACTGGAAGCGGAAGTGCCCCAAGTACTTGGCAGATAAGAAGGATGGCAAAGTGAACAAAGGTATATTTGATATACATGTTATTGATGTGTTCCTTACTAGTGCTTGTAGTAGCGCTTGGGTATTTGATACTGGTTCGGTTGCTCATATTTGTAACTTGAAACAGGAGCTGTAGAACAAACGAAGATTGGTAAAGGACGAGGTGACGATGCCCGTCAGGAATGGTTCCAAGGTTTGATGTGATCGTCGTCGGCACGCTACCTCTACACCTACCTTCGGGATTAGTTTTAGACCTCAATAATTGTTATTTAGTGCCAGCGTTGAGCATGAACATTATATCTGGATATTGCTTATTGTGAGACGGTTATTCAGTTAAGTCGGAGAATAATGGTTATTATATCTATATGAGTAACATCTTTTATGGTAATGCACCCTTAGTGAATGGTCTATTCTTGTTAGATCTCAAGCGTCGTGATACACATATTCATAATATTAATGCCAAAATATGCAAAGTTGATAATGATAGTGTAACATACTTGTGGCACTGCCGTTTAGGTCATATTGGTGTAAAGCACATGAAGTAACTCCATGCGGATGGACTTTTGGAATCACTTGATTATGAATCATTTGATACTTGTGAACCATGCCTCATGGGTTAGATGACTAAAACTCCGTTCTCTAGAACAATGGAGCGAGATAATGACTTATTGGAAATAATACATACTGATGTATGTCGTCCAATGAGTGTTGAAGCACGTGGTGGGTATCGTTATTTTCTAACCTTCACAGATAATTTGATTAGGTATGGGTGTATCTACTTGATGAAACACAAGTCTGAAACATTTAAAAATTCTGAAGAATTTCAGAGTGAAGTGGAGAATCATCGTAACAAGAAAATAAAGTTTATATGATCTGATCATGGAGGTGAATATTTGAGTTACGAGTTTGGTCTTCATTTAGGACAATGTGGAATTGTTTCAAAACTCACGCCACCTGGAACACCACAGCATAATGGTGTCTCCGAACGTTGTAACCGCACTTTACTAGATATGGTGCGTTCTATGATGTCTCTTACAGATTTGCCGCTATTGTTTTGTGGTTATGCATTAGAGACAGCTGCATTCACGTTAAATAGGGCACCGTCTAAATCCATTGAGACGACACCATATGAACTATGGTTTGGCAAGAAACCTAAGCTGTCGTTTCTTAAAGTTTGGGGGTGCGACGCTTACGTGAAAAGGCTTCAACCTGATAAGCTCGCACCAAAGCGGAGAAGTGCGTCTTCATAGGATACCCTAAAAAACTATTGGGTATACGTTCTACCACAGATCCAAAGGCAAGATCTTTGTTGCTAAGAATGGGTCATTTCTAGAGAAGGAGTTTCTCTCGAAAGAAGAGAGTGGGAGGAAAGTGGAACTTGATGAGGTAGTTGCACCTTATCTCGAATTGGGAAGTAGAACATCAGAGAAAACTGTTCCCGTGATGCCTACACCAACCAGAGAGGAAGCATATGATGATGATGATCAAGTTACTACTGAACCTCATAGGTCGACCAGAACACGTACCGTACCAGAGTGGTATGGTAATCTTGTCCTGGAAGTCATGTTGTTGGACAACGAACCTACGAACTATGAAGAAGCTATGATGAGCCCAGATTCTGACAAATGGCTTGGGGCCATGAAATCTGAGATAGGATCCATGTATGAGAACAAAGTGTGGACTTTGATGGACTTGCCCGATGATCGGCAAGACATTGAGAATAAATGGATCTTCAAGAGGAAGACGGACGCTGATGGTAATATCACTGTCTATAAAGCTCGACTTGTCGCAAAAGGTTTTCGACAAGTTCAAGGGGTTGACTACGATGAGACATTCTCTCCCGTAGCAATTCTTAAGTCCGTAAGAATCATGTTAGCAATTACCGCATTTTATGATTATGAAATCTGGCAAATGGACGTCAAAATTGCATTCCTTAACGGGTTTCTTAAAGAAGAGTTGTATATGATGCAACCAGAAGGTTTTGTCGATCCTAAGGGTGCTAACAAAGTGTGCAAGCTCCAGCTATCCATCTATGGATTGGTGCAAGCATTTCAGAGTTAGAATATACGCTTTGATGAGATGATCAAAGAATTAGAGATGGCACATACAAATTTTCTTAGAACGGCAAAGGAATGTCGCATATAGGTAGGTATGGTGGACACATGTGGCAAAACTGGTTTAAAGGATTTTGGATGCACAAGTAGTGATCATACTTAGTGCAAAATAAAGGCTAGCAAAAGATTGGAAAGCGAACAACCAAGAAACGAATAATAACATAAGCGAGCATTAAGCATAATTAACACCGAATAATGCACCACAAGTAGGATGTGATTTCATTGCATGACTATTGTCTTCCGTGCTTGCATAGGGAATCACAAACCTTAACACCAATATACTTACTAAAGCATAATTACTCATCAACATGACGCACATATCACATCACATATATCAAAACTATTACAAGGAATCAAGTTTATTTTGTCCAATGATCTTCATGAAAGTTTTTATTATATCCTTCTTGGATATCTATCACTTTGGGACTAATTTTCATGTGTTGCTTTTGATAATCTCAAACAAATATAAGTGAAGATCGTGAGTATAATTTTTTTCTCTCACAAAATAATTTAAGTGAAGCAAGGTAGAATTTTATTCTTGTATTATATCTACTGTGTTCCAACTTTTCTATGGCAAAAACTCACCATTGAATCATCAAAACAAGCACACAAAGCAAAGAAAACAGAATCTGTCAAAAATAGAACAGTCTGTAACAATCTGGAAATTTCGAATACTTCTGTAACTCTAAAAATCTTGAAAAAAGTATTACCACATGGAAAATGTGTATATTAATCTTCTGCAAAAAGAACCAAATCAAAAGCACTCTTCTATTAAAAACAAGAATTGTTCTCGTGAGCGCAAAAGTTTCTGTTTTTTCAGCAAGATCAAATCTACTATTATTCAACATGATCTTAAGGCCTTCCTTGGCACAAACCTTTATTCAAACCACAAAAACACATCTAAACAGAGGTATTAAAGGGTATTTTATTGAAAACATCAAGGAAATCAAAAAGCAAAAAGATACAAGTTGGGTTGCCTCCCAACGAGCGCTATCGTTTTACGCCCTTGGCTAGGCAAAAAGCAAGGATCTAAGTTTTCTCATCCGTAGTTTTGGCAACCTTTGTGAGGGTTTTCTCAAACCCGGGAGGCTCTTTGCGCTTCCCTAAATTCTCAGGAAAAGATACCATCTTGAGATCCAAAATATCCAATCTCTTATTGCAAAGAGTAATCAAAGTATTCATGTGCTTGATACTACCATTAAGATGTTTGAGGGGTTCAGTATACTTTTGCAATTCGACCATATGTTTGTGTAAATCACCAAGTTTGTCCAACATTTGAACTCCTTCTAGGGTAAAATAAAACCCCTTATTTAAAGGTGGAACACCCAAAATTCCTTCTAGTAACTCATAGGCAGCATTAGCATCAAGCTCAATAAAATTCCCTTTAGCGGTAAAATCTAAGAGTTGTCTATGATGCAAGGCCAATCCTATGTAAAAATTATGAAGCAAGATCTTAGTGTCCCCCTTTAAATTACAAATACAATAGGATTCCATAAGCCTATACCAAGCATCTTTCAAATTGTCTCCTTGTCTTTGCTTGAAGTATAGAACTTCAAAATCTGGTGACAAAGGAGGGGTAGACACACTAGTCATCAGGACTATGGAACAAGAAAACGGCGCACGAAAAAGAGGGCGAATAAAAACGGCAATTTTTTATGAAGTGGGGGAGATGAAAACGAGATGCAAATGGAAAATAATGTAAATTGCGAGGACATCAGATTTGTGATTAGGAACCTGGTATAAGTTGAAGGACCTCCCCGGCAACGATGCCAGAAATTTCTTTTGATGTCTTGCTAGAACTACGTCGGTATTTTCCCAAAGAGGAAGGGATGATGTAGTATAGCAGTGGTAGGTATTTCCCTCAGTGATGAAACCAAGGTTATCAAACCAGTAGGAGAACCAAGCAACACAACATAAACGACACCTGCACACAAATAACAAATACTCGCAACCCGACGTGTAAAAGGGGTTGTCAATCCCTTTCGGGTAACGGACATGAGAGAGTTGTAAATATTGATATGTCGAACGCAAAATAAGATAAATTGCAGCAAGGTATTATTTGGTTTTTGGTTTAATAGATCTGAAAATAAAAGCAAAGGAAAATAGATCGCAAATGCAAATAATATAAGAAAGAGACCCAGGGCCCGTAGATTTAACTAGTAGCTTCTCTCGAGAAAAATAGCAAACAATGGGTGAACAATTACTGTTGGGTGATTGATAGAACTTCAAATAATCATGACGATATCCAGAAAATGATCATTATATAGGCATCACGTCCAAGATTAGTAGACCGACTCCTGCCTGAATCTACTACTATTACTCCACACATCGACCGCTATCCAGCATGCATCTAGTGTATTAAGTTCATGGAAAAACGGAGTAATGCAATAAGAACGATGACATGATGTAGACAAGATCTATTTATGTAGAAATAGACCCCATCATTTTATCCTTAGTAGAAACGATACATACGTGTCGGTTCCCCTTCTGTCATTGGGATCAAGCACCGTAAGATCGAACCCACTACAAAGCACCTCTTCCCATCGCAAGATAAATAGATCAAGTTGGCCAAACAAGGCTATAAGCAAGCATGCATATAAGAGATCAAAGAAAGCTCAAATAACTTTCATGGATATAAAAAGATAGATCTGATCATAAACTCGAAGTTCATCGAATCCCAACAAACACACCGCAAAAAGAGTTACATCATATGGATCTCCCAGAGACCATTATATTGATAATCAAAATAGAGAGAGGAAGGCATCTAGCTACTAACTACGGACCCGTAGGTCTACAAAGAACTACTCACGCATCGTCGGAGAGGCACCAATGTAAGTGGTGAACCCCTTTGTGATGGTGTCTAGATTGGATCTGGTGGTTCTGGACTCTGCGACGGCTGGAATTGATTTTCATCGAATCTTCTAGGGTTTCTGGAATATTTGGGTATTTATAGAGCAAAGAGGTGGTCCGAGGGGCACCCGAGGTGGGCACAACCCACCAGAGCGCGCTTGGGCCTCCTGGTGCACCCTGGTGGGTTGTGCTCCCCTCGAAGCACCCCCAGGTGCTTATCTAGCCCACTGGATGTCTTCTGGTCCAAAAAAATCCTCGAAAAGTTTCTCTGCATTTGGACTCCGTTTATTATTGATTTCCTACGATGTAAAAAACTTCAGAAAACAACAACTGGCACTTGGCACTATGTCAATAGGTTAGTACCAAAAAATGATATAAAATGACTATAAAATGATTGTAAAACATCCAAGAATGATAATATAACAGCGTGGAACAATAAAAAATTACTACCTACTTACTCTAGGATGACTGCACATTCCTCGATCGCCCTCCTCTTCACCAGACGAACAGGTCTTTCTTCATCCTTCATTGCCTCTGTCGTGGCCCGCGTGATCTGGGTCGAGAAATTACCGGGGAGAGATGTGAGCATGGAAGCCAAAGCAAGAGAGATGTCCCGCCTCGTGGCGAAAGCCGCTGACATTTCCTGTCGTGCCGTCGTAGCAGCACAGAGGTCACGCCGCGCCACCGAAGCAGCACAGATGTCCCGCCGCATCATCGAAGTAGCGAACTGGCCCGGCCGCGTCGCGGAAGCGGCAGTTATGTCACGTCGCGCCGCGGCTGCTGTAGAAAGGTCCTCCGGCATCGCGGTGGCCTGGGAAGATTATTCGCGGGCAGGCAAGGACTCTCACGGGCACATGCATGCGATGCTCGATAACCTGATGGATCGGATGTCCGACTGGTCGAGGTTGCAGGACAAGATGGATGCCTCCTTAGAAAATACTATCGGCATCATCCGGCAACTAAGGGAGGACTATGTGAAGCTCCGCATCGAACACGACCTGCTAAGGGTGAAGATCGCTGGAAGTGTGGAATAGCAGGAGACCACTACCTTGATAAAGAGGATGGGCGACATCGTCCAGAAACTTATGGACAAGAATGCCATGCTCCGCATCGAGCACGAAAGGTGGTGGAGGAATCCATGGCTGATGCCGAGCAACATGGTGAGGACACGAAAGAGATCATCGCCGCTCGTCGCTAGAACTAGTCTACGTCGTCCTTATTCTTCTTCTTTCGGCGGGAGTGTCTTCCTTATTCTTTTCCCCTTGTGTCTTTCAGGTGTTGTCGCATGTGACATTTTTTCCTAGGAAATATTCCCTAGAGTCAATAATAAAGTGGTTATTATTATATTTCCTTAATCTTGATTAAGGTTTATTATTCATGCTATAATTTTATTGATTAGAAACTTAAGTACATATGTGGATACATAAACGAATTCCAAGTCCCCTGGTAAGACTTTACTATACTAGCTCGTTGATCAAAAGATGGTTAAGGTTTGCTCACCATAGACATGAGTTGTCGTTTGATAACGGGATCACATCACTAAGAGGATGATGTGAAGGACAAGACCCATATGTTAGCATAGCATTTGATCATTCAGTTTATTGCTACTGCTCTCTTAATGTCAGATACATGTTCTTGACCATGAGATCATACAACTCCTGGACTCTGGAGGAATGCCTTGTGTGTATCAAACGTCACTTCATAACTGGGTGATCATAAAGGTGCTCTACAGGTATCTCCGAAGGTGTCTGTTGAGTTGGCATGGATCGAGATTGGGATTTGTCACTTCGTATGACGGAGAGGTATCTCTGGGCCCTCTCGGTAATATAGCATCACAAGAAGCTTGCAAGCAAAGTGACTAAGGAGTTAGTTACAAGATGATGTATTACGGAATGAGTAAAGAGACTTCTCGATAACGAGATTGAATTAGGTATTGAGATACCGACAATCGAATCTCGATCAAGTAACATGCCGACGCACAAAGGGAATTATGTATGTTGTCATAAAGGTTCGGCCGATAAAGATCTTCGTAGAATATGTAGGAACAATATGGGCATCCACGTCCTGTTGTTGGTTATTGATCGGAGAGCGTCTCAGTCATGTCTACATCATTCTCGAACCCATAGGGTACGCACGCTTAACATTCGTTGACGATATAGTAGTATATGAGATATGTATGTTGGTGAGCGAATGTTGTTCGGACTCCCGGATGAGATCACGTACATGACGAGGAGCTTCGAAATAGTCGAGAGGTAAACATTCATATATAGGATGAAGGCATTCGGTTTCCAGAAAGGTTACTGAGTGCATCGGGTTTCCATCGGAGTGCCGGAAGGGGTTCCAGGAGGCTACCGGTAGGTTATACCTACTTGGTGGGCCTCATGGGCCAAGGAGGGATGCGAACCATCCCACAAGGGGGCTAGGCACGCTCCACCTCCTCAGCTCACGCGCCAGTAGGAATGAGGAGGCGCCCTAGGGGCAGCCGACCTCCCTTTCCTTCCCCCAAGTGCTAAGTATGGAAGGGGGTGGCTAGGCATGAGCCTAGGGCAGCCGCCGGCCCCCTTGGGGTGCGCCCTAGGGCTGCCACCCCTCCCCCTCCACCTATATATATGGGAGGAGGGGAGGGGCGCCACACACCACGAATCCCCAAGTCGTGTGCCGACGCCTTCTCTCCCTCTAGTTCCTCCTCCGCTCTAAATCTGTTGTGCTTGGCAAAGCCCTGCGGAAATAGTTTCACAACCACCGTCACCACGCCGTTGTGCTGCCGGAACTCATCTACTACTTCGCCCCTCTTGCTGGATCAAGAAGGAGAGAACTTCATCGAGCTGAACGTGTGCTGAACACGGAGGTGTCGTACGTTCGGTGTACGACTACATCAACAGCGTTTATAAATTCTTCCGCTTAGTGATCTACAAGGGTATGTAGATGCTCTCCACCTCTCATAGCTATCCATCTCCATGGATAGATCTTGCGTGTGCGTAGAATTTTTTTGTTTTCCATGCAACATTCTCCAACAGGCATTGCCAAGGAGCCTAGGTTTTACAAGAGAACCAAGCACATCACGCGTCATTTCAACTCCATTCGTAATTATGTTAAGGATGGAGACATAGAACTTTATAAAGTACATATAGATATGAATGTGTCAAAGCCGTTGACTAAACTTCTTCCATGGGCAAAACATGACCAACATCAAGACTCCATAGGTGTTAGATTCATAACTATGTAAACTAGATTATTCACTCTAGTGCAAGTGGGAGACTGTTGGAAATATGCCCTAGAGGCAGTAATAAATTGGTTATTATCATATTTCTTCATGATAAAGGTTTATTATTCTTGCCAGAATTGTATTGACCGGAAACTTAAATACATGTGTGAATACATAAACAAATACGATGTCCCTAGTGAGCCTCTACTAGACTAGCTCGTCGATCAAAGGTGGTTAAGGTTTCCTAACCATATACATGAGTTGTCATTTGATAATGGGATCACATCATTAGGAGAATGATATGATGGACAAGACCCAACCGTAAGCTTAGCAGTTGATCGTATCAGTTTGTTGTTATAGCTTTCTTCATGCCAAGTATTTGTTCCTAAGACCATGAGATCGTGCAACTCCCTGACACCAGAGGAATACTTAGTGTGTATCCAAATGTAAATTCGTAACTAGGTGATCATAAAGGTGCTCTATAGGTATCACGGAAAGTGTTTGTTGGGTTGGCACAAATCGAGACTAGGATTTTTTTTCACTCCGTGTGACGGAGAGATATCTCTAGGCCCTCTCGGTAATACAACATCGTGAAGATCTTGCAAGCAATGTGCCTAATGACTTAGTCATGAGATCTTCTATTACGGAACGAGTACAGAGACTTGACGGTAATGCGATTTAACTAGGTATGGAGATACCGACGATTGAATCTCGGCCAAGTAACATATCACGGGACAAAGGGAATTGCATATGGGATTAACCGAATCCTTCACATCATGGTTCAACCGATAAAAGATCTTCGTGGAATATGTGGGAACCAATAAGGGTATCCAGGTACCGCTATTGCTTATTGATCGAAGAGGTGTCTCGGTCATGACTACATAATTCTCGAACCCGGAGGGTCGCACGCTTAACGTTCGTTGACGCTATAGTAGTATTAGGATATTTGATGATTGGTAATCGAATGTTGTCCGGAGTCCCGGATGAGATCCCGGATGTCATGAGGACTTGGAATGGTTGAGAAGTAAATAATTATATATGGGAAGTCATATTTTGGGTTCCGAAAAAAGGGCAGTTCTTTCGTATTGTATGAGGAAGCTTCCAGAAGGTTCCGATGGATTCCGGAGGGGTCCGAAAGTCCACAAGTGGGTCCACCACGTCCCAAGGGCTGGCATGGCCTGAGGGGAGGCGCCCTGGCCTTATTGGGCTAGGCGCACCTGTTGGGGAACGTAGTATTTCAAAAAAAATCCTACGATCACGCAAGATCTTTCTAGGAGAATCATGGCAACGAGCGAGGAGAGTGTGTGCACGTACACTCGTAGAACGAAATCGGAAGCGTTTACTAACGCGGTTGATGTAGTCGAACATCTCCGCGATCCAACTAATCAAGTACCGAACACATGGCACATCCGCGATATGCACACGTTCAGCTCGGTGACGTCCCTCGAACTCTTGATCCAGTTGAGGCCGAGGGAGAGTTTCGTCAGAGCGACGGCATGGTGATGGTGTTGATGAAGTTACCAACGCAGGTCTTCACCGAAGCACTGCGACAATATGACCGAGGTGTGTAACAGTGGAAGGGGGCACCGCACACGGCTAAAACAATTGTCAACCTATGTGTTCTAGGGTGCCCCTGCCCCCGTATATAAAGGAGCAAGGGGAGAGGCCGGTCGGCCCCTATAGAGCGCGCCACAAGTAGGATTCCTACTCCTAGTAGGAGTAGGTTTCCTCCTTTCCTAGTCCAACTAGAAGAAGGAAGGGAAGGAGGAAGAGGGGAGAAGGAAGGCGGGGGGCGCCGCCCCTTCCTAGTCCAATTCAGACAAGCCCATGGGGGGGGGCCACACCTTGAGGCCCTTCTCTCCTTTCCCGTATGGCCCATTAAGGCCCACTACTTCCGCCGGCGAATTCCTGTAACTCTCCGCTACTCCGAAAAATACTCGAATCACTCAGAACCTTTCCGATGTCCAAATATAGCCTTCTAATATATCGATCTTTACCTCTCGATCATTTTGAGACTCCTCGTCATGTCCGTTATCTCATCCGGGACTCCGAACAACCTTCGGTACATCAAATCACATAAACTCATAATACCAATCGTCATCGAACGTTAAGCGTGCGGACCCTACGGGTTCGAGAACTATGTAGACATGACCGAGATACATCTCCGGTCAGTAACCAATAGCGGAAGCTAGATGCTCGTATTGGCTCCTACATATTCTACGAAGATCTTTATCGGTCAAACCGCATAACAACATATGTTGTTCCCTTTGAAATCAGTATGTTGCTTCCTTAGATTCAGTCGTCGGTATCATCATACCTAGTTCAATTTCGTTTCCGGTAAGTCTCTTTACTCATTCTATAATACATCATCTCGTGACTAACTCATTAGTCATTTTCTTGCAAGGCTTATTATGATGTGTATTACCGAGAGGGCCCAGAGATACCTCTCTGACACTCGGAGTGACAAATCCTAATCTTGATATATGCCAACACCACAAACATTTTCGTAAACACATATAGAGCATCTTATAATCACCCAGTTACGTTGTGATGTTTGATCGCACACAAGGTGTTCCTTTGTATTCGGGAGTTGCATAATCTCATAGTCAGAGGAACATGTATAAGTCATGAAGAAAGCAATAGCAATAAAACTAAACAATCATAATGCTAAGCTAACAGATGGGTCTTGTCCATCACATAATTCTCCTAACGATGTGATCCCGCTCATCAAATGACAACACACGTCTATGGTTAGGCAACATAACCATCTCTGATTAATGAACTAGTCTAGTAGAGGCATACTAGGGACACTTTGTTTTGTCTATGCATTCACACATGTACTAAGTTTCCGGTTAATACAATTCTAGGATGAATAATAAACATTTATCATGATATAAGGAAATATAAATAAAAACTTTATTATTGCCTCTTGGGCATATTTCCCTCAGACTCCCACTTGCACTAGAGTCAATAATCTAGTTCACATCGCCATGTGATTTAATACTAATAATTCACATTTTTATGTGAATAACACCCATAGTTCACATCGCCATGTGACCAACACCCAAAGGTTTTACTAGAGGCAATAATCTAGTTCACGTCGCCATGTGATTAACACCCAAAGCATACTAAGGTGTGATCATGTTTTGCTTTGTGAGAGAAGTTTAGTCAGCGGGTCTGTTACATTCAGATCCGTATGTATTTTGCAAATTTCTATGTCTAGAATGCTTTGGATGGAGCTACTCTAGCTAATTGCTCCCACTTTCAATACGCATCTAGATTGATACTTAGAGTCATCTGGATTAGTGTCAAAACTTGCATCGGCGTAACTCTTTACGACAAACTCTTTATCACGTCCATAATCGGGAAACATTTCCTGAGTCATCCAGTAACTAAGGATAATTTTGACCGCTACCCAGTGATCTACTCCTGGATCACTATTGTACATCCTTGCCAAACTCATGGCAAGGTACACAACAGGTTTGGTACACAGCATGGCATACTCTACAGAACCTATGGTAGAGGCATAGGGAATGACTTTCATTCTTTCTCTATCTTCTACCGTGGTCGGGTTTTGAGTCTTACTCAACTTGATACCTTTCAACTCAGGCAACAACTCCTTCTTTGACTGATCCATTTTTAACTCCTTCAAAATCTTATTAAGGTATGTGCTTGTGAAAGTCCAATTAAGCGTCTTGATCTATCTCTATAGATCTTGATGCCTAATATATAAGCACCTTCACTGAGGTCTTTCATTGAAAAAATCTTATTCAAGTATCCTTTTATGCCATCCAGAAATTGTATATCATTTCCGATCAACAATATGTCATCCACATATAATATCAGAAATGCTACAGAGCTCCCACTCAATTTCTTGTAAATACAGGATTCTCCGAAAGTATGTATAAAACCATACGCTTTGATCATCTCATCAAAGCGTATATTCAAACTCCGAGATGCTTGCACCAGTCCATAGATGGATCTCTGGACTTGCACACTCTGTTAGCACCTTTAGGATCGACAAAACCTTTTGGTCGCATCATATACAACTCCGCTTTGAGGTATCAATTAATGCAGTTTTGACATCCATTTGCCAGATTTCATAATCATAAAATGCGGCAATTGTTAACATGATTCGAACAGACTTAAGCATCGCTACGGGTGAGAAAGTCTCATCGTAGTCAACTCCTTGAACTTGTCAAAAATCTTTCGCAACAAGTCGAGCTTTGTAGACAGTAACGTTACCGTCAGCGTTAGTCTTCCTCTTAAAGATCCATTTATTTTCAATGGCTTGCCGATCACCGGGCAAGTCAACCAAAGTCCACACTTTGTTCTCATACATAGATCCCATCTCAGATTTCATGGCCTCAAGCCGTTTTGTGGAATCTAGGCTCATCATCGCTTCCTCATAGTTTGTAGGTTCATCATGGTCTAGTAACATGACTTCCAGAACCGGGTTACCGTACCACTATGGCGCGGAACGCACTCTGGTTGACCTACGAGGTTCGGCAGTAACTTGATCTGAAGTTTCATGATCATCATCATTAGCTTCCTCATAGATTGGTGTAGGAATCACAGGAACTAGTTTCTGTGATGAACTACTTTCCAATTCGGGAGAGGGTACAATTACCTCATCAAGTTCTACTTTCCTCCCACTCACTTCTTTCGAGAGAAACTCCTTCTCTAGAAAGGATCCGTTCTTAGCAACGAATATCTTGCCTTCGGATCTGTGATAGAAGGTGTACCCAACAGTTTCCTTTGGGTATCCTATGAAGACACATTTCTCCGACTTGGGTTCGAGCTTATCAGGTTGAAGCTTTTTCTCATAAGCATCGCAGCCCCAAACTTTAAGAAACGACAACTTGGGTTTCTTGCCAAAACATTATTCATAAGGCATCGTCTCAACGGATTTAGATGGTGCCCTATTTAACATGAATGCGGATGTATCTAAAGCATAACCCCAAAACGATAGTGGTAAATCGGTAAGAGACATCCTAGATCGCACCATATCTAATAAAGTACGGTTACGACGTTCAGACATACCATTACGTTGTGGTGTTCCAGGTGGCGTGAGCTGTGAAACTATTCCACATTGTTTCAAATGAAGACCAAACTCGTAACTCAAATATTCGCCTCCGCGATCAGATCGTAGAAACTTTATTTTCTTGTTACGATGATTCTCTACTTCACTCTGAAATTCTTTGAACTTTTCAAATGTTTCAGACTTGTGCTTCATCAAGTACATATACCCATATTTGCTCAAATCATATGTGAAGGTCAGAAAATAACGATACCCGCCGCCAGCCTCAACGCTCATTGGACCACATACATCAGTATGTATGATTTCCAATAAGTCTGTTTCTCGTTCCATTGTTTCGGAGAACGGAGTATTAGTCATCTTGCCCATGAGGCATGGTTCGCAAGCACCAAGTGATTCATAATCAAGTGTCTCCAAAAGTACATCAGCATGGAGTTTCATCATGCGCTTTACACCAATATGACCTAAATGGTAGTGCCACAAATAAGTTGCACTATCATTATCAACTTTGCATATTTTGGCTTCAATATTATGAATATGTGTATCACTATGATCGAGATCCAATAAACCATTCACCTTGGGTGTATGACCATAGAAGGTTTTATTCATGTAAACAGAGTAACAATTATTCTCTCACTTAGTGAATAACCGTATTGCAATAAACACGATCCAATCTTGTTCATGCTCAACGCAAACACCAAATCACATTTATTTAGGTTTAACACTGATCCCGAAAGTACAGGGAGTGTGCGATGATGATCATATTAATATTGGAACTTCTTCCAGCACACATCATCACCTCACCCTCAACTAGTCTGCGTTTAGTCTACAACTCCTATTTCGAGTTACTAATCTTACCAACCTAACAAGTATCAAATACACAGTGGCTACTATGAACACAAGTGAGGTACACATTATCAATATGTATATCAAGTATACCTTTGTTCACTTCGCCATCCTTCTTATCCACCAAATATTCGGGGAACTTCCGCTTCCAGTGACCATTTCCTTTGCAATTAGAAGCACTTAGTTTCTGGCTTAGGTCCAGCTTTGGGCTTCTTCACGTGAGTGACAACTTGCTTGTCATTCTTCTTGAAGTTCCCTTTCTTCCCCTTACCTTTTTCTTGAAACTAGTGGTCTTGTTAACCATCAACAATTGATGCTCTTTCTTGATTTCTACCTTCGTTGATTTCAACATCACGAAGAGCTTGGGAATCGTTTTCGTCATCCCTTGCATATTATAGTTCATCACGAAGTTCTAGTAACTTGGTAATAGTGACTAGAGAACTCTATCAATCACTATCTTATCTGGAAGATTAACTCCCACTTGATTCAAGCGATTGTAGTACTCAGACATTCTGAGTACATGCTCATTGGTGGAGCTATTCTCCTCCATCTTGTACCTAAAGTACTTGTCAGATGTCTCATACATCTCGACACGGGCATGAGTCTGAAATACTATTTTCAACTCTTGGGACATCTCATATGCTCTGTGGCGTTCAAAAATGTTTTTGAAGTCCCAGTTATAAGCCGTAAAGCATGGCGCACTAAACTATCAAGTAGTCATCATACCGAGCTTGTCAAACGTTCATAATGTCTGCATCTGCTCCTGCAATAGGTTTGTCACCTAGAGGTGCATCAAGGACATAATACTTCTGTGCAGCAATGAGGATAATCCTCATATCACGGACCTAGTCCGCATCATTGCTACTAACATCTTTCAACTTAGTTTTCTGTAGGAACATGTCAAAAACATAGAGGAGCTATAACGCGAGCTATTGATCTACAACATAATTTGCAAATAATATCAGGACTAATTTCATGATAAATTAAAGTTATTTAATCATATTACTTAAGGACTCCCACTCAGATAGACATCCCTCAAGTCATCTAAATGATCATGTGATCCATATCAACTAAACCATGTCTGATCATCACATGAGATGGAGTAGTTTTCAACAGTGAGCATCTTATGTTGATCATATCTACTATATGATTCACGCTCGACCTTTCGGTCTCCATTGTTCCGAGGCCATGTTTGTACATGCTAGGCTCGTCAAGTTTAACCCGAGTATTCTGCATGTGTAAAACTGTCTTACACCCGTTGTATTTGAACGTAGAGCTTATCACACCCAATCATCACGTGGTGTCTCGGCACGATGAACTGTCGCAATGGTGCATACTCAGGGAGAACACTTGTACCTTGAAATTTTGTAAGGGATCATCTTATAATGCTACCGCCATACTAAGCAAAATAAGAAGCATAAAAAGATAAACATCACATGCAATCAAAATATGTGACATGATATGGCCATCATCAACTTGTGCTTTTGATCTCCATATCCAAAGCATCGTCATGATCTCCATCGTCACCGGCTTGACACCATGATCTTCATCATAGCATCGTGGTCGTCTCGCCAACTATCGCTACTACTACTATCGCTAACTCATAGTGATAAAGTAAAGCAATTACATGGCTTTCGAAATTCATACAATAAAGAGACAACCATAAGGCTCCTGCCGGTTGCCGATAATTTACAAAACATGATCATCTCATAAAATAACGTATAACTCATCACGTCTTGACCATATCACATCACCACATGCCCTGCAAAAACAAGTTAGACGTTCTCTACTTTGTTGAGTTTTATGTGGCTGCTACGGGCTTAGAAAGAACCGTTCTTACCTACGCATCAAAACCACAATGATTTTTTGTCAAGTGTGCTGTTTTAACCTTCACAAGGACCGGGCGTAGTCACACTCGATTTAACTAAAGTGAGAGAGACAGACACCCGCCGGTCACCTTTAAGCAACGAGTGCTCGTAACGGTGAAACCAGTCTTGCGTAAGCGTACGCGTAATGTCGGTCCGGGCCGCTTCATCTCACAATACCGCCGAATCAAAGTATGACATGCTGGTAAGCAGTATGACTATTATCGCCCACAACTCATTGTGTCGTATTCATGCATATCATCTACGCATAGACCTGGCTCATGATGCCACTGTTGGCAAATGTAGTATTACAAAAACATCCTACGATCACGCAACATCTATCTAGGAGAAGCATGACAACGAGCGGGGAGAGTGTGTCCACATACCCTCGTAGAACGAAAGCAGAAGCGTTTAGTAACGCGGTTGATGTAGTCGAACGTCTTCGCGATCCAACCGATCAAGCACCGAACGCACGACACCTCCGCGATCTGCACAAGTTCAGCTCGGTGACGTCCCTCGAACTCTTGATCCAGTCGAGGCCGAGGGAGAGTTTCATCAGCACGACGGCGTGGTGACGGTGTTGATGAAGTTACCAACGTAGGGCTTCACCTTAGCACTGCGACAATATGACCGAGGTGAGTAATAGTGGAAGGGGGCACCGCACACGACTAAAACAATTGTCAACTTGTGTGTTCTAGGGTGCCCCCCTACCCCCGTATATAAAGGAGCAAGGGAAGAGGCCGTCCGGCCCCTATAGAGCGTGCCACAAGTAGGATTCCTACTCCTAGTAGGAGTAGGTTTCCTCCTTTCCTGGTCCAACTAGGAGAAGGAATGGAAGGAGGAAGAGGGGAGAAGGAAGGAGGGGACGCCGCCCCTTCCCATGGGGGCGCTCGGCCACACCTTGAGGCCCTTCACTCCTTTCCTGTATGGCCCATTAATGCCCACTACTTCCCCCAGCGAATTCTCGTAACTCTCCGGTACTCTGAAAAATACCCAAATCACTCGGAAACTTTTCGATATCCGAATATAGCCTTCCAATATATCGATCTTTACCTCTCGATCATTTAGAGCCTCCTCGTCATGTCCGTGATCTCATCCGGGACTCCGAACAACCTTTAGTACATCAAATCACATAAACTCATAATACCAATCGTCATCGAACGTTAAGCGTGCGGACCCTACGGGTTCGAGAACTATGTAGACATGACCGAGACACATCTCCGGTCAATAACCAATAGCGGAACCTGGATGATCATATTGGCTTCTACATATTCTACGAAGATCTTTATCGGTCAAACCGCATAACAACATACGTTGTTCCCTTTGTCATCGCTATGTTGCTTGCCCGAGATTCGATCGTCGGTATCATCATACCTAGTTCAATCTCATTTCCGGCAAGTCTCTTCACTCGTTTTGCAATATATCATCTTGTGACTAACTCATTAGTCATTTGCTTGCAAGGCTTATTATGATGCGTATTACCGAGAGGGCCCAGAGATACCTCTTTGACACTCGGAGTGACAAATCCTAATCTTGATCTATGCCAACACCACAAACACTTTCGGAAACACCTTTATAGCATCTTAATAATCACCCAGTTACGTTGTGACGTTTGATAGCACACAAGGTGTTCCTTTGTATTCGGGAGTTGCATAATCTCATAGTCAGAGGAACATGTATAAGTCATGAAGAAAGGAATATCAATAAAACTAAACAATCATAATGCTAAGCTAACGGATGGGTCTTGTCCATCACATAATTCTCCTAATGATGTGATCCCGCTCATCAAATGACAACACATGTCTATGGTTAGGAAACATAACCATCTTTGATTAACGAGCTAGTCTAGTAGAGGCATACTAGGAACACTCTGTTTTGTCTATGCATTCACACATGTACTAAGTTTGCGGTTAATACAATTCTAGGATGAATAATAAACATTTATCATGATATAACGAAATATAAATAACAACTTTATTTTGCCTCTAGGGCATATTTCCCTCAGCACCAAGTCCTCAAAATCCCATGTGGCTAGGTAAGGGAAAAAAGGGGAGTCCTAGTAGGAATAGGATTGGACTCGGAGTCCAAGTCCTCTCCCCCTTTGGCCCCAACTCCTATTAGGAGTAGGCCTGGACTCCCAGCCCTCCCTCGCATATAAATATAGGGGAGGGGCGTAGGAAGGCCCCCTCCCCCCAATAAATTGGCTTTGGCTGCTACGCCGTCTCTCCCTCCCGGCATAGTTCTCGTCCAAGGTGTTTTGCTTAGCGAAGCCCTGCCGGTATTCCGATTCCACCACCACCATCACCACCACGCCGTTGTGATGTATGTGATCTCATCTACTTCTCCACCTTGTCTTTCTAGATCAAAGAGGAGGAGACATCATCGAGCCGCACATGTGCTAAACTTTGAGTTGTCGTCCGTTCGGTACTAGATCGGTTGGATCGTGACCGGATCACGAAGAGCACGACTACATTAACCACGTTATATACGCTTCCGCTTTCGGTCTACGAGAGTACGTAGACACACTCTCCCCTCTCGTTGTTATGCTTCTCCCAGATAAATCTTGAGTGTTCGTAGGATTTTTTTTGATTTTCATGCTTTGTTCCCCTACAGGGCTTGCATCTGGTGACAAAACAATGGCGGGCCTAATTGCGAGTTAAGGTTGGACTTACAACTCGGGCATAATAGGTCAAGGGCCCAATTTCAAAGGTTGACTTGCAATCGGGAAAAAGTCAACCACTAATTGCGAGTAGATGGAACTTGCAACTGCGACAAAGAAAAGCCAGACCAAGTAGCAAGTTGAGGGTGGACTTGCAATTGGAGATAGGAAAGATCAAGGGCCTAGTTGCATGTCAATAGTGGGCTTGCAATCGGAGGTAAATACGAATCTAGCCCAGTGACGAGTCGTTGGTTGATTTGCAACTACGGGTAAAAAGGGGATCAAGATCCTAGTTGTGAGTCGATGGTTGTATAGGGTAAAAAAATTCGGACTAGTGGAGAGTCGATGGCTGGCTTACAACTGGGACAAAAAAAGACAACGCCTAATTACGAGTCGGTGGTGAACTTACAACCGAGATTAAAAAAATCAGACCCAGATACAAATGGAGGATGGACTTGCAACTAATAAAAATAAAGAATCGCGCCTAGCTGCAATATAATATAAACATTGAGCCTAGTTACAAGTTGTGAGAGACTTGTAACTAGACACATTAAAAACGGGCTGCCAGTGCGCCACGATTATGGACCGACAAAAAAGTGTAGCCAAATAGAAAAGGATGTGCAACCAAAAAACATTGATAAAAAATTATCAACACACAATGTTTTTCTCAGACTTTGGAAAAAACATCAGGACTACATAGTCTGACAATACAAATATAGAAAAGATAAACATTGAAACAGCCCATGTGTTTCCTTGTGATGTTAGCCAGGCAAGAGAAATGAAAAAGAAAAAACAAAAGCAATGACAACCATCCGGGCAGATCCTATACACAGAAAATCCTCGCAGCTCGTATATAGCATGTAGGTCGTTGTGAAGTGACCTAGCGCAACCCCCCCCCCC
>LR738714.1:110751199-110770587 GCA_902687465.1 Secale cereale | reverse complement strand
GCTTCTCGGTGCATGCGATTGCTCCGCCTTCAAATGACACAACTGTCGTCCATCCCTCCTTCTGCCACCCACATTAATGATACGCGGTTGCCAAGGCGGCTACTCCAGCGCCACACGTCCATCCCTCCGCCCCCCACCATTGCTATATAAACTGCTGCGCCGGCCATAGACGCAGTCATCCGCATCCGTTCATATTCTCCTGTCCACACCACTACTGCCCACCATGGGTTCCTCGCGCTCCAGCGCTCTCCGGGACGGGCGAACGACGGACCACAAGGAGATGGCAGCCATAGTTGCAGACTGGTTGGCCGGCAGGCAGCCGGAGGACGACAACGTCCCAATGGAGAACATGGTAGTCGATGATCCGGAGCCAACCCCCTCCTCCGCGCCATCCTCGCCAGTGCATTGCACCATGACCATCGGCGAGGCCCGTATCCAATATATGGACACGGTGAGGCAGAAGTGTGAGGAGCAGTTCCGGGAGGCGCAGGCCGACACCGCCTACAACCACCATCTCCTCCAGGAGCACCTGCAGGTGGAGGAGCAGATCACCGCGGAGCGGGCGGAGCAAGAGGCGCTGCTCGACTCGTACCGCTCCGCCCGCGAGGGCCGCCTCGAGCGCTGGTGGTACCGGATGCGGGTGGCAAAGGCTGCGGCCGCCTACAAAGAGGGCGATGAAGCGGGCGAGGCACTGTTTGGCGAGACCGAGGACGAGGCAAAGGACAATGTCGGCTCCGACGAGTCCCCACTCCGCTGGCGTCGACGAGGCCCTGCTCCGCCGAGGCCCCGTGGCGCCAACAACAAGGCAGAGGACACCGCCGGCTCCGCCGAGGCCCCACCCTGCCGGAAACGAGGGGGAGGATTTCCCCCGCTCCGTCGGCAACAAGACAGAGGACATCGCCGGCTCCGCCGAGGCCCCGCCCCGCTGCCAACGAGGCCGCGCCACACAGAAAACAAGGAAGAGTAGAACATGGTAGGTCGCCGCCGCTCGGGTCCAAGTAAGGCCACCGCTGCTACCCTGTGGCCAGTTAGCTTATTGGCGGCGATGTGGAGTCGGAGAGCTATGTTCGAGAAGGATGCTGCTTCTACTTAACTGCTGGTGCAGTTGGCTGACTGACACGTGGGCCCAACAGGCATCTGGGCCACATGTCAGTTACGCAACTGCATCTCTAGTTAAGTCACTGAAGATTCTGTTCGGCTCAGCCGAACACAGGTGGGTAGCTTCGGTTAATTAATTATACCTCCAGCGCACCCCTGTTTAGTTGAAGAATGTATGAAATGTAATGAAATACGACATGTTTATATGAAAATCCAACCGTGTATGAATGAATTTATTTCGATTAGTTTGAATTCTTGTATCACTGGCATTGGATGAACATGCAAAATAATACGTACTAGCATTATTCCCAGGGTGATCACCTCGTTTGCAGCAGTTTCACATGTACTCCCTCCGGTCCTTTCTAGTGTGCATACAAGTTATGTCTGCAGTCAAAGTATCTCTACTTTGACCAATCTTATAGAAAAAAGTATGCACTTTCACAATGTGCGAAGTAAAAAGGAACAGAAGGAGTACAAAGAGTTTGAGCAGCTTTTTAGCGTTCCTGTACATTGCAATCAAACACACAGGCCTGGCAATTCAAAGAGAACATTCAAAACAATCGATGATTATGCATCTCAGCGATTCACATGTCAGAGCCAATATTTACTTCACAACTAAAGAATAAAGAAAAAATGGATCGACGCTGCTGACAGCAAAGGGTGTCCCATTCGAAAATATCAAACGCATGTCTTCTTGCTAAAATCAATGAGCAAAATTTGACAAGGTTTCCCCATTCCAAAATATCAAATGCATACGATTGTGGAATGGGCAGGGTTTGCCATCAGTTCGGACATTGACATGGCATCTCGTGCTAAATAAACCAACTGTTCTTTTTGTGCAGTTCCACCAAAATCAACCAAATTCGCGTGTAGGTTGGATGATTTCGCCATTATATGTTGCAATGCCTCGAACTTATCAGCACCTATTTTCTTGTGGTGGAAATGAATGATTCGATGTATTCATGAAAATTTTGTGCAGTTCCCATTGAAATCAAGCTGAGCACCCCTGGTTGCACAAATACAAAAAAGTGATTAGTATAAAGCAAACTGTACTAAGAATTGATAGTTTAAACAGGCACCTACATGGTCCATGTAGAGCACACTTTTAGAAAAATGTAACTCACCGGAAAGAATCCTAGAACAACATTGTACTCGCGCATCACAGCAAGAAAATGGAGATTTGTCAGTCCTTCTGAGTTGAAGTTAGTTTGGTCGTGTGGGGGTAATGTAACCATCCTTCAACTGCTCCTTCTAATGAGATGATAGACAGGGCTTCTTAATCCTGGCATAATCGGAACTAGTCACTTCACGTACTCCATATTCTTCTTCAAAGGAGGGTGATCCTGTTGTGCAAAGACAAGAGGAGAATTAAATGCTAGCATCCCTGTTTGCTCGAAAAAAGGAAAGGAAATATTTAAAACAGTACAGATGAAGCACTTCTCAAGGACAATACCATTTTTTGATGACAGTATCTAAACAGTAGCACAACACCAATAGAGATGACAAAGCTCAATCATATGGTTGAAATCTGCGGGCGAGTACCAACCTTTGTCAGGAGGCTTATTGTGTAGAACATACAGATGAAGCACTTCTCCGGAACCATCTGTTGCTATCTACTGTGGTGGCCATGCTTACTATATACTCCTCGATTAGATTAATGTTTCCAACATCTTCTTGTGCAGTTCCACTAAAATATATGGTAGCTTCAAAGAATATCCCTGTTTGCACATGTAGAGATAATTACGTATTACATTAAGAGTGGCATCAAATCAGTAGCGAAACAATTGCTTGTTCCAGCCATAGCAATAAATTAAGATGCAAAACTATATCATTACTTGTGTCATCACAGTTCCAGTGCTTCTTTACAGCACCAGGAGTTGATTTTTGTCTTTCTTCCGCTTGTTCTTCCCCTTCATCACTTGGTTTAATAACAGACAAGCTTCGCCTTCTATGTGAAAGAAGGCTAGTACTGACCTCTCGTGACGCGGAATTCAAATAACTCACCAGAAGAAGATCTGAACCAAATTTGCCAACACGGATATGAAGTAAGATCTCCTCTTATGCAGTTCCACTAAGATCAAGCAATCAAGCAACGTTGTCGGTCTGACATTTTGGTTGAACTGCACAAAACACTCATAAAACAAAAGTGTTTTGTGCAGTGCAACAAAAGGTCACAATGGCAACGAGGTGAAGTAGATAACCCTGTTTACACAGAGGTGCAAAGGAAACAACTAGTGGTCAATAACGGTGGATGACACATAAGCCAACAAATAGAAGCATATACCTTATCTAAATGGGAAAGAAAGCAAGACAGTATCATTTCTCAAACGGTGGCATTGATTAATATTAATAGAGAGATTATATTAACAATAAAATTCGTTAAACATGTAATTTGCTTTTAACTGTGTCATTGCATCAATTTTCCAGCGGCATTATTAGAGGGTGCTTGTTTACAGGGACATTTTGGTGGAGGGACTAAAAAAAACTCCGTGTCAGTCCCATCTAAACCAAACAGGAGGGACTTTTAGGGACTAAAATTGGGCATTTCGGACTAAAGAAAGAAGACCCCGAGGGAGAGTCTTTTTGGGACTTTTTCCAACAGTTGCCCCTGCCACGCATGGCACCTTGTCTCTATTAGTTCATTACTAGGGGTAACATGGTCTTTTAGCATGTCATTTAATAACTTCTAGTCCATGTTTAGTCCCTGGAACCAAGCAAGTAGGGACTAGGGAGTTTTTAACCAAACAGGGCCTTAGATTAACAACAGCTAAAGAGTTGCACGGGACATCTGAGGATCTAGCACCATGTGCATCTACCGATGTACTGGGGTGATGCACAGTCTGTTGCAACAAAGAACAAACAACCAAGGAGCATATTTGTGTTGGTCCTAGTTTTGTTATCTTTAGACACCTTTCCCTATGTGAGCGCAGCAAATCTAGTCCTGCTCAAACTCTACAGCCTTGTCCCCCAATACAAAATATCAGTTCGTTACAGATGTGCGTACTGCGTTTGTCATTGTTTTCCCTTTTCGACCAACGTAGGTGTTGGATAGCCAGTCCGTACTAGTACTTCCCCACTTCCTTTCCTTTGTGAACCACGTCCTAGATTTATGCTATACAACTTTCCCCACTACTTTCCCCCATTCCTGTCCTCTTTGAACCACGTCTTAGATTCATGCGATACAACTTTCCCCACTACTTTCCCCCTTCCTTTCCTTTTTAAACCACGTCCTAGATTCATGCTATACAACTTTTCCCACTACTTTCCCCCATTCCTTTCCTCTTTGAACCACGTCCTAGATTCATGGTATACAACTTTCCCCACTACTTTCCTGTTTGGTCCAACACCTAGATTCGAGTGCAGAAGCGGAAAAAAGCCCACATGCAGCTAGAGAGAATTGCATGTGGAATAAGTAAATTATACCTTAAGGTTCTTGGGGTGTGGTTTGGTGGGCGACCGGAGGCCGTTCGACCCACACTAAGTACGGTGGCGAAGAAGAAGGGGTCGGAGGCCCTCCCGCGCCACTGCTGGGTGAAAGTGAACAGCTGCGCCGGTAGTTGATTCCCTCCCTCGCCGATGGCGACAGCGTTAAGCCTCCTTCCCTTCCCGGTGGACGGATCCTGCCGGCTCTTTGACCAACAGTGAGGGGGGAGAGAGGGGCCAATGAAGTCTTGTTTAGATCTGGAGAGGGTGAGAGAGTGTGAAGAGAGCAACTACAAGCAGACCAGCTGTGAGGGGAGGGAGAAAGGCCAACGAATTATTGTTTTGACCAGCAGTGAGTGTGAAGAGAGAAACTACCGTAGTAATCATCAAATGACCACAAGGAGCTTGATCTTTACCCATGATTCTCGCACAACATCACAAATATCCAACAACTCGGTATCCTCGATACCACGGTGATCATTCCGGCGATCACAACCATGACCAACACTTGGTCTCAAACGGTGATCTTTTCGGCGATCACAACCAACTTATCCCATCATCGAACCGAGGTTGTTATTAAGCAAGTTATTATTATTATTACTGTTGACTCATAGTGTGACCGACACGAACTGGGCCCTTATATATCCGCGGGCACGGCTATCGATAGGTTTAGACACACACATTCTGCAGAGATAGCGCACTGTACCCACACCACAGAACCCATGGCCTAGTACTCCCATTCGGGTGGACCAACGGTGTTCCGACAAAACCGATCTACTACCATGACACTCTCCCGGCCACTCTATCTCACTCCCCACTGGGCTAGTCCTGGGTGGCCCCGGTGTCTACCAAAGACACCATCGACCACTGTCGTGGCCAAACATAAACAGTCCCAAACGGGGACCCGAGCTCAAAAAAAAACAACAAAAACAACAACATCAACAACGGGCACACAAGGTTATGTCCGCCTACCTGATCAGGGTAGCGCGCGCCCATAACCTTCCCTCATTGGAGGCACCGGCAAGAGGCACGACAATAGACCCAGTTAGGGCCTTCCCATAAAGGCAAGTGTGGCTGCACTGGTCAGCTCGATCTGGTGGCACCATGACTCAGCCAACAGTTGTTCAAGTTCAATTTAATCCGGTTAAACTTGAATGCAAATGATGCTGAGCCATAATAAAATAACATGACGCAACTACAATGCATGAGCATGATTTCAACATACGCATGGAGGTGCAACATAATCATCGAGCATAACCACAATGGAGCATATATCCAAATGAGCATGGGATACTGACTAGCATAAATATTACAAGCATACGCTACTCATGGCATACATGACTACTAGCATCATAAATAAATACCATGCAAGAACATAGCAAGAACACTACCAAGTAAGCATATGACCAACTAGTTGCAACGGAAAATGCATATCATCGATACTTGACAGACAACAAGCATGCATCAAGACTACTACTAGCATGTACTTCTACTACCAAGCATAACATGTGAACATGATACTATCAAGTAGTACAAGATAACAAGAAGCATCAGATCATAGCATGACAGTGAACATGAAACCACGAGCATAACCGAAACAATGATAGCAGTAGCAAACAAGTAGACAGATCACAACAAACTTTTATTAAATATTCAAGTTGAAAACCATGGCTACTCCATGGCTATCATGCAAGTGCTTATTGTCGCTTGCGTGGGTGACGGGGACTCCAGGAAGTGGTGCGGTGAAGCCGCGGAACGAAACGCCGAAACGCTTCTCTCTCGGAGGGGGCTGATTTGACGCAAGGGAAAAATGGTCATTTTCACAGTGTGAACACTTAGTGAAAATGGTACCAGCAGAACGGGCTTGACGAGACGAAGACGTGGGCTTTGGAATCACCTGATTCGGAGCTACGTTGCGAAGATATGAAAGGTTGAAGGAGAGGGACCAATCTATGAAAAATCTTCAGCAAACAGGTCCCTGGCGGTTAAAACAAAGAACACATATAAGAAAATACGTTTCTAGAACAGGAAAACATACTTTGGGTTGAAGAAAAAAGAAACTACGCTTCCAAAAACAGAAAACATAGTCTAGGGAATACGTCTCCACTTAACTGACGTGGCAACGCGGGGTCAACGAGCTGAGGATGATATGCGGGACCCGCGTGGAGGTGGGGCCTGCTGGAAGGGGTCATCGTCTTCAACCTCCCCTTGTTCCGTTCCTTGACAGAACAGAGAGGCGAGGCAGGGGGACGCCGCCGCCGGCCTGGCTGCCTCCGGCTACCTCCCACCGGAGTAAAAGCACCGGCGAGAGCGGGGTGAGGTGCCGCCTCCATCCCGCACCGAAGAATCACCGGGGAAGGGCCAGGGGCGACAGGGCTCGCGGGGCAGAGGGCTCGGGCGGCGCGGCCGTTCTAGTGCCTCCGACCACCGTTCGCCGAGCTCCGACCACCGGCGTGCTCAGGGAAACAAGGCGCGCCCGACGGTGTAAAGCACGGGCGTCGAGGAGCCCTGGGGAGGAAGGAGACGGGGCTATGGCGGAGGATGGCGTCGGGCTCCGATGAGCTCGCAGCTGCAGGCGAGGGCAGGAGGAGAGGGGCTACAGGGTGGCTTCCTGGAGGTGGGTCGATGCTATAGTGGAGAAGAGGAGGACGGAGGGGTGCTTGCTCAACGGAATTTAGCCGGAACCGAGCGGTGGCCATGGTGGCAATGGCGAGCACAAAGAGCTTCTCGAGCTCGGGAAGACGGATAGAGAGGTTGCTGGGAGTGACGTGCGGTTGCTGGTGTGCTCGAACGGGGGAGGGGTGGCCTATATATAGGCGGGGCAAGAGCACAGCCTCGAGTGCTGCCGCTCGTGCTCGGCCAAGGCTCTGGCGACGCACAGCGAGCACGGGCGAGCACGGGAAGGCGACGAGGGGGAACTGGACGAGCTACAGGAGGTCACTGTGCAGGAGGGGCCGAGGGGCGCAGAGGAGGAAGACGCCACGGCACGAACAGATCCGGTCGGCTACAGTTCGCCCATGGGCGCACGGCGACGGGGAAGCAAACGGAGGGGGCCAGTGCTCAGGGCAACGCAGATGATCATAGGGAGGCCACTGGACATGGTGGTGAGTCGAGACGAGGAGAGAACGGACGAGCACAACGCTGGGGTCGAGCCAGAGGATGTTTACTGCATGCCATGGCGGTGGCCACCACGCGCACTGGTGCACATAGTGCAATACTAGCTGCCAAATGTTGTCTAGTGGTAAATCCTTCGAGGGTATGTTGTAACTGCGGTGGTAACTCAGTGAAAGGTGATCTGGTTAAATGGTAAGTGTGCTCTGAAGTTTATTGCAGTAAACTTGATCATGAAACAGTGATCAACTGAGGTAAGATTAGAGGCAAACGAGTTGTCTGGGATGATTAGCTTAGGAAGGACTATAATCATGTCGGTTTTGAGATGATTTGGACCAACCTTTAACATAGTTGCTTCACAACTGCATAAATTGGACCAGAAACAAGATGATGAAGTAGCACTCACTTGGTGTAACCACTTGAGCTGAAATTTGGTGGAGTAGAGTTATATGACCATATGGAGCTGATGTAAATGCCATTTGGAGTTACCAAAGTGGCACTTCCTTCACAAAGCTCGATTCTGACCAAAATCTTGGAGAATTTACTGAGGGTAAATGGATAGTTGTATTGAGCCAAAACTTGGTGGAGGGAGTAGATATAGATGTAAGAATGACCTGGTAGATTTTCAGCTCAAATGAAGCAAGGTAAAATAGGGTTGCTTCACAAAGTGAAAATCTGATCAGAAACCAAGATTTGGAGCTGAGCTCACATAGATGATCTCCATGCTCAAATTTGGTGGAGATGCATGATTTGTTCAAATGAATAATGTGACCAAATTTCATCTCATTTGGACATGCCTAGAATATACTTCCTTCACAAAGTTCCTTCCTGGACAAAAACTTTGGAAAATCACTGAAAAATAATTACTAGGCAAATGAGGTTGAAATTTGGCACAGGGCAATGATATGGACATGAAAAGATGTCCAAGAAGTTTGGAGTCAATTGGGAAAAGACAAATAGCACTTGCTTCACAAAGTGGCATTTAGGGCAGAATAGGAAAATGATTATTGGAGGATTATTCTTGAACATGGTAATGAAATGTTTTGCCATATTTGATCAAGATATGACCCAAACAATTTATGAGAATTATTTGGGAATTTTTAGAATGACAGAGATAAAGGTTGCTGCACAACCTAGGACAAAAAGAATTATTCCTTTAAAATAAAAGGATTATTCCTTGGAAAAATAACATTGGGTTGGGTCAAGGATGAAAATTACAGGGTCTTGGGATGATTATGAGGATGGCAAGCCACTATAAAACCTAGGAAGACAGGATCTTCCCAAGTTTCAGAAGCACATAGCCACTAAAAAGCAAATAAAATCAAGAAATCCGAGAAAATTAAAAGAAAAAGGAAAGGGCAAAATCCAGGCTGTCACAAACCTTCCCCCCTTAAAGAAATCTCGTCCTCGAGATTTGTATGCTTAGGGAACAAGTAAATATTCTGACTTGAAGAAACCATTTCCAACTCAGGTTTCTTTTATTCACTCTCACATTATGTTCCCATATAATATTTCCTCTAAATTTGATCTGACTGACTGCCTTGGTCTGGGGTGGTTTGCTTTGTCGTACCTGAAATTTGACCGGGCTTGCCTGATATGCTCATGTTCGTATTGTCTAAAATTTCCATTTCATACCGCTGGCTTAGCTGAGGTCCGAAAGATTATCATTCTGACATATGTGTCCTTCTCGATATTGATCCTTGAGAGGGATATTAGTCTGTATCGAGTATCAAGAATATTCATGGAGTTGGGAATACCTTCTCGTGGAACAAAGAATTATGTTTATCCACGCATCGTGTCGCTCGAATATATATGCACGCCTTCTGGGTTCAAAACTGTGATGTGAACCATACCTGTTCTTTTGACAGATTCTGACGTCTTGCAGGAGTTTCTGTCTTATATTGACTGCTTCATAATCGCGAGTATCCAAAGGTTTGATTGTTGCTTAATGTGTCTGACAGAAAAATATACCATCACCTAATGATTGCATTTGCAGACTTGACTGTCGGGGATCTAGACAAAGAATCCCATTTACGACAGGTTAATTTCTTTTTAACCTACCGCATATGTGATAAAAGTCCTCAAAGTATGTGCCCTCACACTGATTCTTCATTTTGCCGGTATATCCATGGGGATCATTGTCCATGCGATGCTTTTCGACGCAGTTGCTAAGGCCAATATATTAAGTTGTCCTTGGGTCAGGCTTGACACGTTCGGGTATTCAATGCTGACCGTTCTGAGCATACTACGGACTGAGCTGGTTGTCCTCATGCGAGATCCTTACTGCATTATCGGTCTTGATCCTTCATTATTATTTTTTGTGTCTAGATTTTTAACTGAAAGAGCGGGGTCTTATATCCTTGATTATTTTTTGCGACCCTTAGTGTTGTCATATGCAATATTCTGCCATCATACCTTTGTTCCGGCTGATTCTCATTTCTGACTTGACCGTTGCAGATCTGACACTTGAAATAAACTATTGTATGCGAACAATTTATTGTTTAATCTTTTGTACGAGTGTCGTACTGAAGAAGACTGGACAGCTTGTACTGGAAACCACCGGGATATCTTGCTGAGGAAGACTGGACCGCTTGTGCTCAAAGCTTTCGGCGGATAGCTTGCTGAGGAAGACTGGGTACCGTACCTCAGAAGCTTCCCCCTTAAAAACTTACTAGGGAAGACTCGGTACCTTATGCCAGAAGCTTATGCAGAATCTTATTGAAGAAGACTGAATATCTTGCATGAGAAAATTATTCATACCTTAGTGATGCAGACTTGGAATCTTGCCGTGTATGCTTCGCTGATAAATTGTGAAGACGGACTGGACTGATTTTCTTTGAGAACCAAATAACATATATATTCTTGCCATTCTGACTGCTGATTATTTGTATGACAAGAATTGTGTGACGGTCCTGGCTGCATTTATTGCATATGTGGACTGACTTCTGGCTATCGCATGTTTCTCATGGCAGAATCAATAATTGTGTACTGACCATACCTCTGATTGGAAATGCATGGTTGGACTTGGACCCAAATTTTTGTTCTCCTGCTGGTTTAATTATTGCTTCAATAAAGATGGATCTCTGACAGGTACTTGTTACTGAAAGTCTGAGCAGAATATAATTTGTATCCAGACCGGATGTCTGCAATACGCTGTTGTCGGCTGAGAATCTCATTGATTTTAACTGAGTGCCTTGGTGTATATTTTTACTTCTCACTGCTTCTTCTTATCCGGTGTCAGTTGATGAGCAATTTTTATAAGTGGGTAAGAGCGAAGATTCAAGACAAAGAAGCATGAGAAAATGAGCGATTGCACAAATCACACAGCAAACAAGCTAAATAAAGCACACAGCAAATAAGCTACAAAACCATTTCACACAGGCACGCACAAGCATAATACTAATGCACATGCACTACACAAATGACTACACCCTACGCTGGAGAAAACACTCGGGAGCTGACGAAGTAGCTAGCGGGACGGCTGACTCCGAAACTCCGGATGGACGAGGCGGAGGGTTTTGAGAAGCTGGCGGAGACTGAGGTATTGTGGCACCAAGAAATCTCCTGACTCGAATGGCGTCCCAGACTACTCAGAAATAAGAAGACACTCGGCCGTCATGTAACGAGACATGGCGAGGATAGCCGGGTCATCTTGTGGATTGACAGAGGGAAACTGGATTCACCTAGGATTCTCAACGATGGTGGGATAATATTGATAAGCGCGATTCTCTTGCACCATGCTCTCTTGATGGCGAAGACCGGGGATTCCTGCCATTGCGGCAAGCTGAACGGCACGCTCGGGAGTAGCGCCGTAACCACCGTTGAAATTATAGGTGCGCTTACCAACAGGAATCGGGGCTGACAGATGGTCATGAGCAACATATTCCAGAATTCTTCCTTCGGCAGAAAACTAGAATACTTGATACAGGGGTGGATCTCCGAGGGGATAAATGCTACGCCACATGTCTCCAAGGAGGGTGGCAAAGATGAGAGGTGCGGGAGTGGGAATGAACTCAATAGGAATAGCACCGGAAACTCTGGGGAGGGCACTGAAATCATGGAAGTTGACCGCCATCTACGCACTAAACAGGGGTTAGACTTACCAGAATAAGACTATATGCAGCAAACAAATGCAACAACCAAATGCAACAAGCAAGGGCATCAACCAGACCCTCTACTACCGTTTTCTAACATTCCAGCAGACTAGGACGCTCTACAGCCAGACCTGCTGTCATACCAAGCCTGTGGCACCCCGACTCAGAGAAACCGGAACGCCCCGTATTCTAGCCCAGAGATCGAGGTGAAGTCTTCTGAAATATGGCACTGCTTAGCATAGAACAAACCAGGTTTATATTACAACATGAATATGGATACAAGGTCTCCGATATTACAATGAATAACACCGGCGCGGCGACACTACGCCAACCATGGTTGCTCTATGCAAGCAGCATGACAACTCGAGGCAGCGGAACCTCTACTGGCAACGGAACAACGAACGGCGATGATGGACTCCAATCCGCAGGGACTCTGGCTGGAACATTTATCCTAGCTCGCGAACACAGGAACCACACCAAAACAAGCAAGCAATCCTGGCATGACGTGCAAACTGGCATGACATGTCAGGTCAGTACATTGAATGTACTTGCAGGCTCACAATAAACCAAAAGCAGTCAAGACAAACAACAACATGGCATTATCAGGTTAAATCAAACATGAGCATGATACTAACAGAGCATCATGGCATGCACAACTGAACATGATACAACTAGAACAAGCATAGCATGAACATACGAACATGATGATACTACATGCAACATGATTATACTATCATGCACCAACTTACTCTACTCGGGTTACCTCATAACCATCACATGCACAAACTTACCAACACGGACATCACACAATCATCTCAGAATCAAATCAAGCTTGGTATAAACAATACCGTAGTAATCATCAAATGACCACAAGGAGCTTGATCTTTACCCACGATCCTCGCACAACATCACAAATATCCAACAACTCGGTATCCTCGATACCACGGTGATCATTCCGGCGATCACAACCATGACCAACACTTGGTCTCAAATGGTGATCTTTCCGGCGATCACAACCAACTTATCCCATCATCGAACCGGGGTTGTTATTTAGCAAGTTATTATTATTACTATTGACTCACAGTGTGACCGACACGAACTGGGCCCTTATCCGCGGGCACGGCTATCGATAGGTTTAGACACACACACTCTGTAGAGGTAGCGTACTGTACCCACACCATAGAACCCATGGGCTTGCACTCCCATTCGAGTGGACCAACGGCCTTCCGACAAAACCGATCTATTGCCATGACTCTCTCCCGGCCACTCCGACTCACTCCCCACTAGGCTAGTCCTGGGTGGCCCGAGTGTCTACCAAAGACACCACCGACCACCGTCGTGGCTAAACATAAACGGTCCCAAACGGGGACCCGAGCTCAAAACAACAACAAAAACGGGCACACAAGGTTATGTCCGCCTACCTGATTAGGGTAGCACGCGCCCATAAACTTCCCTCGTTGGAGGCACTGGCGAGAGGCATGACAATAGACCAGTAAGCGAATGACCAACTAGTTGCAACGGAAAATGCATATCATCGATACTTGACAGACAACAAGCATGCATCAAGACTACTACTAGCATGTACTTCTACTACCAAGCATAACATGTGAACATGATACTATCAAGTAGTACAAGATAACAAGAAGCATCAGATCATAGCATGACAGTGAACATGAAACCACGAGCATAACCGAAACAATGATAGCAGTAGCAGACAAGCAGACAGATCACAACAAACTTTTAGTAAATATTCAAGTAGAAAACCATGGCTACTGCATGGCTATCATGCAAGTGGTTATTGTGGCTTGCCTGGGGTGACGGAGACTCCGGGAAGTGGTGTGGTGAAGCCGCGGAACGGAACACCGAAATGCTTCTCTCTCGGAGGGGGCTGATTTGAGGCAAGGCCAAAATGGTCATTTTCACAATACGAACACTTAGTGAAAATGGTATCAATAGAACGGGCTTGATGAGACGAAGACGTGGGCTTTTGAATCACCTGATTCGGAGCTACGGTCGTGAAGATATGAAAGGTTGAAGGAGAGGGACCAATCTATGAAAAATCTTCAGCAAACAGGTACCTCGCAGTTAAAACAGAAAACGCATATAAGAAAATATGTTTCCAGAACAGGAAAACGTACTTTTGGTTGAAAAAGAAAGAAACTACGCTTTCAAAAATAGAAAACGTATTCTAGGGAATACGTCTCCACTTAACTGACGTGGCGACGCGGGGTCAATGAGCTGAGGATGACATGCGGGACCCGCGTGGAGGTGGGGCCCGCTGGCAGGGGTCGTCGTCTTCAACCTCCCCTCGTTCTGTTCCTCGAAAGAACAGAGAGGCGAGGCAGGGGGCGCCGGCGCCGGCCTAGCTGCCTGCGGCCACCTCCCACCGGAGTAAAAGCAACGGCGAGAGCGGGGAGAGGTGTCGCCTTCATCCCGCACCGAAGAATCACCGGGGAAGGGCCAGGGGGGATGGGGCTCGCGGGGCAAAGGGCTCGGGCGGCGCGACCGTTCTAGTGGCTCCGACCACCGTTCCCCGAGCTTCGACCGCCGGCGTGCTCAGGGAAACAAGGCGCGCCCGACGGTGCAGAGCACGGGCGTCGAGGAGCCCTAAGGAGGGAGGAGACGGGGCTGTGGCGGAGGATGGCGTCGGGCTCCGATGAGCTCAGGGTTGCAGGCGAGGGCAGGAGGAGAGGGGCTACAGGGTGGCTTCCTGGAGGTGGGTCGATGCTATAGTGGAGAAGAGGAGGACGGAGGGGTGCTGGCTCGCCGGAATTTAGCCGAAACCGAGCGGCAGCCATGGTGGCAATGGCGAGCACAAAGAGCTTCTCGAGCTCGGGAAGAAGGCTGGAGAGGTTGCTGGGAGTGAGGTGAGGTTGCTGGTGTGCTCGAACGGGGGAGGGGTGTCCTATATATAGGCGGGGCAAGAGCACAGCCTCGGGTGTCGCCGCTCGCGCTCGGCCAAGGCTCTGGCGACGCGCAGCGAGCACGGGCGAGCACGGGAAGGCGACGAGGGGGAACTGGACGAGCTATAGGAGGTCACTGTGCAGGAGGGGCCGAGAGGCGCAGAGGAGGAAGACGCCGCGGTGCGAACAGAGCTGGTCGGCTACAGTTCGACCATGGGCGCACGGCGACGAGCACCGACGGGGAAGCAGACGGAGGGGGCAAGTGTTCAGGGTGACGCAGACGATCACGGGGACGCCACCGGACATGGTGGTGAGTCGAGACGAGGAGAGAACGGACGAGCAGAGCATCAGGGTCGAGCCAGAGCACGTTTACTGCACGCCGGGGCGGTGGTCACCACGCGCACTGGTACACACAGTGCAATACTAGCTGCCAAACGTTGTCTAGTGGTAAATCCTTCCAGGTTATGTTGTAAGTGCGGTGGTAACACGGTGAAAGGTGATCTGGTTAAATGGTAAGTGTGCTCTGAAGTTTACTGCAGTAAACATGATCATGAAACAGTGATCAACTGAGGTAAGATTAGAGGCAAACGAGTTGTCTCGGATGATCATCTTAGGAAGGACTATAATCCTGTAGGTTTTGAGATGATTTGGACCAACCTTTAACATAGTTGCTTCACAACTGCATAAATTGGACCAGAAACAAGATGATGAAGTAGCACTCACTTGGAGTAACCACTTGAGCTGAAATTTGGCGGAGTCGAGTTATATGACCATATGGAGCTGTTGTAAAAAGCTCATGCCATTTGGAATTACCAAAGTGGCACTTCCTTCACAAAGCTTCATTCTGACCAAAATCTTGGAGAATTTACTAAGGGTAAATGGATAACTGGATTGAGCCAAAACTTGGTGGCGGGAGGAGATATAGACTCAAGAATGCCCTGGTCGATTTTCAGCTCAAATGAAGCAAGGTAAAATAGGGTTACTTCACAAAGTGAATATCTGACCAGAAAACAAGATTTGGAGGTGAGCTCACATAGATGATCTCCAAGAGTTCAAATTTGGTGGAGACGCATGATTTGGTCAAGTGAAGAATGTGACCAAGTTTCATCTCATTTGGACATGCCTAGAATATACTTCCTACACAAAGTTCCTTTCTGGACAGAAACTTTGGAAAATCACTAAAAAATAATTACTAGGCAAATGAGGTTGAAATTTGGCACATGGCAATGATATGGACATGAAAAGACATCCAAGAAGTTTGGAGTCAACTGGGTAAAGATAAATAGCACTTGCTTCACAAAGTGCCATTTAGGGCAGAATAGGAAAATGATTATTGGAGGGTTATTTTTGAACATGACAATGAATTTTTTTTCCATATTTGATCAAAGATATGAGCCGAACAATTTATGAGAATTATTTGGGAATTTTTAGAATGACAGAGATATAGGTTGCTTCACAACCTAGGGCAAAAAGAATTATTCCTTTAATGGAAAAAGAATATTCCTTGGAAAAAGAATATTGGGTTGGGTCAAGGATGAAAATTATAGGGTCTTGGAATGATTATGAGGATGGCAAGCCACTATAAAACCTAGGAAGGCAGGATCTTTCCCAAGTTATAGAACCACATAGCCACTAAAAAGCAAATAAAATCAAGAAATCCAAGAAAATCAAAAGAAAAAGAAAAGGGCAAAATCCAGCCTGTCACAACAACCATCCCGTTATGTTCAACGAGAGGAAAATTACCTTTTATACATTCCTGCATTCGTGTGACAAGCATGCCGTATTTGTTTCGTGTGTTTGTGGGAGTCATTGGGATTTAAATCATAATCGTCTCATGTGGCTTTGGTGGTAAGACTATCCATAGTGGTGCAAAAATAATGCAGCCTTAGTCACCTTACCTCTCTCCACGTAGTACGTTCGGTCCCACCAGTAAGAGGGTGAAACAAACAAATTAATAAAAAATATTAAAAGCGCCAGCGGTATATCTTACCTCACACATCTCGCTACTGCTTGGGAACACTGTCCAATTGATCCCTCTGTTCGCTCACGTACTATTTTAAGTGAATCCTTATTATAACATGCACACAATTTTGGGCACTTGTATTCGACCTAAGTCAGTGTGCCACCGTATCTCGTATGACTCCCTCCATCTAGGTGTAATAAGTCACGTTAGAAGGTGCAGCGGGACCAAGGTGCAAGCAGATTGGAGGAGAAGGAGAAACTTGACCGGTCATTCCCCCAATCAAAGCCCTGATTTCTGTCTGTAAACGCAAGAATTGATCCAAACAACTTAAGAGATGCCGTTTTAGCTACCATTAAGGGCCACGTATTAACTCGCATGCAAGCCGACTTTGATTTCTTGAGTGATCAACGCGTAGTTGCGCTCCATGCATTGGGTTTGTACGTACTCCATTTGTATCTCACTTCCTTTGGCTTCGCACTCGCACGATTTTCCTATTCTATGGACCTGTGTGTGCGTGTGCGTGTGCGTGTGCGTGTGCGTGTGTGTGTGTGTGTGTGTGTGTGTGTTTTTAGCATCAGTACATACGCAAGCACGTGCGTGTGTGTGTTTAACAACATGTGTGTGTTAGAGAGAGCGACAGATCGACCTACTCCTACAAAGAGATGGTGTGTAGTGTACGATTTTAGCCGCGAGAGTCGGTGCATCCTCTCATTTCCGGGCGTCTGGTAGGGACAGGCGGGCAGCTGCCACGCCCGCTCCTGACCAGGCTGGCCCACCAAAAGCCCCTCCATCACCCGCGCGCGCTTCCCACCCGAAACGGTCAGCGCCGCTTCAAAGAATCGATGCCGCTTTCATGCCCGGGCAGAGCGGACGCGACCACTTATTGGCGCCTGCGTTGAAGGGAGAAGCGGATTCAAGAGTGATGGTTGCTTCGTTCGTCCAACTTACTGCTAGGTCTATGTGATTTGAGGGCTCATTGGTCATTATTACTGAGGTGGTAGGACTGCTGGATGTCCCATGCTTTCGGCGAAATGAGGTACTACTAGATTACAATTTTCTCCATTCTTACGGTGAAGGAGTGCAAGAGCAGTGAAAACACGCGGCCTCAGTGATTACATGGCCCACCTCACACGATCACCATATTTTCTGGATACCGTGCGACACCTAACTCTTCACATAGTACTCCCTCAGTTCCTAAATATAAGTCTTTGTAGATATTCCACTAGGTGGACTACATACGGAACAAATTGAATGAATGTACACTTAAAATGCATCTATATACATCCGTATGTGGTTCATGGTGAAATATCTACAAAGACTTATATTTAGGAACGAAGTAAGTACTTGTATAGTACGTACTTTAATTTATCAGTGAGATAGTACAATGCCATGAAGCTTCCAGCTTCTGTTACATGTATCTTGCGTCCAAGGTTGCCCGTTGCAACATTTCATCAAATACAAAGGAGACTAACATGCATGCTATTGCATCTCAATGATTGACATATCATAGCAAATATGTACTCCCTCCGTTCCAAAATAAGTGTCTCAACTTACGCTACATGCGGAGAAAAATGAGTGAATCTACACTCTAAAATACGTCTATATACAATAGTGTTTGGAGTATGTACTAGTAGTTCATATTGAAATCTACTAAAGGACATATATATTCCCAACAATATGATAATTTCTCTAACCAAGGTAGTAGGGACGAGGAGTAAACAGAGGGAGTAGTAAAATTTTCTCCTTGTCCTGCGAGCCACCGCGCGCATGGGCCAGGGAGCGGGCGTAAGGCGTAGTAAGCAAGCTTCACCTCCTCCTGCGAGCCACCGCGCCCGTGGGCGGGGGAGACGGCATACTAAGGAAGCTTCTCCTCGTTCTACGAGTTGACGGGACACATCAAAAGTACTTCGGTGTATAGAGCGTTGCTTCTAAGGTAGGCCCCACATGGTTTGCCTCTTTTTTAACATAACGCGTCAAGTCGCAATTTGTTTGTTCACCCGTGATAGACGATGGACAACCAGTACACGTGTCAAGTTACCACGTGGGCTGCCTTTTCGTACAGAAATGAGCTCCACCGTGTACCTGCGCGGGTGTGGTTGGGAAAGAGACGGGAGTACGTGCGCCGTGCGTGCACCTCTTCTCTTCGTGCACGTCCCCCACCTACGTGGGTGTGTGTGAGAGATACAAACCTAGACAAATGGCTTGTGTGCGTTCGTGAGTGTTTTTTGTTTGGGGGGGGGAGGTTGATTTCGTGAATGTATTTGTGGGAATATGTGTCGATGACATCTCAAACAAAATTTTGCATGCAATGTGTGTGAAATGGAGGCCTATCCATATCATATATAGAGGGTCGGGCGATTCATGAGAAGAGAGGGAGGGGTCATAGATATCGATAGAGTCGAAGAGAGGATCAAGTGGGTGGGTGCGAGATCGATGAAGAGAGCCATCGAAATTGTGTGTGCGTGCAAGTCAAAGATATAGGGCGACTGACCTAGCTACCGGAACGTCAGAGGGCACAGGTCAAGCTTGTGTGTGGCAGGGAGACATGACTAGAGCGCTCGATGTATCGGTGTGGTGTGTGTGGGAGGGGGTTTGGGGAGGGGTAGGCAGAGGCCTAACTATAGAGGTAGAACGACTCGTATATGTGTTGAGAAGGAGAGACCCAACTATGTCTTGAGGGAGATCGGTCGACATCCATACATAACTGAAGGACGGGAAATAGGATGGGACAGAGAGAGAAAGAGAGAGAGAGAGAGAGAGAGAGAGAGAGAGAGAGAGAGAGAGAGAGAGAGAGAG
>LR738714.1:110739469-110750839 GCA_902687465.1 Secale cereale | reverse complement strand
AGAGAGAGGAGAGAGAGAGGGAGGGAGAGGGGTAGAGTGCTGGATGGGTGATGGAGTTGCTTCTCGAAGATGGTGGGACAGGCCTACTAGACAAACTAAGGTTGGAACTGCAATATTATCAATAAGAGTGGGGATGTGTTTCTGTGTGTGCCTATGCGTGATAGATCCGTCGGGACACATCCATGGATGATGAAGGAGAACCATGTGTTTGGTAAGCAAACCTAACTAGATCAGTAGATCAATTTTTGTTTGTCGGGGGAAGGGAGAGACATAACTAATGAGGTAGATCGATCGACGCGTGGGGAAAAACAAGTTATAAGGACCTAGCTAGCTATATGTATAGCGGGAGATCAGTCGGTGTACCTCCATTTGTTAGAGGCAAATAAGGCCCAGCGAGACGGATAGACAGAGAGAATGGAGCTAGGAGGTGGTGCGAGAGGCCCAGCTACTAGCTAGATAGGGGGAGGAGTGTGCGGTTATGAGATTGATGAAAAGAGGGGCGAGAGTTTACATGTGTGTGGGACCGTATGAGAGACACGAGGCAATAACACATAAAGGAGGAGATTGAAGGTGTGTGTGTATGTTGTAGGCAGACATCGCTGGAGCGGTTTGTCGATCGGTGTGTGTCGGAAAGGAGTTGTCGAGACTGTGGGACAACGACCTAAAGAAAACAAAATGAATATGCGCGATGGATAGAATGCTGAGGGAGGGGAAGGGCGAGGAGGGCGTGTGGATGCACGAGAGAAAGTTAGTGGTAGATACAAAGGTTAGAGGATTGTGTGGGTGTAAGAGACTAACAAAGATCATAATTTGATATGAAAGTGGATTCATATATTTGAATAGGAGATCATAGTGTTTTAAACATATGCATGCATGAATATAGTGTTGGGTAACGTAGCATAATTCAAAAAAATTCTACGTCTTCACCAAGATCCAACTATGGATACATCTAGCAACGAGCAAGTAAGAGTGCATCTACATACCGTTATGAAGATTGCGTGCGGAAGCTTTCAACGAAGTGGGGATGAAGTAGTCGTACTCTTCACGTTCTTCGTCACCGATGATCTAGCGCCGAACGGACGGCACCTCCGCGTTCAACACACGTATGGTGCAGCAACGTCACCTCCTTCTTGATCCAGCAAGGGGGGAGGAGAAGTCGTCAGAGATCCGGCAGCACGACGGCGTGATGACGGATGCAGTGGAGATCGTAGCAGGGCTTCGCCGGGCGCCCTGCGTGGGAGTTGGGAGGTGTGACGGGAGGGGGAGAGGCGCCAGGGCTGAGGTGCGGCTGCCCTCTCCCCCCCACATATATATAGGGGCCAGGGGGGGCGCCTGGACCCCCTGCAGATCCAATCTGCAAGGGGGCGGCGGCCAAGGGGGGTTCCTTGCCCCCCAAGGCAAGTGGAGCCCCCCTCCCCTTTAGGGTTTGAACCCTAGGCACAGGGGAGGTGGGCCTCCCTTAGTGGTGCGCCAGCCCAGAGGGCTGGACACATCCCCTCGCGGCCTAGGGGCCCCACCGGGATGGGTGGCCCCACCCGGTGGACCCCCGGGGCCCCTCCGGTGGTCCCGAGACGCTCCCGGTGACCCCCGGGGATCACCCGTTGGCCGAAACTGGACTTCCCATATATCAATCTTTACCTCCGGACTATTCCGGAACTCCTCGTGACGTCCGGGATCTCATCCGGGACTCCGAACAACTTTCGGGTTTCCACGTGCATTTATCTCTACGACTCTAGCGTTACCGAACCTTAAGTGTGTAGACCCTACGGGTTCGGGAGACACGTAGACATGACCGAGACCACTCTCCGGTCAATAACCAACAGCGGGATCTGGATACCCATGTTGGTTCCCACGTGTTCCTCGATGATCTTCATCGGATGAACCACCGTGTCAAGGATTCACTCAATCCCGTATGTTATTCCCTTTGTCCATCGGTACGGTACTTGCCCGAGATTCGATCGTCGGTATTCCCAATACCTTGTTCAATCTCGTTATGGCAAGTCTCTTTACTCGATCCGTAATCCATCATCCCGTGACTAACTACTTAGTCACATTGAGCTCATTATGATGATGTATTACCGAGTGGGCCCAGAGGTACCTCTCCGTCATACGGAGTGACAACATCCCAGTCTCGGTTCGTACCAACTCAACAGACACTTTCGGAGATACCCGATGCGTACCTTTATAGCCACCCAGTTACGTTGTGACGGTTGGCACACCCAAAGTACTCCTACGGTATCTGGGAGTTGTACAACCTCATGGTCTAAGGAATAATTACTTGACACCGAAAAGCTTATGCATTACGAACTATACGATCTCGTGTTATGCTCAAGTTTGGGTCTTGTCCATCACATCATTCTCCTAATGATGTGATCCCGTTATCACTGACATCCTATGTCCATGGTCAGGAAACCGTGACCATCTGTTGATCAACGAGCTGGCTACTAGAGGCCTACCAGGGACTCATTGTGGTCTGTATATTCACACATGTATCGCTATTTCCGTACAATACAATTCAAGCATGAATAACCGACAATTATCATGAACAAGGATATATAATAATAATGCTTTTATTATTGCCTCTAGGGCATATCTCCAACAGTCTCCCACTTGCACTAGAGTCAATAATCTAGTTACATTGTGATGAATCGAACACCCATAGAGTTCTGGTGTTGATCATGTTTTGCTCGTGAAAGAGGTTTAGTCAACGGGTCTACTACATTCAGATCCGTATGCACTTTACAAATATCTATGTCTCCATCCTGAACATAATTCCGGATGGAGTTGAAACGGCGCTTGATGTGCTTGGTCTTCTTGTGAAACCTGGGCTCCTTGGTAATAGCAATAGCACCAGTGTTGTCACAGAAGAGAGTCATCGGGCTTGACGCGCTTGGAATGACTCCTAGGTCGGTGATGAACTCCTTCATCCAGACTCCTTCCTGCGCTGCTTCAGAAGCAGCTATGTACTCCGCTTCACATGTAGATGCTGCCACCACGCTTTGCTTGCAACTGCACCAGCTGACTGCCCCTCCATTCAAAATATACACGTATACGGTTTGTGACTTAGAGTCATCCAGATCTGTGTCGAAGCTAGCATCGACGTAACCCTTTACGACGAGCTCTTCGTCACCTCCATAAACGAGAAACATATCCTTAGTCCTTTTCAGGTACTTCAGGATGTTCTTGACCGCTGTCCAGTGTTCCGTACCGGGATCACTTTGGTACCTCCCTACCAAACTTATGGCAAGGTTCACATCGGGTCTGGTACACAGCATGGCATACATGATAGAACCTATGGCCGAGGCATAGGGAATGACACTCATCTTTTCTCTATCTTCTGCCGTGGTCGGTGACTGAGCTTTGCTCAATCTCATACCTTGCAAAACAGGCAAGAATCCTTTCTTTGACTGATCCATATTGAACTTCTTCAATATTTTGTCAAGGTATGTACTTTGTGAAAGACCAATGAGGCGTCTCGATCTATCTCTATAGATTTTGATGCCTAATATGTAAGCAGCTTCTCCAAGGTCCTTCATTGAAAAACTTTTATTCAAGTAGGCCTTTACATTTTCCAAGAATTCTATATCATTTCCCATCAGCAATATGTCATCCACATATAATATGAGAAATGCTACAGAGCTCCCACTCACTTTCTTGTAAATACAGGCTTCTCCATAAGTCTGTATAAGTCCAAACGCTTTGATCACCTCATCAAAGCGAATATTCCAACTCCGAGATGCTTGCACCAGCCCGTAGATCGAGCGCTGGAGCTTGCATACCTTGTTAGCGTTCTCTGGATCGACAAAACCTTCCGGTTGCATCATATACAACTCTTCCTTGAGGAAGCCGTTAAGGAATGCTGTTTTGACGTCCATTTGCCATATCTCATAATCATAGAATGCGGCAATAGCTAACATGATTCTGACTGACTTCAGCATCGCTACGGGAGAGAAAGTCTCGTCGTAGTCAATCCCTTGAACTTGTCGATAACCCTTAGCGACAAGCCGAGCCTTATAGATGGTCACATTACCATCTGCGTCTGTCTTCTTCTTAAATATCCATTTATTTTCTATGGCGTGCCTATCATCAGGCAAGTCTACCAAAGTCCATACTTTGTTTTCATATATGGATTCTATCTCGGATTTCATGGCTCCAAGCCATTTATTGGAATCTGGGCCCGCCATCGCTTCTTCATAGTTCGAAGGTTCACCGTTGTCTAACAACATGATTTCCAGGACAGGGTTGCCGTACCACTCTGGTGCGGAACGTGCCCTTGTGGACCTTCGAAGTTCAGTAGTAACTTGATCTGTTTCTTCATGATCATCATCATCAACTTCCTCCCTTGTCGGTGCAGGCACCTCAGGAACAGTTTCCTGCGCTGCGCTACTTTCTGGTCCAGGAGGGGTGACTGTCACCTCATCAAGTTCTACTTTCCTCCCACTCACTTCTTTCGAGAGAAACTTTTTCTCCAGAAAGCATCCATTCTTGGCAACAAAGACTTTGCCTTCGGATCTGTGGTAGAAGGTGTACCCAATTGTTTCTTTTGGGTATCCTATGAAGACGCATTTTTCCGATTTGGGTTCGAGCTTTTCAGGTTGAAGTTTCTTGACATAAGCATCGCAACCCCAAACTTTCAGAAACGACAGCTTCGGTTTCTTGCCAAACCAAAGTTCGTACGGTGTCGTCTCAATGGATTTTGACGGAGCCCTATTTAAAGTGAATGCGGTAGTCTCTAAAGCATAACCCCAAAAAGATAGCGGTAAATCGGTAAGGGACATCATAGATCACACCATGTCCAACAGAGTACGATTTCTACGTTCGGATACACCGTTACGTTGAGGTGTTCCGGGCGGTGTCAATTGTGAAACAATTCCACAGCTCCTAAGGTGTGTGCCAAATTCATGACTTAAATATTCACCCCCACGATCCGATCGCAAGAACTTTATTTTTCTGTCACGTTGATTCTCAACCTCATTCTGAAATTCCTTGAACTTTTCAAAGGTCTCAGACTTGTGTTTCATCAAATAGATATACCCATATCTACTCAAGTCATCTGTGAGGGTGAGAACATAACGGTAGCCTCCGCGAGCCTCAACACTCATTGGACCGCACACATCGGTATGTATGATTTCCAACAAGTTGGTTGCTCGCTCCATTGTTCCGGAGAACGGAGTCTTGGTCATCTTGCCCAAGAGGCATGGTTCGCACGTGTCAAATGATTCATAATCAAGAGACTCCAGAAGTCCATCCGAATGGAGCTTCTTCATACGTTTGACACCAATATGACCAAGTCGGCAATGCCACAAGTATGTGGGACTATCATTATCAACTTTACATCTTTTGGCATCTACACTATGAATATGTGTATCACTACGTTCGAGATTCATCAAAAATAAACCATTGACCAGCGGGGCATGACCATAAAACATATCTCTCAAATAAATAGAACAACCATTATTCTCCGATTTGAAAGAGTAGCCATCTCGCATAAGACGAGATCCAGAAACAATGTTCATGCTCAAAGCTGGTACTAAATAACAATTATTGAGGTTTAAAACTAATCCCGAGGGTATATGTAGAGGTAGCGTGCCGACGGCGATCACATCGACCTTGGAACCATTCCCGACGCGCATCGTCACCTCATCCTTCGCCAGTCTCCATTTATTCCGCAGCTCCTGTTTTGAGTTACAAATGTGAGCAACTGCACCGGTATCGAATACCCAGGAGCTACTACGAGTGCTGGTAAGGTACACATCAATAACATGTATATCATATATACCTTTGACATTGCCGGCCTTCTTGTCTGCTAAGTATTTGGGGCAGTTCCGCTTCCAGTGACCCGTTCCCTTGCAATAAAAGCACTCTGTCTCAGGCTTGGGTCCATACTTTGGCTTCTTCCCGGCAACAGGCTTGCCAGGCGCGGCAACTCCCTTGCCGTCCTTCTTGAAGTTCTTCTTACCCTTGCCTTTCTTGAACTTAGTGGTTTTATTGACCATCAACACTTGATGTTCTTTCTTGATGTCTACCTCCGCTGATTTCAGCATTGAATACACCTCGGGAATGGACTTCTCCATCTCCTGCATATTGAAGTTCAACACGAAGCTCTTGAAGCTTGGTGGGAGCGACTGGAGGATTCTGTCAACGACCGCTTCATCCGGGAGATTCATTCCTAGCTGAGACAAGCGGTTGTGCAATCCTGAAATCTTGAGGATGTGCTCACTGACAGAACTGTTCTCCTCCATCTTACAGCTGTAGAATGCGTCGGAGACACCATATCTCTCGACTCGGGCATGAGCTTGGAAAACCATTTTCAGCTCTTCGAACATCTCATATGCTCCATGGTGCTCAAAATGCTTTTGGAGCCCCGATTCTAAACTGTAAAGCATGCCGCACTGAACCAGGGAGTAATCATCACTACGCGACTGCCAGACGTTCAAAACGTCTTGGGCCGCATCGGGAGCAGGTGCATCACCTAGCGGTGCTTCTAGGACATATGATCTCTTGGCAGCTATGAGGATAATCCTCAGGTTACGGACCCAATCCGTATAGTTGCTACCATCGTCTTTCAGCTTGGTTTTCTCTAGGAATGCGTTGAAGTTGAGGGAAACCTGTGCGTGGGCCATTTGATCTACAAGAGATATTGTAAAGAATTTTAGACTAAGTTCATGATAATTAAGTTCATCTTAATCAAATTATAATGAACTCCCACTCAGAATGACATCTCTCTAGTCATCTAAGTGATACACGATCCGAATCGAGTAGTCCGTGTCTGATCATCACGTGAGACGGACTAGTCAAAAACGGTGAACATCTTCATGTTGATCGTATCTTCTATACGACTCGTGTTTGACCTTTCGGTCTTCCGTGTTCCGAGGCCATGTCTGTACATGCTAGGCTCGTCAAGTGAACCCTAAGTGTATCGCGTGTGTAAATCTGTCTTACACCCGTTGTATGTGAACGTTAGAACCTATCACACCCGATCATCACGTGGTGCTTCGGAGCAACGAGCTTTAGCAACGGTGCACAGTTAGGGGAAACACAATACTTGAAATTTTAGTGAGAGATCATCTTATTTACTACCGTCGTTCTAAGTAAACAAGATGCAAAAACATGATAAACATCACATGAAATCAATTAAAGTGACATGATATGGCCAATATCATCTTGCTCCTTGGATCTCCATCTTCGGGGCACCATGATCATCTTGTCACCGACACCATGATCTTCATCATCATGAACTCCATCATCGTGTCTTGAAGAAGTCGCCACGCCAACTATTACTTCTACTACTATAGCTAACGTTTAGCAATGAAGTAAAGTAATTACATGGCGTTATTCAGTGACACGCAGGTCATACAATAATTAAGACAACTCCTATGGCTCCTGCCGGTTGTCAAGTTCATCGACATGCAAGTCGTGATTCCCTATTACAAAAACATGATCAATCTCATACATCACATATATCATTCATCACATCTTTGTTCTTGGCCATACCACGTCATAAAACACATGCTGCAAAAACAAGTTAGACGTCCTCTAATTGTTGTTGCAAGTTTTACGTGGCTTCTATAGGATTTTTAGCAAGAACGTTTCTTACCTACGCCAAAACCACAACGTGATTTGTCAACTTCTATTTACCCTTCATAAGGACCCTTTTCATCGAATCCGATCCGACTAAAGTAGGAGAGACAGACACCCGCCAGCCACCTTATGCATCTAGTGCATGTCTGTCGGTGGAACCAGTCTCACGTAAGCGTACGTGTAAGGTCGGTCCGGGCCGCTTCATCCCACAATACCGCCGAATCAAGATTGACTAGTAACGGTAAGAAAGTTGAACAAGATCATACGCCCACAACTGCTTTGTGTTCTACTCGTGCAAGATGCTACGCATAAAACCTAGGCTCTGATACCACTGTTGGGTAACGTAGCATAATTCAAAAAAATTCTACGTCTTCACCAAGATCCAACTATGGATACATCTAGCAACGAGCAAGTAAGAGTGCATCTACATACCGTTATGAAGATTGCATGCGGAAGCTTTCAACGAAGTGGGGATGAAGTAGTCGTACTCTTCACGTTCTTCGTCACCGATGATCTAGCGCCGAACGGACGGCACCTCCGCGTTCAACACACGTACGGTGCAGCAAAGTCACCTCCTTCTTGATCCAGCAAGGGGGGAGGAGAAGTCGTCAGAGATCCGGCAGCACGACGGCGTGATGACGGATGCAATGGAGATCGCAGCAGGGCTTCGCCGGGCGCCCTGCGTGGGAGTTGGGAGGTGTGACGGGAGGGGGAGAGGCGCCAGGGCTGAGGTGCGGCTGCCCTCTCCCCCCCCCACATATATATAGGGGCCAGGGGGGCGCCTGGACCCCCTGCAGATCCAATCTGCAAGGGGGCGGCGGCCAAGGGGGGTTCCTTGCCCCCGAAGGCAAGTGGAGCCCCCCTCCCCTTTAGGGTTTGAACCCTAGGCGCAGGGGAGGTGGGCCTCCCTTAGTGGTGCGCCAGCCCAGAGGGCTGGACACATCCCCTCGCGGCCTAGGGGCCCCACCGGGATGGGTGGCCCCACCCGGTGGACCCCCGGGGCCCCTCCGGTGGTCCCGAGTCGCTCCCGGTGACCCCCGGGGATCACCCGTTGGCCGAAACTGGACTTCCCATATATCAATCTTTACCTCCGGACCATTCCGGAACTCCTCGTGACGTCCGGGATCTCATCCGGGACTCCGAACAACTTTCGGGTTTCCACGTGCATTTATCTCTACGACTATAGCGTTACCGAACCTTAAGTGTGTAGACCCTACGGGTTCGGGAGACACGTAGACATGACCGAGACCACTCTCCGGTCAATAACCAACAGCGGGATCTGGATACCCATGTTGGTTCCCACGTGTTCCTCGATGATCTTCATCGAATGAACCACCGTGTCAAGGATTCACTCAATCCCGTATGTTATTCCCTTTGTCAATCGGTACGGTACTTGCCCGAGATTCGATCGTCGGTATTCCCAATACCTTGTTCAATCTCGTTATGGCAAGTCTCTTTACTCGATCCGTAATCCATCATCCCGTGACTAACTACTTAGTCACATTGAGCTCATTATGATGATGTATTACCGAGTGGGCCCAGAGGTACCTCTCCGTCATACGGAGTGACAACATCCCAGTCTCGGTTCGTACCAACTCAACAGACACTTTCGGAGATACCCGATGCGTACCTTTATAGCCACCCAGTTACGTTGTGACGGTTGGCACACCCAAAGTACTCCTACGGTATCCGGGAGTTGTACAACATCATGGTCTAAGGAATAATTACTTGACACCGAAAAGCTTATGCATTACGAACTATACGATCTCGTGTTATGCTCAAGTTTGGGTCTTGTCCATCACATCATTCTCCTAATGATGTGATCCCGTTATCACTGACATCCTATGTCCATGGTCAGGAAACCGTGACCATCTGTTGATCAACGAGCTGGCTACTAGAGGCCTACCAGGGACTCATTGTGGTCTGTATATTCACACATGTATCGCTATTTCCGTACAATACAATTCAAGCATGAATAACAGACAATTATCATGAACAAGGAGATATAATAATAATGCTTTTATTATTGCCTCTAGGGCATATCTCCAACATATAGCGGTGATACGCGTGTTGTGGTTTTGCACATGTTATACCATAATGTGACAATGCATGGCGTTTGCAACTCACAGCTAAATATCGAACAATCTAAACCATACTATTCATCGATCAATCTCACATTTTATTTGAATTTGTGATAATGTGTGGCGTTTGCATCTTACAACTAAATATCGAACAATCTAAACAATACTATATATCGAACATTCTCACATTTTATTTGAATTTGTGGTAATGTGTGGTGTTTGCAACTCACATCTAAATACTTGTAGGCGTAGGGGGCGGGGCACCATACATAATGTGATAAACACATTATACATATGAGACATGGTTTAGTTTGTGAAGATCTAGCTAGAGCTTGAAATGTACTATGATTTGAAACCAACATAAAGTGGATTCAAAAAATCAAGTTCGAGTTCATATAGTACACATAGTTCATATGTAACTCAAGACTAATCATGTGGTGTGATGTGAAGATAATACACAAACGATGGTTTAACTTGACAATAATGATGATTGTAGATCTTATTAAAACAGAGAAGCGAATTCAAATGCTTTGACTTCACAACAATCATTATTGTAGATCTAATTCAAATAGAGAAACGAATTCAAATTTAGTTCATATTGAAGCGGTAGTATATGCGTTTGGAATGCACTAAAATGTTCATTTGAGTACTAGGTTGCATGCATTATACACGTAGCGAAATATTTTAATTGAACATAACATGAATTCAAAGTTTTGAATGACATTTGTAGTGCGAATTGATTTGGTACAATACACGTTAGGCTTGTCCAGAAATTTCAACCCATGCCTTGTTAGCCCGAAATATTTAAGATATATCTTTGTCTCGTTGTGCTCCGACAACTCCCTCCATCTCAACCCGCGCCTTGTTACTCCAAAATTTCAACGCGCGCGAAAACTCCCACCTCCTGTGAAATCCCGACACGCGAAATGCCAGTGATACCCCTGACCGAAAGAACCGCCTCAAATCAGTGGGGGTACTTTCGTAACTTACCCCACATTTCGGACAAGCGCGTCGCTAAGCCATGGTTCCCCACTCCCATCCCATCTGCCCACCCATTCATACACCGAGGCCGGCAAAACCCGCGAAGCCCCACACCCTCCTCCGTCCGCCACCCAGCCGGAGCCTCTTCCCCGATGACGTCATCCACAGCAACACCTCGACGTCCCTCATCCATCGTACCGGAAGAGGATCTGTTGTCGATCTGGTCGTCCCACCGGTTCAGCCACCCCGTCCTCCACCTCCATGGAGCTGCCCCGATGTTCCCCTCGTCTTTCGCGCCACCTGCATTCCCACACCGCCGTCTTCACCTGCACCATCGGAAGAGCATCATCATCACCGTTTCCTCGGATGAAGCTGCGGCCTAATCGGCGCCACGAAAGAGGTTGTACATTAATCGCCGCATTTTCTTCTTGATTCGATCTCCCGGTGCTGCCGGCGCTCGGTCCCGAGCCGACACGGCGCGGCTCCATCCACAGCGGCGTCATCGACCACTTCCTCCATGGCGTCGCTCCCTCTGCGGCAACGTCCACATCAGTAGGAGCTGCTGCTGCTTTAGCTCTCGCTCGCGCTGCTGCTTTGCTCTTGCTCTCGGTCCCCTGCCTGGTCTGCTCTTGCTCTTGCTCTTTCTTGCGCTGCTGCTCTCGCTCTTGCTCTTGCTTGCGATGCTGCTCCGATTTAGCTACACTTTAGTTGACTGAATCGACTTTTG
>LR738714.1:110653001-110739208 GCA_902687465.1 Secale cereale | reverse complement strand
ACCACGGTGGGAAGTGTTTTCCGGGCGGGCGGCGGGGGGCGGCTATTTGGCCGATGGTGGCTGGCGGCTCAGGGGGGTGGAGGTTGAAGATGAACTACAGGCCCTTGATTTCGTATCCAACGGCTGCAAAATCAACTGACCAGAGATGAAAAAGTCAGTCGACTGACGTGTAGCCTCACCTCTAGTGCGTTCAGTTTCGATAGTAAAATTTAGTTTCGACAGCAAAATTCAGTTTCGATAGTTAAGTTCAGTTTCGACAGTAAAATTCAGTTTCGACAGTTAAGTTCTGTTTCGACAGTTAAATTCTGTTTCGATAGTTAAGTTCATAGATGAGCGGCTGATGTATACATCTAGCACTTTGTGGTTCTGTATTTTACGTCATCTATTGGAGATGCTATTAGAATTCCACTCAGGGTAACGTTGTCTCTCTTGTCCCGCTTCAGCCTCGGCGTCATACAACTCACCAGAGCTGCTCCAACGACGAAACCCTCCATCACAGCGGAGCAGTACCTCGGGCTCCATCTCCAGACGCCTAAGATCTTCTTCCCCTCTTCTGACAGCCAAGTCAGCCGGAGCATCCTCACCGGCCAACCCAATCACGCTGAGATCGACATGGCTTCGCCAAAGAGTTTGTACACTCCTTGTGGTTTGACTTAATCTCACCATGCTTCTTTGCACCCTGCGATATTCCAGTTCTTGTGAATCAAACACCCAGATTGGCAGAAATCATGTGTTTTTAAATTCTCTGTTTGGCACGTGCATTCCTATCCTATTCCTGTCTATTTCCTATCCAGTGATTGTTAGAATCATCAAATTCAAACAAGCCCTTACACAATTACTTCTGTTACAGATATGTGTCAAAGAAAACCTTGTTTGGTTTGTCCTGCTCCTGCGGTGCTGTGTTCCACCCTAGCTCAGCTGCTCCAATGATGGAAGAGTTCACCACAGCAGGGATCCGCTCTCCAGACTGTCTTTCGCTGCTTCAGATCTTCTTCCCCGCCGCCGGCAGCCACGACAACTGCATTACCATCATCAACTAAGCAGATGACCTTGAGGACTACATGGGTCCGCAAGAGAGGCCGCACTCTTCCGTGTCTGCTTACGTTATGCATCGCTCAATATGATATCATGCTACTTTATCATCGTGTTCACCTATTAGACTCCGACTCAGGTCCAAACTTATGCTGAAACTTGAGTTTTTAAATGGTTGTGGGGTACATATTGGGGCAGCAATCAGTACTATCTGTCTACTATCTGGTTAATCTCGGGTGTCTACTATGAGTTTCATGTTGGGTGCAAACAAACATTAAAGGAGCCATTATCTGTATTTTTAACTAAAGCTATTATCTGCCTGCTATCATTGGTTTTAGGTCTATCCATAGTTTGCTACCTTCTGTCGGATTACGGGCTCCGCAAACCCAAGAAGTTCGAACACAGGGGCGTGAACGAAGATCTCTCCCGCTCGTGTCTACCTAGCGCCACGCCCTTGTTCGGTGGTGAGATTCAAGCAAGCAACAAGTAAAAGCACACACGAGTTTACCCAGGTTCAGGCCACCTTGCAGTGTAAAACCCTACGTCCTGCTTGAGTGGATTAGCTTCAGGAGGGCTTGAGTGTGAACAAGTACAGTGGTTCTTGAGCTCGGGAGGAGAGCTCAAGAGGGTCAGGAGGCAAGTGTTCTTGCCTCCTTGAAGCGAAGGTGGGGTGTTTGAGGTGAGGTCGATCCGGATCCACATGCACATGCTGATCCCCCCATAGTGGAAACCCTTGCTACTTATATAGGCGGCCAAGGTCCTCTTCCCCCGAAATGTTTAGGCGGGAAGGGATCCCACAACGGCCATTTTGAGTGGGAACATAAGGACGCTCCTATCCTGACAAAAGCAGTCTTTTCCTACAAAGAGATCAGACGATGATGCAGTGGTGGCCTCGGTGGTGACATCCTCCCTGTCGTCCTTGCGGTTTTCGGTCTTATTGCACCGAAGGGTAAACCTTTGTCTCGTCCCTCGGGAACCTACACCTGCGTTATCTCCTTTGCACCAAAACGGCAACTGCGCCACTGGCACGCGCTGGCACCCGCTGGCGTGGTGCGTCACTGCTCGCGTCACTGCTCACGTCACTGCCTCCTCCTAAGGCAGGCTTGGCCTTGAGTTCTCCGCCCCTTCGGAGCAGCCTAGCCGAGGCCGCTCCTGAGAGGGTCTTGGTGTCGTTCTCCTCGCGAGGCTTAGCCCCCTTGCGAGGGTCTTGAGCACCTGGTCGATCAGCTGGGTGGTACCAGGCCGTAGTAGGAGCGCGTCGTGGGCCACAGGCAGGCTAGTCTGGGTACCCTGGTTCCCAGGACGCCGACAGTAGCCCCCAGGCCCAAGGCGCGCACGGAGTTGGCTTCGGGGCGAAGCCTTAGTCGAGGACGAAGCACCGCGGGCCCCAAAAGACTGCGGGCCAGGCTGGCGTGCGATGGTTGGATGGGACGTGGGCGACTCCGCTTCCCACGCAGCCTTGGCAACCGTGCGATTTGACAACTGCACGGTTTATAGGTGGACTCCTTGCTGCCGCCCCTGCTTTCTTGCCTCTCCATCGCCTCCTTCCTTTCCTTGCCTTCTTTGACCCCCTTCCTTTCCGCCATGCCACAAAGGACAAAGAAGAGGGTAACTGGCGAGGCTGCCACGCCACCACCGGGGCTCGAGCCGGCACTGGGCATGGACAAGGTGCGCCATGCCCTGGCCGATGCGTCCAACAGTGGGGGCCGACCCGAGCCTAGCCCGCTTCCCGGCCAACGGCGGAGTTGAATGCCAACGGCGGAGTTGAATGCAACGACATCCAGATCCACCTCCATGCCATCTTCGCGTGTCTCCTCTCCCCTTTTTCTGCCTTCTTCAATGCGGTGCTCATGCATTACTAGATTCGGGCGCTGCACTTGGATTTGGGGTCCATCTTCCTCCTCTCTGGCTTCATGTTTCTGTGCGAAGCTTTTGTTGGTGTTTCCCCATCCGTGGCCCTGCTTCGCCACTTCTTCGCCCTCCACCTGGTCGACGGGGGGCAATGCTCGGGATGCGTGTCGCTGCGTGTGGTGGAGGCGACTGCCGCCTCCGGGATCGACTTCACGCTCTGCCCGACCACGGCGGGCTTCCGTCGGCAGTGGGTGTATTGTGATGATATTACATACAGCCCCCTGCTCCACCTCCCTGACGCGCCGGCGGTGCCGAGCTCGGGCTGGGAGCATGAGGTCCTCTCAGATTCGCGGACAGAGCAGGTCACGCGTCGTTTGGTCAGCCTGAGGAAGAATGGGCTGACTTTGGCGATGGTGGTGAGGGACTTCCTTGTTCTGCGTGTCGCCCCGCTTCAGTGCCATTCCCTCATGATGTGGGCCCTCTCTAGTCTTGATGATCGTGTGCGTCTTCAGCAGAAGTAGCTCCCTCCTAAGGTTCTCCAGGGGATGCTGCGGCTGCTTGTCGGCGGAGTGCCTGAGGCACGCCCCATCTCCGCGACTCCCTTGTACCTGGCTCCCGTGGCTGGAAAAGCCTTTGCCGAGAAGATGCCCCGCTTCGATGCATGGGGGCTTTTGCTGGAGGGCGTCTCTGGCCCTCGTGACAATCCCATGATGGTGGCGCCAGGGCTCATGAGCCCAACTTTCCCTTCCGTGGCGGATACGTCAAGTGGAACTCCTGACCTAGGGTCTGCTCCGCCTCCGGAGCGAGCAGACGAAGAGCGGGAGCCTGTGGCTCCGGAGGTGGCCGAAGTGGCCGAGGTGCTGCCGGCTCCTGAGGTGGCCGAGGATGGAGCGCGGCAACCCCCTCTTGGGGTGAGCCCAGAGGACGCCATGGCAGGGAATGGGGCGCCGGTCGCGGGAGTCCGCCGTGGCCTTTCCCCAGCCCGAGGCGCGCCTGCCTCAAGCGGCCTCCTGTCGTCCTTCGCGGCACTGGGCAAAAGGCGGAGGTTGAGGGGCAGCTACGGCCCTGCCCCGAGGGCTCTGAAGAGGACGAAGCTGACTATACTGGGTAGGTGCGTGTTCCTCAGCTTTTCCTGTTCTTTGTGATATGGTTCTCCCGACCTCTTGCTTTCCAGGGTTCCTCCTAACTCATTCCTGAGCCGTCCGGCGAGGTTCGCAGACACTTCTGACCGCGCCCCTCCTGCGGACCATGCTGGGTCTTCAGTGGACATCGCGTGGGTCCACGGGGCCGCGCCTGGACCCTGCCACGTGGACTGTGCTCCCAGCCCCCGAGGGCTTCTAGGGCAAGGCGGCTCTTGGTGCGTCGGGGGCTCGTCACGTGCCCCGGGGCTTGTCTTCGTCGTAGATCGGCAAGCCCTTGAGGTGGCCCGAGAGGCCGGCCGCCCATCAGGACCACGCCTGCCCCTCGCGCTGGAGGCAGCGCGTGCTCTTGGGGTTAGCCCCGGGGCGCATGCTGAGGGAGAAGAAGAGCCCCCATTGGGCGGCCCGGACGTTGTGGACGAGCCTGGCCGCCTCCTGGAACTCGCGCTGCGCAGGAGTGTGGTTCGTCATGATCTTGTGCGGGGGGCATCATATGCCCTGAAGCGCCTTGAGGTCGAGGTCGCTGAAGTGGATGCGCGCATCGAGGCCGAGGGCCTGCTTCTGGCGAAGGGCTGGCGCCAGTTGTGGGCTGCCGTTAACTTGAGCTAGCTGCAACATAAAACTGCCCTGAAGAAAGCGGAAGCGTCTGCGGCCGCGGCTCAGGAGGCCCGTGACAGAGCCCTGAAAGAGGCTCGAGACGTCGACCACCGCCACGCAGCTGCCGAGGAGCGTGAGCGCGAGCTCGAAGCCTCGAACACCACACTCAAGCGTCAGGTTCGTACTCGAAGGGCTGCCCTCGCCGCACCCGCGGCCGATGATGACATCCCAGCGGTCCTCTCAGCGCGGGAGGAGGCACTAGCACTCGAGATGATGGAGCTGAACATGGAGCGCGAGCGCCTGGAGACAATGGAGCGCCAGGTGGCCGAAGCCGAGGGCAACTTCAATGATTGAGAGGTTGTCGCGAGGAAGGCTGCCATGGAGACCGAGCGCGTGCGGAAGGATTACCGCGGGAAGCTGGGGCTTCATGAGACTCGTTTCGCTGATAAGCGCAAGGAACTCCAGAAGGAGGTCGCAGCTCTCAAGGGCAAGCTAGCGGATGTCAAGCACCGTCTGGAGGTGTCGGAGAAGGCTCGCGCCGCGGTCGAGCGTCGTGAGCGGCCGTCGAAGGAGGCATGTGCCGCGGCAGAGCACCGCGAGCAGGCATCGGAGAAGGCTCGCGCCGCCGCTAGGGCAGAGTTGTCCCGCTTCCACAAGCAAGTGGAGGACATTTCCACTGCCGCGGCCCGGAACTCCGAGGAGGCTGCGCGAGCTCGTGTAATACAACACATCCTCTCGAAGATGTTCGAAGCTTTGGGGCACAGGGCCGGCCGAGACTTGAACGAGCTCCTTGACTCGAGGGTCAACGACCCTCTGGTTGATGACGACGCCGGATATCTCTGGTTCTTCACTAGAGTGGTGGAGCATCTTGAAGGCGAGGTCATGAGGGCAGGCAGCTCGTCGAGGAGCAGAGCCACGACATCCTCAGGCGTGCAGTCTCACGCATCTTCGTCAACTTGCTCCGTCTTGACCCGCGTACGGACTTCGGGGCCTTGCTGGAGCCGATGCCCGTGACGGTCGCCGACCCCATGGTGGGATGGGTGAGCGATCACGTGCACGTGTTTGTGACGGAGCTTGTTCCAGCCATCGATGATGCGCCGATGCTCGGGGGGCGACGCCGATGGTCCTGACGACGAGGCCGATGCTTAGTCCAGCTCCTGCTGTAGATTTGACTTTTTGGTTGTGGCTCCAGAGCCGGGTAAGATGAATATCGTGAAACTTAAGCTTTTGATGATGTAAGGATGGGTTTAAGCACTCTCTTGTGACGTTCGCTCCTGAGCCTGGGACCTCGGGCCCTTGTTGTGTTTCCGAGAGGGGCGTCTGCCGACCCCATTTGAGCACGTCTTGCAAGTACCTGCAGCTGGTGTAAGAGTGATTGGCGGACCGGCCGCGGGCCAGACAGAACGTGCGCTCGTGCCCTGGCCCCTGCTCGCGAGGGGCGATCTAGTGGGGTCGCAGCTGTAGTCGAGCTTAGCCGAGCGAGGCGAAGAACAGATTGGGCGAAAGAAAATTCAGTCAAAATGCAAGACGCGGACGAAAAACTCCCCCCTTTTTGTTTCAAAGATAAGTCGCGCCGCCACGAGCTCGACTCGAGATGACAAAAACAAAAGAGGCAAAGGTAAATGACAAAAGGAGGGGTCGCGTCCGACCCCTGAGCAGGTCTTCAGTCTTCTCCCCAGCGCGGAGCGTAGGGCTACCACCGGTGGATGTGGACATAGCCATTGGAGGGCAGTGTCGACGGCCAGCGCGAAGCATGGTGCTACCACTAGGATGTGGTAGGGAGCCCCCGTGAGGCCCTAGGGTGGCGCTCAGGAGACTCCGAGGCGTGTACAGACCCACTCATTATTACGTGAGAGTGTCACGAGCGGAGATCTTCTGACGTGCCCGCCCCTTCACTTTCAGGGCCCCGCCTCGCGCTAGTCTGCTCCCGCCATGAGCTCACCAGAAGGTGGGGATCATGAGGTGGGACAGTGCGCATAGTGGGGGATGGGACCTTGGCTATAGGCCCCCCTGTCGAGCACTAGGCACACCGCTTACGCAACCTCCGGGCGCGCTTCGCCCCAGGGGGATAACGTCGTTCGGAGGCACGGCGTCCTGAGGTGCGAGGGGGACCCCGCCCCACTCACGCTCCTAATGACCCATGAGCCCTCCTGATCAGTGTTGGGCCCAGAGGGTACGGGATTACACGAGCCGGGGGACGGAGCTGTGGTCTTAAGCCTTCCTGGCGTGCGTAGGACAGGCTACCGTACCGCCTCCAGACATACCTTCCGCAGCCCGGGGGATGGTACGCCAGGAGGCGCGGCGTCTTGAGCTTGAGTGGAGGGAGAGGAGGCCCCTCCCCGCGCGCATCATGTCCCCCGCCGGCGAGCCCTCGTGAAATCCAGGGCAGGCTCATGCGGGACGGGTCACGCGTGAGGGGATGAGGGCCTGAACCGGGCCTTCCCTCCCTTCTTGTCTTGATACGGCACCTGGGGTGCTTCCTTGGCCTGCCGAGGCTCGGGGCCAGAGATACAGTTGGCCCAAGACCTACGGCTAGTGCCGCGAGTGCTGGCCTCCAAAGGCACCCGTGCGTGTTTCATTCGTGCTCCATGGCCGTCGGTGGTGACGGCGGAGGTTCAAGGGCTAAAAGCGTGGGGTCGGCCTCCTGACCTTCTGCCCCTGAGCCCCCTCGTGGCGGTGCCTGATCGCACCCAGCGTCGGGCGTAGTCCTGCGGTCGCCCCCTGATGGTTCCCCGTCAGGGGCGGTACTTGGGTACAAAGGGCTTTGAGGCAGACGGGCGGCGTCATACGCAGGGTTCAGGTGGTCATACCCCATGTCGCCCTCGTAGGTCACCATCGGTCTAGCCCACACGGGTGACCGGGCGCGGCCGGCGCAGCCTCCGGTTCCTGGCGTCATCGTGCGGAAGCAGAATGGCTCGGCCCCGGTGCTCGCGGCATCGAGGAGCTCGGCCACCCTGAGGAGCAGCGCGTCGTGGCCGGCGTCGAGCAACCGGCACCTTAGCAGCTCCTTTGCCACCAGCAGCGCATCCCTCATGTTTGCCATTTCGCGCCGGTCCCGCGAGCTTGCCGTCGCATGCCCGGCGGCCCGCGCTGCTGCGCGGCTTTGGCATGCTCGGGCGGTGGGTGTTGCCGGTCCTCAGGTGGTGGGTCGGTGATGCTCATCGTGCCGTCAGCCCCGACCAAAGCCGGGTGACGGCGTGTCCCGTGGCCGAAGGGCGACGCTCAAGCAGTACGAGCGCCGCGGGCTTCCACGCGCGTCTGATGCGCCTCTGCCATCAGAGTCGCGATCCGTCGAGGCGGGGTGAAGAGAGGTCGACGAACGAGAGCGGGACGAGGTCGTCGGAGAGGCGAGATTTCAACACGCCCCCTACCTGGCGCGCCAAATATCGGATTACGGGCTCCACAAACCCAAGAAGTTCGAACACAGGGGCGTGAATGAAGATCTCTCCCGCTCGCGTCTACCTAGCGCCACACCCTCGCCCGATGGTGAGATTCAAGCAAGCAACATGTAAAAGCACACACGAGTTTACCCAGGTTCAGGCCACCTTGCGGTGTAAAACCCTACGTCCTGCTTGAGTGGATTAGCCTCGGGAGGGCTTGAGTGTGAACAAGTACAGTGGTTCTTGAGCTCAGGAGGAGAGCTCAATAGGGTCAGGAGGCAAGTGTTCTTGCCTCCTTGAAGCGAAGGTGGGGTGTTTGAGGTGAGGTCGATCTGAATCCAGATGCAGATGCTGACCCCCCCCCCATAGTGGAAACCCTAGCTACTTATATAGGCAGCTAGGGTCCTCTTCCCCCGAAATGTTTAGGTGGGAAGGGATCCCACAACTGCCATTTTGAGCGGGAACATAAGGACGCTCCTATCCTGACAAAAGCGGTCTTCGCCTGCAAAGAGATCAGACGATAACGCGGTGGTGGGCTCGGTGGTGACATCCTCCATGTCGTCCTTGCGGTCTTCGGTCTTGTTGCACCGAAGGGGAATCCTTTGTCTCGGCCCTCGGGAACCTGCGCCTGCGTTGTCTCCTTTGCACCAAAACGGCAACTGCGCCGCTGGCGCGCGCTGGCGCGGTGCGTCACTGCTTGCGTCACTGCCTCCTCCTGAGGCAGGCTTGGCCTTGAGTTCTCCGCCCCTCCGGAGCAGCCTAGCCGAGGCCGCTCCTGAGAGGGTCTTGGTGTCGTTCTCCTCGCGAGGCTTAGCCCCCTCGCGAGGGTCTTGAGCAGCTAGTCGATCAGCTGGGCCGTACCAGGCCGTAGTAGGAGCGCGTCGTGGACCGCAGGCAGGCAAGTCTTGGTACCCTGGTTCCCAGGACGCCGACACCTTCACTCTGGATTTGTGCATGCACTCCTTATATAATCTCACTATGTTTTATTCCTATGCATGTCAGTTATTGTACACAACATAACTTAACATTTAGAGCAAAAGAGACGAGCCTTGCGTGGCAATAAAATTTCATGCAGACGTCGCTCCATGGTGGGCGCAAAGGCAGCCCCCCTCCACCCATTTCGGATCGTAATCAAGAGGAAGATAACTCCTTAGAGGAGGATTCAGAGACAGATGACCAGTCCTATTCCTCCCCCCGAGGTGCATGCTCTAAGTTGGCAGGGTTATGTTGCTCATATCGTGCGTATGGTATCTTGCATTGCTATGTCATTTGCTTAGTTTAGACATGATTTGTGTGAATGCCACCTGTTTAGTGTCTAATTACCATATATGTGAATTATGCAATGCCATCTTTTTGCAAGACATTATATATGTGAATTATGCAATGCTATCTTGTTGCATGGCATTATATATTTGAATTATGCAATGCCATGCTGTTTAGCCAAGCGTCATATATGTGAATTATATCATGCCGTCATTTTTTTGTATTTCTCATTGCTTTTGTCGACAATGTTTGTATATTCAACTGCTCTTCCTGTGCATCAGCCATTTGAATTGGTGATGGAGAAATCTGGAGTGAAAACAAGGTCTTCAGTGCAGACAATGCTACCTGGTGAAGCAGATATGTTGCTAGTTACAACTGGCTCTTCAGAGGAGGATTCAGAGGCAGATGACCAGTCCTATTATCCCCCTGAGGTGTATGCTCAAACTTGGCAGGGTTATATTACTCATATCATGCATATGTTGTATTGCAATGTTTAGTTTTTTCATCATATACATGATATTGAATGCCATATCCTTAGTTGACACATCATATATGCGATTGCCCTCTGCTCACTTCCTTAGTATATAAATCATATATTTGAATTATATCATGCCGTGATGTTTACATACACATCTTGTATCCGAATTATGGCATGCCAACTCATTTTCTAAAGACATAATATAGTTATATCATCTCATCATGTTCCCATAGTCGTCATATTTTGAATTATGTCATTCTATCCGTGAATTATCATGCCATCATGTTTCCATCGACGGCATGTTTGTGATTTATGGCATGCCAACCACTTTAATAGAGACATCGTATAGTTATATCATGTCATCCTGTTTACATAGTCATCATATTTTGAACTATGTCATTCTATCATGTTTAGTTAGCCATCATACATGTGAAATTGTGTCATGCTATCCTGTTTAATTAGCCATCATATATTTGAAATTATGTCCTGCTATTCTGTTTGGTTAGACAACATAAATGTGAATTATTTCATGCCCTGTTTTCTTCCCTACTATCCATTGCACCTATCTATCTTACAATGTCTGTACATTCAATTACTTTTCATGTTTATCAGCCATTTCAATTGGATGGGGTGATGGCAGTACCCGTGGGAGTAAAAACACGGTCTTCAGAAAAGATCGTGCTACCTGTCGATGGAGATAGAACCACGGTTGCACTTGCCCAAAAACCAGCCCTACCACGCATAACCCAGACTCACGCAGATTGTACCCCTACCCAGTTGGACTGAGAACCAGCTACACCCCTTCTAACCCCAACCCCAGCAGATAGTAACCCAGTTCCCGTTGACATAACACCGTCTCCACCATAGAGCAGCCAAACACGAGCAGTTAGTAAGGCAACTACAGTGCCCAAAGCACGAGGACCACCAATTCGAACCCCAAGTCAACGCTTAAAGCAGAAGAAGAATTGTTCTCAGGTCAGGTTCCGTAGCTATGGTTCACACTACTTCGCTCTTGCATCACTGTATTTACTCATACCAACTAATTTCAAATTTGAAGGATGCAATTGAAACTCCAGTGGCGCAACTTGTATGTTTTAAACCTGTTTCTTTAACGTGTTTTCTGTTGTAACTTGCTCTATGTTGATTTCAATTTCAATTGAATAAACAGTTATGTTCTCATGCCATGCACATTTCAAGTGTTGTTATTGATGTGTAGTTTCCCACACTTATATTCTGTCTATGCTGCTTTGTCTTAAATAGATATGATTCGAACTGTATCTATCTTGATTTGGCAACATAAACTAGAATGATATAGACCATACAGTGACCATACTACATAGATATATGTTTGTTTCATGCTGTTATCCTATCCACCTTACTACTGAACTGGTTTACCAAAATGAGTTTCATATACTACATTGTAAATCTGTGATGTGTTTGCTTGTTTCTCCTTTAGAACACAGATAAAATATTGGAGAAGAATACCCCGTTATGCAATGGTAAAGGAAGTAATGCAGATCAGGTTCAAGATAGTGCGACATCCCTGTTGTTCTCCAAGAAAGATGATAAAAACTATATTGAAGACACTGAGACAACCCCAAAGTCCTGTCTAGATGTAGTGTTCGAGTTACTGGCTACTACTGCTAAGACCAGCTCTTCGAACTCGCTGCCTGAATCAGTTCGGCTTCTTGAGTCTCAACTTCAAGTTGAAAGACATCGATCAGATGTTATGCGACAGGAAGCCGAAGGAGTGAGGAAGTCCCTGCATAATTCACATGCATACTTTCTGGTGCAACAACAATTGCTGGAGGATTTAAGCGCCAAACAAGATAAAGTTAATAAGCTTGCTAAGCATCTTGCCAGCATTATGGGTACCCAGGATATTGTTTCTTGAGCTCTTCTGAAGTGGTTTCAGTTCTGGACTTGTTTTGCTGCGGCATTTATATGCTGCTTTGTTCCCTATATTTGCACTGGTGGCGAACTTTGATGCCCAGTGGATGTAATATGTGTAATAGCCGTGATAGCCTAGCGTAAGTTGCTTGCCTATTTATTTCCTTATTGTCTTGTTTATTTGTTTTCTTGTAGTCAGTGCAGTTCTTTTTCCACGGTTCGCTAGTGGCCGCAATAGCCTATTTTTTAAAACTAGGCCACATTAACCATGGGCTACATATTTACTGTAGTTAACATGGGCCTCTTACGGGCCGTAGAAACAATGGGCCTTCTAAGGGCCATAGAAATAATGGGCCTTCTACTGGGCGTAGAAACAATGGGCCTTATACGGGTCGTAGACACAATGGGCCTTCTACGGGCCGTATAATCGGTTGGCCAAACATGGGATAATAACAGACCACATTATGGCCGTAAATGGGCTAGAGTTGAAATCGTCCGTTCATGGGCCGACCATAACGGGCCGTCGTTAATCGGCCGTATTTGATGACGCTATGAAAACGTCCAATGTATTAACGGGCCACAAACGGGCCGACTGTAACCATGGGCTGAATTTGGCCCGCAAGCAGAAAATGATAGTAACGGGCCGAAAGTAAACGAATGCTGGAAATGATCCCAAGAATAAATGGGCCCTGAGAAGGCTGAAAGATACCATGGGCTGGAAACGGCCCAACGGAATAATGGGTCGTTAATCGGTATAAAGTGAAACAATGTTCATTACGGGCCAGTTTTACCATGGGCCGTTAACGGGCCGAGGGTTACTAAGGACCTCATATGGGCCGAAAGACGTCATGGGCCATACATGGGCCGGAAGTTAAAATGGGCTGGAATTATATTGGACGGCCCAAATGACGCTACTGGGCCTAATTCGGATAGGCCGTAAACACACCTTGGGTTAGCGGGCTGTAAATGGGCTATATGCGAACATGCCGTTAACAGGCTTGCCGTGGGCCGGCCCGTCACCTTTTGACCAAGTCAAACGGGCCGGCCTTTTCACAGGAATGGGCCTCTGTTGGGCACTGTTCATTACGGGCCAGTTTTACCACGGGCCGTTAATGGGCCGAGGGTTACTAAGGGCCTCATATGGGCCGAGGGTTACTAAGGGCCTCATATGGGCCGAAAGACGTCATGGGCTATACATGGGTCGGGAGTTAAAATGGGCTGAAATTATATTGGCCGGCCCAGATGACGCTACTGGGCCTAATTCGGATAGGCCGTAAATGGGCACTGGGTTAGCGGGCTGTAAATGGGCTATATGCGAACATGCCGTTAACAGGCTTGCCGTGAGCCAGCCCGCCACCTTTTGACCAAGTCAAACGGGACGGCGTTTTCACAGGAATGGGCCTCTGTTGGACCGTGCCACATGTCGACGTATCATAGGCGCTTTTGGTCCAATGAGTGGATGACATCTGTCCCAACGGTGAGCCGACACGTGTTTCCTCGAGCCAATGATGATTTTACACGTGGAAAATCCCCATTGGTCGGGGCTGTTAACGGGTTATCGGATCCAAAACCGGACCCGATAGCTTAACGGTGTTCCGTTAGGGTGGATGCCACGTGTCGGTCACCCTTGACGAATGCACTTCTGTGGCGCGCGATTTATCGTCATGGAAGTGAACACTTCCGTGATGATAATTTTGGTAATGTCATGGAACACTTCTACGACAGCACAGGTATGACTATCTTGATTCTATCATAAATTTGTCATGGATGTACATGCATGACAGAAAACGTGACCTACTGTGACAAACACGTATCATCACGGAATTGTATTTTTTTGTAGTGGTAGGTCGGAATTTTTTTGTTTTGTGCTATGTTACCCAACAGTGGCATCATGAGCCGTGCTATGCATAGGTGCAGGTTTCGATCTATAATACATAGAGATGTATGTGTGTTGCATAATATAATTAGGTAGTAGATGAGTTCTATTACTAAAAATTATTTGTGTTGGTAGCAGATGAAATCGGTTACCTAATGTTCCTGCTGCTTCCCTTGAATTTGCATAATCCCGATTTTGACCACATGGTGGAAGCTCACAAAGTTCTAGCAATCCGCGATCCTTTCATGCTGCTCCTGGGTATGCTGATTGACAGATCAACGAAGTGCTAACAGTTCTTTGGGTTCCACCATAGTTAAAGAAAGATGGTTGTTTCGCAATTGAAAGGTCAATGTAGATATGATCTGCACGGGGGTCATGCGTATGATGAAGTTTAGTATGGGGTTTGAGATTTTATTAACTCGTGCTTCATACACACCGCAAAGTTAATCTAGCGACTTGAATTATCATACTTGATGATGGACGTTGGTAGCTTCAGTTTGTTTTGAAACCTTAGAACCCATGAAAAACAAGTTTTTGCATGAACCGATTAGAGGCGTCTAACTTGGTTTTGCAGGATGGTTTGCATGTGCTCATAATAATTTGATTATGTATGAGATGACTATATAATGTAAATTGATTAACATGACCTGTGTGTCATGATTCGGTATGATGGCTAGAGCCATATGATTGTCACTTTAATGACCTGTGTGTCAACCTTAAATAAGGCACTTATTTTATTAGTTATAGAGATAGCAATATTATCTGGTGCATCGACAAAGTGGTGGCAATCTTCGCGAAGGTGAACACCGACGCAAATGCCGAAGATGAAGAAATGAAAGACTTCTCCGTCAAAAAGGGCTATACCATATCATGCTATTATGAATTGTCTGAGATGCTTATCCCTTATGATGCACCCTTCTTGATTGCGCGGTAGTCGCTTTTTATTAGGGTGATCTCTCACAAAAATATCAAGTAGTTAGTGTTCTCCCAAGTGTAGCACCATCACAGCACCTATCTTTTCGGGGTGCACCGTGTCACATGGGTACGAACGATTAGACAAGTGTGAGGCGGGTGAGTTGAGACCTCGCAGCGAGATCACTTGGTTGTCTTGACGTTCAGGCATGACCGTCATGAGCTCGGAACACACGCATCGAAAGATGAACAAGAGTCACATAGAGATGTGATTGGCAAGTTGGCCTACCAGTTGAGATTTTCATCATCAGTGGTGTTACACCAATGGCGAAAAATTGAAATACGGGTCTTGTATCACTCACAATCAATTTTGAGAGATATTGAATTGAGTGGGAGCGCACTGTAGAATTAACTTGTTTAATTCTCAGTGCAATTAATTATGAACACTTTCTAAGTGTTTTTTGCATAACAGTTGTAGAAGAATGGCTCGTATTTCCATCTTCCCTATTAAAATTGAATAGCTATTAAATATCTGGTTAAAACTTTACGGCTGGTAACATAGTGTGAGGATTGTCCTCAAGAGTGCCGAGAAGGACTTTGTCCTATCGCATGCTTTTTGGTATCCTCCCGTAAATGCTATGGATGATGTGACTCGTCCTTCGATCCAAAAGCTAGAATTCCGTTACGCTCAAAGTGCCAAATGTTTGCTTCCATGAGACCCAAACTTTGAAAGTTTGGTATAGTTCTGTGATATTGATGGAACTGAAAACTGTTTTCAGATACAAACAAAGCAATGTTTGTTTGCAAAGAATTTGTAAAGTGTTTACTGGGCATTTGACTGTTAGGAGAGAGATCCAGAAGAACGCCTGTCATGTGATGATGGTGAATAAAACAACCACTTAAAGAGAAAGGGAAGGTCCAAAAGGGTGTTAGTGAGAATTTCACCCCTAGGATGTCCAGGGCTAAATGCCACTCTTAAGTTGGGTGCTTCTTCTGAGAGTAGGAGAAATACTATTAGTTAAAAAATTAGAAGTATAAAGGCAGAAAGAAAGAAGACTGGAATATCCAGCTCATGTATGAATGTCATACAAGTTTTTGATGTATAGAAGGCTGGTCAAAGATATAGTTCTTGGGAATTATGGTTAAACATGTTAATCACTAATTCTTTGGTATTGTAAGTTAATCACAAAGATACCAGCTCGATTGCATTCTGTTGCGACTCGATGCAAGAACTACTACGGCCTGAAAGACTAGCCAGGAATGAGGTTTTGATATGCGATGGTATCATAGTAAAAGTTACTATACCTTCCATCGGTGTATTCCCTATGTATTTATTTTCGTAATTCATTATAGAGTTTTACACACTCTAGCCCATTGCATAAGGTATCTTGCAAGAAGGTTGTTCACAAGAGAACCTTTGATATTCAGTATTATGAATAAACATAAGGGCCATACTTTCATTATAAATGAGATGTATGTTATGAATAATGATACTAATATATTACCTCTGTGTTTACTTTCATAATTCATTTTAGAGTTTAATACACTCTAGCCCATTGCACAATGTTTATTGCAAAAGGGTTGTTCATAAAATAACAATTGTTGTTCAATATTATGAATAACATGAAGGGCCATGCTTCCATCCAAGATGGGATGAATGTTATGAATATTTATGGTAAAATGATGCATCCATAACACTGACGCTAAATTTCGCATGACTAAGAGAATACCACACGTGTGTGGCACTGCATTTGGTCACACTGGAGAAATCCACATGGAAAAATTCCATTATGATGGATTTTGATGTCGTTTGATTTTGAATCATCTGACACTTGCAACTTTCCTCTGAAAAGTGAAGTGACTGAAATATCGTTCATAGGCCATACAAAACGAGCAACAAACTTATTGGTAATCATACATTTTGATGTGTGTAGTTCAAAAAATGTTCTTACAAGTAGTGGATTTGTCTATCTTCAAAAATGACTCAAGTAGATATATGGATATTTACTTGATGATACGCAAGTCTAGATGTTTTTGAAATCATTTGAAAGGTTCTCAATATGAAGTAGAAATTATTGTAACAAGAAAGTTATATTTCTGCAATTAGATTGCTGAAAATAATATTTGAGTTACAAGTTTAGCGAATGTCTGATGAGTTGTGAAAAGAGTTTCATAACTTGCACCTCCCGGAACACCACTGTGAGTGGAATGTCGGTGAAGATGTAATCAAAACATTTGTGACATGGTAAGATCAAAGATGACATAAATCAATTGCCATAATCCCTTTTAAAAGTAATGCTTTAGAGACTGCGGCTTTTACTCTGAAAAGACTCCATTAGATATGTTGAAATGACGCCATGTTATGGTACGCCAAACCATGTTATATCTTTTCTTAACATTTGGAATATGGGGCTTGTGTAAAAGGTTACAAACCTATTCCAAATCAGACAAGTGCTACTTTGTAAGTTATCCCAAGTCATTGGGTATTCCCTCAACACTATACCGAGGCAAAGGATTTTGCCAGAAAAAGGTATGCTTTTAAAGAGAATAGTTCTTGCAAAAGGGTGAGTTGGAGGACAATGCAACTCGACGAGATAACAAGTATCTTCGTCATCGGGTCAAAGGAAAGGAACCTTGGAAGTGATTCCAGAGTTTCCTACTACGAATGATACGAAAGCCTCTACATGAGATGTATGGACTTCTGTAACATCCCAAAATTCTAAATTTTGGAATGTTATATTAAATAAATAGTTTTGATTGTTTGTTTGATTGTGGTGTGGTTGCTTGTGTGAAATTGAGTGAAATTTGAAACTTTTGAAAGTTGAATGAGAGGGAATAAAATGACTTTCCCAAAACTTTCACCTTGCATTTATGTTCTCCATGAATTCAAATTTCATTTCATCAGAAAACCCTAGAGTGAAGATGATATGACTTCTTCCATTTAAATAAATAAAAAGGGTTTTGCAAAGAATTGAATTCCATTCGGAAAATATTTCAAATTCAGAAACTTTATGCAACTCAATGATTTTCATGAGAGAAGATAAAATGACTTTTCAAACTATAAGAAATATGAGTTGGAAGTTTAAAAAAACAAATTGAAAGTCCTTTTTGAAAAAAATTGAAAACCACTTTCAATTTGGAGTTATTTGGTTTTATTCAAATTATTCTTCTCCGAAAATAAAATATATGGAAAATATGGTAAAATGATTACCTACGGTAGAAAAATGGAGAAAAATGAGTTTGAAATAATTTTGGTATTTTAAAATATTTTAATTTGATTTTTAAATAAACTAGAAGCGTTGTTTGTTTATTGTAAATTTTTGTGGACTTTATTTGACTCTATAAAATGTTCATGTTGTAATAAATATTTTTCTGAAATTTTTGATATATAATAAGCCCATGTAAAAGTTTCTTTTATTTTCGTTATATTTAGTTTTCCTTTTCAATTTCTATATATATATATATATATATATATATATATATATATATATATATATATATATATATATATATATATATATAAACTGCGCGTGCGCCGGTAGTTAATTGTCGCCCCCGAGTGTACCATAGTAGCAGCAGGCAGGCCCATTTTTCCTTTTTTTTTCATTAATGTTTACGTCTTTTTTGAAACAAATTTCAAAAGAAAAAAATAGACTTCGGAAAAAAAACAGCAGCTCATATGCGCGTGTGGCCGACCGAAGGCTTTAGGCCCGTGCGTAGCTTTTCTCCTCTGTTTCGTTTATTTTTGTCTACGTTTAGTCTCATATTGCCTAGTCTTTGACCCCTAAGCCTCTATTGCACCTATAAATATAGACCCATAGAGCCTCCAAAAATCATTCGCAGCGGGTTAAATCAATACTTTGGTTTGACTAATTTCCCACAAAATTGAAAGTGCAAGTTATCGACTAGAGGGGGGGTGAATAGGCGATTTTTACGAAAGTCTTCAAACAGCGAGGGATTTGAAGAAAAACGATAGAAATGAACCTATATGATACACAGCGGAAGACAAAAATAACATGGATCGAGATGGAAGATGTAACTGAAGCTAAACAGATAGTGGTATTCACACAGTGAAGTCAAACAGAGCAGGCAGACGAGTAATGGCTTCACGAAGACAATCTAAAATGTAAAAGAGAATAGGGATAGAACCAGTTGCTTGATGGAGACAGGGATTTGGTAGACCAGTTCCAGTTGTTGTCTCAACTGTACATCTGGTTAGGGCGGCTAGGTATTCAAAACTAAGGACACATAGTCCTCACCGTATTCCCCTTGAACCAAGGACACACAGTCCTCGCCCAATCACTCTAGGAAGTCTTCAAGGTAGACTTCCGAACCTTCACAGACTTCGTTCACTGGCGGAGCATAGTCACTCTAGGATGCCCTGAATGTGACGCCTAACCGGCTGGAGGAAGCACAGTCCTCAAGTGTAACAAGTCTTAAGGTCACACAGACAGAAAGACTTCAGTGATGCTTAACTCCCTTTGGCTTTGGGTGTTTTGGTTTTTTTTCCTCAAAAGGATATTTTCTCTCAAAGGCTTCGTAGGTGGGTTGCTCTCAAACGACAAAAGTCGTGCACTAACTCTGAGCAGCCACCAATTTATGGTGTAGGGGGTGGGCTATTTATAGCCATGAGGCAACCCGACATGATATGTCCGAAATGACCCTTGGTCACTAAGGAACCGACACGTGTCCAACGGTCGGATTTTGAACACACGCGGCAACTTTACTTGAGCTCCGAGTAAAGCTGACTTATCCAGCTCTGGATAAGATTTGCTCTCATTTGTGTTCGCTTGAAGACATAGGTGTTTTGGGTTGAGTATCACCTCAGTTATTCGGCTGTGTTCACTTGGACCCCACTTAACAGTACGGTGGTTCCTATGACTCAAGAAGGAATAAAAGGAACAATGAAAGAAACTATGTCTTCGTGTTCTATAGTATTCAATGAATGTCTTCATAGGTCATTATCTTCACGTGAATGTCTTCACACACCACCACTGACTTCAATGCCTTCACACATTTTTAGGGGTCATCTCTGGAAGTTAAACCGAATCTGTGAGAGACTATTACCTGTTTTATCCTGCAATTCTCACAAACACGTTAGTCCCTCAACCTCATTTATCGCCAATACTCCAAAACCAACTAGGGGGCACTAGATGCACTTACAATCTCCTCTTTTTTGGTGATTGATGAAAAACAGGTTGAAGTTTTCAACGGGGATAAAATATGTGATATTATCGATAACACGATCAATGGCTTCATAAAGTTGAGAGGGCTCCCCCTGAAGATGTGCACATAGTAGTTTTTCTTTTGAATGCAAAGGCACATGGCAGGTTTTTCTTTGTGGAGATCTCCTTCAATTTTACGAAGACAAACCATCATGCATACAAGGATGAAGTGAAGATAATGAGATGCATAATGGAAAATGGGCGTCTAATGAATGACTTCGTGCGCATAAGATAGATATTTTAACCAAGCAGAAGAAACAGCGGTAAATGTAGCAGACGACCATCAAGTTTTAAGTGTTACAACTCAAGAGCCAAATGTTTCAAAACAAGAGTTGTAAGAACTTAGCAAAAATAAAGCACCCGACCCATATATGGACCCGCTTAAAGACTATCAACTCATATGCTTATCCCCCTTTTGTCAATATTGACCAAAAAGGTTTGAAGACATAGAGTATCTATGTGTTCCCAGGCGAAGAAGATGATGGGGCAGCCGGGTCGACGTTGGAGTTTGGTGGTGCAGAGGGGCCTGACGCAGAATCGTGATGCAGTGAAGCGATTGCTGGGGAAGTGGCGTCGTATTCTTCATCGATGACTCGAGCAACAACAGTTGCAACCGAAGATGAATACTCAGAATCTTCAATAGATGGGGTTGGAAGCCAAGTCACAGCTTGCGAAGGGCTGGAATCAAACTTGAAGTGCTCAGTGAAGCCATCTGCTTGAAGATTAGCTTCAGAGCATAGGAGGGTAAGGCTCTTCCAGGACCGCCGACATGCTTCATGCGCAACAAACGAATTTTTGGTCACCAAGTTGCGAATGCGATTAACATTTGTGAGAAGACTTTGCATTTGGCGCTTCATCCAGTCATGATGCCTATCTTGTTTCTGATGAAGTGCAACAAGAAGCTCTCAGTCATTCAGAACACGAGTGCGCTTTTTCGGCCGTTGAGCAATGGTGCTGCTAGTGGCATCAGTGTTGGCACGATGTGGGAGGCGTAGGTGTCCAGCCAGAGGATAAGTGGGCACATTTGCATTGGACACATACACACTGTCATCCTGCTGTGTGAAGCTTTGGTGATCAGCATTGTGTAGGTGAAGTGGTTGCTTGGCAGGCCCAACATAGATGGCTTCATAAGATGTATCAACCTCATGCAAGAAGACAACATGGTTTCGTGCAGAGGCTTGATAGCTGACAGTTGAACGAAGCTTAATGAGCCTCATAATCCAAGGGGTGTAGAGCTTGAGGCCAAACAGATCAGCGGCACAGGCAGCCAGTTGGCAACGGAAGAAGTCATGGGTTTTGAAGCGTATGCCATTGACAATATGGAAGACCAAAGTCTTCATGACACCAGTCAGTGCAGCTTCAGATGAGTGTCCTTTGACAGGCCAAAGAGTACGCCTCAAAATATGGTATATTGTGCGAGGCAAGTACTCAAGGTCTTGGATAAGGAATTCTTTTGGAAGATCAGTATCAGGAGGCAGTGGCTTCATCATGCTCAGCATTTCGCTCATGTTGGGTTCAGCTTTCTTGAAGACGCTTTGAAGCTCTTTCTGATGCAGAGAATAGCCTGGTTCGTATAACTCACCAGGAGTGGGCAGGGAAGTAAGCTCAAGGAGTGTCTGAGCATTAGCTTCATAATGACTGTCACCTGACACCCACTCAAGGACCCATGTCTTCGGATCCCTGTTGTATCCTCTGATATGCAAAGTGGCATAAAATTGCAGGAGAAGCTCTTCATTCCAATGTTCCTTGGCAGTGACAAAGGGAATCAGACCAACTTCTCTGAAGCAATCAAGGGCTTCTTCAAGGCAGGGCAATCCAGCCATGGCATCACAATCAAGACGTTTATGCGGAAAAATCCGTTCCTGATTGTAGAGAATGCATGACTAATAGCTTCGTTGCTGAAAGCTCCAGAACCTATCAGAAGAAATCTTAGGCTTCTTGTATGGGTTCTTAGTAGAATCAAAGAAGGTGTTGTTTGTCCTGAAGCTATGCACACTGAATGACCCTTGAGTAGTTGTAGTGCTGGGAAGCCGAGGCAATATGGGATTTGGCTTCAGAGTCTGAGGCCTCCGCGCCACATGATAATCATATTGTGGTCCTGGGGCAGTGGGAAGCTTTAGAAGTGGCCATTTGATGGTGACAAGCACATCGTCTTTGTTGTAAGCTTGGGCCATTGTGTAGGGCTCAGACAAAGGAGCAGTCACTTCAGGAGCAATGACTTCAGGCACACTTACTTCAGGAGCGATAGTGACTTCTTGCTGCATTGAGGCTTCAGTCATGACAGTGTCATGTGCTTCTGTAGTCACAGATGTATCAGCCACATTTGCTTCAAGTTCAGTGGCTTCAGGCCGAGTGGGCTCATGCACAACAGTTTCTTGGTGAACAGGTTCTTGCATGATGGGCACTTCTTATTGGGCAACAAAATCTTGCGGAGGAGGAGAGACTTCATAAGTGTCCTCTTTTGCTTCATCGGCTGATACAGCCAGAATGTCTTCAGCCAGCTTGGCTTCGGATTCATGAGCAGACTCTGAAGGAATGTGGTCAGGAAACACTTGATGTGCCACTGAGCTAGAGTTTTGCTCTCCATCTTCAGGAATGCTCGACATGGATGCTTGAGGCTTGAGACCTTTGCGAAGCCTGCGAAATTTGGGCGACGCAATTGGTGAAGCATTTGCATTGATCTTCTCCATGTCATCTTCGGGTGTTGCTGTCGTAGACTCTAGTAAGAGAGTTGTAGCAGGAGACGGCGGAGTGCGAGGAATAACTTCATGTATGGGGTGTTCGGGTGTTGCTCTTCCCAGTATTCATCTTGAGTCATTGGCGTCGTGGGACCGCCAATGCTTATGAGTTCACTGCTCGTGGGAGCAAGTGATTGAATAGGTTGGGGTTCTAGCTGAGGAAGAACTTCATCATCATGCACATTGTCATCATGACCAATGTCTTCAGCTGCAGGAGAGTCAGCAGCTGGAATCTCTTCAGTCTGATGAGCCTCTGAGGGAGCAGGCTCATGTACAACCAGACATCGTTCACGGTTGGAGGAGGCAGGAAGGGCAACAGGGATGGGTTCGACCATCAATGGCTTTGTGGAGGAAAGGTGAGGCTGTTGTGAAGCCTTTGAAGCCTTGACCTTTTGCTTCTTCTTGGAGGGAGCTGCAGCAGAGGCATCATGATGCTTGCGTTTCTTGGCTTCAACTTCATCTTGCCTCGTCTTCTTTTGAGCAGAGGCTGCCGAAGGGACCTTTGGCCTCGTGCCAGTCATGCTGTCAGGGAAGACAATGCTTGGTCTTTCCTGCCTTGGAGGTTCAATGTCTTCTGCAGCAGGCTTCTTGTTCTTCTTGGGTTTCTTGGTAGCCAGCTTGGGATCTATGCCAGGACGGCCAAGAGCTTTTCTCTTCAGAGCTTCATTGTGGGCTTGGACACATTTCTCTGCATAGTGCTTGAGATGGTCCCTTGAGCCCTTTTCCAGTTCATGGCGCTTGGCAAATTCAGCCTTGAGGTCAGTCATCATGGTCTTAAAGCCTTGGACTTCCTTGGCGCTGAGACTTGCCATGTGCTTCTTGAATAGAGCCTTCTCATGATCAATTTTGTTATTTTGCTCAATCACCTTCTGTGCAATAGTCAGTTCTTGAGCAATGTATCCTTGAAAGGTCACACTGATGTCAATTGGAAGCTGAAGATCATCAAGTGAAAGAGATGTATCTTCAAGCCATTCATCAATGAAGTTGTTGATGATTTCAGCGTCAAAGAGAGGCAAATCATTGAAGATTTCGGCCTATTGCTTGCTCTTAATTAGCATCTCCAAAGCATCATCAGCAAGATCTTCATCACTGGACAGATCTATAATGTCATCATCATTGTGCAGGATGCTTGCAGGAGTGAGTCCTTGGACAGATGGCTTCACAAGCTGCTTGGAGCGCTGAGAGATGCCAGAGTAATCTTCAGACTGCACACTGGATTCAAGAGGTACAATTTTCAAAGGCTTCACATTTGAAGTTTTTGAGGAAGCAGCAGGTTTGGAAGCCTTAGATTTCTTCTTTGGTTTCATAGACTCAGGGACAACTTCAGGTTCCATGTCTTCAGCAACATCTTCCACAATTTCCCTTTGAGCATCAATGTGGGAAAGCAATCCATCAAGGCCATTAAAGGGGCCGACACGATTTTCATTGGCTTCGCGCGAGCCATCAGATTGTGGCCGAGATGGGCCAGGACTGAAGTTGATGCCCGGTTCTTTCCTGTTCTGAGTGGCAGAGTTCTTGGCAAATTTGTAGTTCTCTTCAAATAGTTCATCCTCACGACACCATCGAAGATTAGATGGGTCAGTATTTGAAGGCATTGGTGCTCTGACCATGCATGAAAAGAAGCTCTTGGCAATAGCTTCAGACTCAGTCTTGGGCTGGAGCTTCTTGTAGATGATATCACCCCATGGAGGGTGAATAGCATTCTTTGAAGCATACTCAAGGGTCAAAACTTGTACAGAAACCATTGCTCTGCCCAATATCTTCGAATCCATTGGATTCGAGACTTGCATTCTCCGTAGGTTTCTTCTGGATCAGATTTGTACATTTTGAAGAGATTAGGAGGAAGATCTTTGGCTGTGTCAGTACGTCTTTGCCCGCCACCCTTCTTGGATTGTTTCTCAGAAGCCATAGGGTTAAGACTGAAAGGCTTCACAATGCAATTTGTCTTCCTGCGACTGGTCACACAAGAGCTGGCTTCAGGTGATTCAATGTGACGCTATAAGAATTCTGCAAATGAATGCAGACTATGAGAACTAAGGGATTCCCCCACGGACATGCACCTATAACAGAATTAGAGATGTGAGGGAAGGGGAAGAGGTCATATGCATTCTCAGAAAATTTTGAAGATTAAAGAGGATTGAAGACATTGACCTCATAGTGCGAAGACATTCACTTATATGGAGCGAGTTGGTTCCAGATTTGTACGAATTCATGAATAAGTACAAGTGAGGAATCTAACTAGTTGTGTAGCATAAGTGGATATATTTGCAGCTTATGAGAGATGAATAGATGAAAACAGATCGCAAAAATAATAGAAACCACTTGTGGCAAAGATTTATGACTTTGACGGATCAAAACAACGGTAAAAATAGAGATCGATTTACCGCAATGAGGAACTGATTGACGGGAAAAGTGGGATGTCGAGCAGATCGATCTCCCATGCCCTAACTTGGCGGTGGAAGACACCTACGGCAACGGCGGAGAGACGAGGTCCATGGCCGGCGTGAAGACGGCGTCGAAGAGGTTGCGGCAGCTAAGCGCTTCGTCTCCGACGTCGACTGGAGGTAGCAGAGGCGCTAGGGTTGTGCGAGTTGGCGAGAGGTGGGAGAAGGAAATAATGACCGCGAGGGGTGGAGTATTTATAAGGAGGGGCGACGGTGCAGCGCAATTACGCAGGTGCCCCTGGCGGTTCACATTTGGACGACATGTCGCTGGCATGCATCTTATGGAGAGTTGAGCCACGATCCCACGTGCGCCAGATATGTCGGATGGATGTTTCGGTTCCTCCAGATTTCAGGAAAAAAGGGACATATCATTAAAAACGTTTTAAAAGTTTGTCTCTATATCTTCAGCTGACAAGGACACAGTGAAGATATTCAACAAGTGTCAATAGAATGCTTATGAAGAGATAGAGAGATTTGGAGAGATAAAGCATAAAGGGGAACAAGGTCTGATCACATTCACTTAGATCAAAAAGTTCGAAGTCATAGCTATAAGTGAATGATGTAGAGGACAATATATATATATATATATATATATATATATATATATATATATATATATATATATATATATATATATATATATATATATATATATATATATATAGGGTGGGTCTATTCTCATAACACCCCTTAAGACCTTATTCTCCTAACAAAAACCTTATTCTCATAACACCCCTCCCCCTCCCCTACCGACCTCCTAGCGCAGAGCGCCCCGGCGGCTAGCGGCGAGCGGAGTCCCCTCCCTACCGACCACCTAGCGCAGGAGCGCCCCGGCGGCCGGCGGCCAGCGGCGTCACCCTACCTACCGACCTCCTAGCGCGGCAGCGCCCCGGCGGCCGGCGGCGTCCCCTTCCCCTCCCCGCCTCCTAGCGTGGCAGCGCCCGGCGGCCGGCGGCGACCCCCACCCCTCCCCGCCTCCTAGCGCGGTAGCGCTCCGGCGGCCGGCGGCGACCCCCACCCCTCCCCGCCTCCTAGCGCGGCAGTGCTCCGGCGGCCGGCGGCGACCCCCACCCCTTCCCGCCTTCTTCCGCGCCTAGTACCGCAGAGCGCGCGCCGAGCGGCCGGCGATGCAGTCCGTCGGCGAGGATACTTCCGCGACGGCGTTTAGGAAGCAACACCGCACCTCACCTTCGCCCCAACACCACCTGGGGGATCCGCCGCTGAAGCATCCAGCCTCGGTTATGCATGACAGGGGAAAGAGAACTTCAAGGATGCCTTCTCCATCGCATTCGTCGTGGATGCGAACTGTAATGGTGCACATCCAGCCTTCTCCCGCAACAATGGCGAAAGACTAAAAAGCCCATGAGTTCCTGCAGCGGAGGTGGACTGCACGCCAACAGCAGCCATAGTTGCATCTGCAGAAGGAGGGAACTGCATATAATGTAAGAAAATCACATACCCAACCCCCACATCCAGTTTGCAGTGCCCTTTTTATCCCCCATGCAGTGCCCCTCTTGCGTCGACTGCAGTCCCATGTATCTCCCAGTAGAAAATAGAAAAAGATAATTAGAAAAATAAAAAATGCTATATGGCTCAAAATTGTAGTCCACCATGACTTACATATGTAGAGCGCTGTTCCTAAAACTGAAGTGCATTGTTTCTTCATGTTAACTAACAGTGCCCCTGCTATAGAATGACAAATTGAAGTGCAATTTCTTACAGTTGCAAAATATAATGATATATAGTACGAAAGATGCAGTTCATTTCACTGTTGACGTGCATAAAAAAGCTTTGGCTTAATACTGTGCAGGAAATTACTATGCCTCCAAAACAGAAGATGCCTCGATTCATTTACGACCCAAAGCCCATGAACTGCATTGGAAGAGAAGAGTGGGAGATGCCTAGATGGATAACACCTGAAATACCTAGGGGTTTCTTTAACACAACAAACATAACTGCGTACTCCGTGGAGGAAGATGTAGAGGATAAAGATGAAAACAATGAACCAAACATCATTCGAGATGGAGAAGGCAGTGAAGCAAAAAGCGCGCAAGATGAGGAGGAGGACGACGATGATCTGGTCTTCATGGGGGAGCACGCGCAGAAAGATGATGAGGAGGATGATGATGAAGAGCAAAACATAACAGTTATGCAGCCAAGGTACACGCGTGTCTTTGAAACATTTGGCCAGCAGATTAGAACGGATGATATAGCACCTCCACAAGCCAATGTTGAAACCCAGCAAGTTCGGCAAGTTCATGAGCAAACGATTCGTCGACAAAGAGACAGTGGAATTCCACCCAGGCCGCCTACTGCCCATCAAAAGAATCGGAAGCAGAATCAAGGAGAGCCGCAAACAACCAAAAAAGTAAAGTTCTCAACACTTCTGCCTCCTCGCGATCCTAAATTACACAGATCTGTTGTCACCCCTCCATGCCCAATAAACATCGGTGAGCTGCAAACACTGTAAGAGAAAAAACAATACACGCATGTAAGCATCCTTGCCTAACTACTGCAGTTCACTTACGCATTCTTTCAGCTTGTGCATTCTCATTAACAAAAAAAACATTCCATATTGTGTGTGCAGGATGAGAACATGCTCCAAGAACTTGTGCCTATGAAAGGTATGCAATTCACATCACACGCTACGGCACGAGAATTCTACAACACGTATGCGAGGCATGCAGGCTTCGGCACACGCAAAAACGGTGGATACAGAACAAACAGATACATAGTGTGCTCAAAGGAAGGCAGAAGCAAAGAAACTGTCACTGATTATGACAGAAAGCGAGATAAAACATCAAACAGGACTGGCTGCAAGGCGGGAATGAGATTGAAAAAAATCAAGGATGTGTTTGTGATAGCAGAGATTGAGCTCAATCACAACCACAGGATGATTGACAGCCCGACTATGCTTCTGCACATGCACTCACATAAGACGGATGATCCGTTACTTGATAAACTAGTAAAGGACATGCAGAGCGACAACCTGGCGCACACGCAGATGATGTCAACCCTGTCAAGGATGTCAGGAGGGCTGCACTTTATGGGGCGCACCAGCCGTGACTGGGTGAACAGGTACGTTCACTAAACAAAAAACGATATCTCGTCTATTTCATGCAGTTCGCTTGTGCATTTTCTGTATGTCCCTAATGATGCAAGTATATTATTATTTCGAACTGCAGGAAGCACCAATTCGCGAGGGAGGAAACAGAGGACGATGTGAAGAAACTCATGGCTTTCTTTGAGAAGATGCAGCAAATAAACCCGGAGTTCTTCTATGATTACGACAAAGATGTCGATAACCGTGTGCAGAACATATCGTGGGCGAACGCGAGCTGCAGGGGATCGTACGAAGATTTTGGAGATTGTGTCACATTTGATGCGACCTACAAGACCAACAAGTTCCACATGCCTCTCGTCGTCTTCGTTGGAGTCAACCACCACCTCCAAAGTACAATATTCGTTGTGGCTCTCATCAGAGACGGAACAATACCGACATTCGAGTGGTTGTTCCGAACGTTCTTGCGTTGCATGAACAACAAGCAGCCAATCTACATACTCACAGGTATGCTGAAAAAAAGAATGGGTTTAAATAACAATGCAGTTCACTGCCAAGTTTTGTAGTCCATTTCTTCCATCCAATGAAAAAAAAGAAAAAACCAGAAAAAGGATATGCAGTTCTCTCAATAACTCGCTGCTTGATTTTTTCAAAAACATGCAGATCAATGCCCCTCCATGGATTCCGCGATAAAAAGTATGCTAATAGGCACGCTGCATAAGTTATGTCATTGGCATATACTGCAAAAAAAATACAAGGATCACCTGTCCTTGCTGTACAAAGCGTATGAGACATTCAAGGATGAGCTGACCTCCGTTCTCAACCACCAGCTGATGCCATCAGAGTTTGAACGCGCTTGGCATGAGCTCATGGAAAAGTATAACCTGCAAAATGATGAGATTATGAAGGCGCTCGGACAGACCGAAAAGAATGGATATCAGCTTACTACAAGGAAGTGTTCTGTGCACGGATGACGTCGACACAGAGAAGTGAAAGCATGAACCGGATCTTGAAGAGGAACTTTGTCAAGGAAAGACACGACCTACACATCTTTGCGTCGCAGGTGGACAGGTGCATCCAGACAAGGAAGGGCGTCGAGCACGCGGAGACCATAGCTAACGAGGTATATAACCAGAGCAAAAAGTTTTTAAGCTAGATGAGCAATTAATAAAACACTACTCGCTTTCTTGATTTTTGCTGTGAAAAACAACTACTTAACTGGTTTTCTTTGTTTCACAAACGGAAATAAAGACTACTACTCAGTTTGGTTTCGAGGTTCAGCTCTCCAAGATTTACACCAGGGCGGTCTTTGCTGACTTCAAGCAAACGCACTACAGCAGCACTGCATTCAGATCAGAGCAGTCCACTGACAACCCGACGAAATATTTGGTGCGCCACTACAACCGGTCTGATGATTTTGATTGGGCAAGACACGAGTTCCAGGTAGTTGCTGATGTGACGAACGGTATCTACGAATGCGAATGCAAGCTGTGGACACACACAGGTAAGTGAGACAGGAAAACAAAAAAATAAGCACACAGAAAACATAATGAAGTTCACTTATTGCTGGTAGCAAAAAAGAGATGAAAACAAAAAAAAACTTAGTGAAGTTCACTAGAACAGTAGACACAGGACCTATTTATAATGCAGTTCACAAAACCAAAAATTGAAAAAATGTTGCATATTTATGTGAAGTTTGCTGACACGAATAACCAAAAAAAATCTTTTGCTGTAGGCCTGTTCTGCGTGCACATCATTTGCATGTTGGATCAGCTGCGGGTGGACAAGATACCTGAAGAGTACATATTGAAGAGATACACATGGAACACACGCCAAAATCCAACTTTTGACCGCAGAGACTATGAGCAAACTGCTCCAGATGGGAGTTCGATCTTCTACCGTAGGAGACTACTTGCAGAAACTGCTATGGACCTGGCGAACAGGGGTGTCAAATCGGATAGAGGGTACAACAGAGCTTTAGCTGGGATGAGAGAACTCATACAAGAAGTGAACGTAATAAACGAAGAAGAAGAAGCGGAGAAGATCATGGATGCGCGGGGTGAAGAACAAGGAAAGGAGCGCGAACATGCTGCTGATGGTGCAGCTCATAATATGGATGACACAATTCTTCCCCCGCCTGTTTCAAACATAAAAGGGAGAAAGAAAGAGAGCAAATCAGCCAATAAAAAAGCTGCAGCAAATGAAAAAAGCCCTGAAAAAAATAGCAGGCCTGAGCCAGAACTGGACAGCGGAGGAAGACCACTGGGGGTAAGGATGTGTAAATCATGCAATAAGATTGCGGGACATAACTCAAGAACATGTAAGGAGAGGCTGAAACAAATCCAGGCTGAAAATGCCACCACAAATCACCGAGCTGACCAACAAGATGATATGAAAAAGAGAAGACTATGTAGCATCTGCAACAAGAGAGAGAAGCATAACGCGAGAACTTGTCCAAATAGAACAGAAAAAAAAGATGAAGAAGATGACGAAGAAGATGCTGACAGAGAAGAGAACGAGGAAGCGAGTGAAGCTGATGAAAGTGAAGAGGAAGATGAGGGAGAAGAAGAAGTTGATGAGGAAGAAGAAGAAGAAGATGAAGACATCGAAGAACCATCATAAAAAACGAGGGGAAGAGACAGAACGCATAATCCAGCGCGTAGGCAAGCATCGCAGTCGCACAGTCACGTTACGAGGGGTAATGCGAACAACAAGAGCAAGACAGAAGCAGCAACAACCATTGAAACAAATGCAGTGCACAATTTGATAAGAAGCAGCAGGAAAAGGACATAGATCAACACATATACAGTTTTACATTTTAAAATATATTAACTTCATCCTTTATATATATCGTATCGTATATAATATATATAGCTTGTGTTCAGTGGACTGCAAAAAAGAAGAAGTCAACATGTAATATTGAAGTTCAAAATGAATAGATATAACATATGCCATATATACTTTGTGACCAATGTGCTGCGGGGGGGTATGCTTGATAAAATGCAGTTCTCTTCTATATGAAAGAAATAAGATGAGAATGTCATTCTCAGAATGCGGTTCTCTTCTGTATGAAAACCCTGAGATCAGAATGTCATTTTGAGAATGCAGTTATTTTCGTCGTATAGAATCTGAGATGACCATGAATCAATATAGAATGCAGTGAGAAATAAAAATATATAGAGTCAGACTAGGCTTCACGTACAGTGCAGTGCGTGCGTGGTGCGTTTAAAGCTTACAGTGCAGTACGCTTCGAGTACACAGTGCAGTGCGCTTAGTGCAAAAAAATGTAAAAAATTGAGCTCTCCCTTAGCAGATACGGTTGATTTTCTGTCTTCTAATACAATTTTTCCAAAATTTTGAAACTCGACGACAAACACGTTGAATTCGTCTTTGCAGTCCCATGTGATAAGGTGAGATGCAGTGCGGATGTGTATATTTTAAAAAACTTGGCTGCTACTCATATGAGTGAATGCAGTGCGCTGCGAACATGTTACAATTCACAAGGAGGAGTTGGCTAAAAGCTCCATTATGTACATATTTGACATTGTCACTGTCTGCCACGAAAAGAAAAACACAAAAACTAACTAGACCGGTATATACAAAAGCACACAGCATGGTGTGAACAGTTTTGCAGATCGAGAACTACACACAGCGACCATACATTACTGTTTACAGAAAGTTCTAGAGCACACATGAAAAAGACATTAACACACATAGAAAAAGATTTGCTATCATTTATGCCTCATCCTGCTCCTGTGAATCCAGTTTTGGAGAAAAGCCAAGAGAAATGCAGAGATTTCTTAGATCCTCCGGGAACTCGGTGACTACGACCATGTTTTCAGGGTGGAACAGGATCTGGAACAAAAACTCAGCCTTCCAATCCTGAAGAACAGCTTCCTGCGATGAAGAAAAAAAATAAACAAATATACAACATCATCTACAAAAAAGAAACTAACAAAAAAATATCAAGGAATGAGGGATTATTATTGGGCTAAAAAAATATACTTACATTACGCTTTGCGAATTTCACAACAAAGCTTTTGCCGTCATAAAACTGAGCCATCTTCAGAACAAAAAAGCCGCACTCATTGGGGCCCTGCTCAGGGGAGCCCAAAAAGCGAGCTTTCTTTGAAACATCGACCCAGTCTACCGACTCCTTTCTCTTGTACTCCTTTTCTTCATAAACCTTCTTCAACAATGCAGTCATCCTGATCATCTGGTGGAAATAAGAAAAAAAACAAAAATACACATCACAACAAAAATTGTTCAACACGCGCACGCATGAAAACAAGAAGAAAGGTGAAAAAGGAAAAATTTTACCATTTCAGTACGGTCGCTGTGGTATTCAGACTTATGCCACCTCGTCGTTTGATCAACCGGTCCGTTGTACCTCCTAGTGTCATGAATGTCAAGGGTCTCGCGGTGCCTATTCATCGTGTATAGCGAATAATGCTGGTCTTTCATCCGTGGTAACATAATCTGATTTTGTTTCATCAAATTTGTTATGGGTTTGATGAGTGAAAAAGGATTACTGGAAAGAATTAGGAGAGAAAATAAGTACATAAGGCTGAACAAAAGCAAATCTGATAATTTACTAATTTGCAATCAAGAAGGTTCTCGTCATCACGAACATAAAGTTTGAACTGCTTTGCTGCATCTTCAACGTTAAACTTGCCGTGGACAAAAGGCAACACAACATTTCCATCTTCATCTCTATCCGCATGATCATTCATTTGAAGCACATACTACGTGTGGGTAATTCACAAAAGAACGTTAATGCAGTTCCCCTTAAGATGTTCGCTCCGACGCTTAATCAAAAAACGGATCACGCTTCTCTAAAAACAGTATGCAGTTCACAATTCTCCCCATAATTTGTTTCATTTAAGATGCATGGGTTAAACACACAAAAAAAGTATGCAGTTTAGTACATTCTAAAACAAATTATTATACACTATTTACTGCAGTTCACTCGAGCTGAAAAAAAGAAAAAAAGAGAAAAAAGAGAAATACCGTGATAAACAAAGGGGACAGCAGAACGCGTTCGCCAGATCGATAAACCACATTCATATGCTCGTCATTCTTCCAGTACCTGATGACATGATCCATCAATTCCGAGTCCATAAAACCACCTTTGGTGAAAGTTAAGAACATGTAGTCCACATTCACAGTGTAGACTTCGATAGGATTCCTGTGTATGAAAAGCGCGCACCTGCACAAAAGAAACGGCGAAGGTGGGGGGGTTAGGAGCACAAAAGCAAAAACACAGAAGAACATTACACTCATTAAAAATCAAAAAGCGAAAAAACTAACGAAAAAAGAACTGACTCGCTGTATTTCTGCCTGAATGGTGTGCTCGTGATGAGTTGCAAGACTTTCCTCATCTCCTCAAGATAGCTGAATCTCGCAGGATTCAACTTCTGTACAGGAGATCGAAACTTTGATGGCTTCTACACAGGCCTCTTATTTGATAGAATTAGTGCCTCGCTGTCCGTCGGGCGTTCCACAGCTGCGCTCCTGGTCCTCCTAGGCACTGGTGGTGGCCTCTCAAAATCATCATCACCATCTTCAGCATTCGGAGGGCTCACTGCTTTCTTCCCATGCTTGACATTGACAGGAGATTTCTCAAGAGTTTTTCATTCGAAGTGCCGGCGCCACTCCTCAACCTCTTACACACAGGTTCTTTCACAAGCTTAACGGGGGGTTCATCAAGGACAAGTTTCTGAATCATTGGAGTGTGAACCTGAGTTTCAAACAAGGAAATACCACCTTGGTGTGCGCCTTCGTCAAAGCCCGCACACAAAAAATGGATAATGAGCAAAATGAAAAAGAATCATCAAGTTCACTAAGGAAAGTCATTTTAAACATGCGAATGGGGTTCTACTAAAAAGCTTAACAAAAGTAGTGGACCTCCCCTCTCTGTATCAATGAAGTTCACTTAATAAAAAGGGTGTGTGACTGAAAAAAGATGTAATAACCTTCTTTAAAAATTAAAAGTGATGTCAGGTCCAGATAGCAATGCGACGAGGTCAGCCAACTATAGAGCATCGCCTTCCTGATGTAGCCAATGTGGTCCTTCCCAAACTTGGCAATCGTTTTACCATCCCAGGTCTGCATGAATTGGAACATGTAAAATCCACAATCATGCCTGCAAGAAAACCAACACAAACACATTACTAATGCAGTTCACTCAATAATGAAGTGCTACTGATGTTAGTAAAATAATGCAGCTCCATACACACAAAGAAACCGAGGGAGAACAACCAATAACACATTAGTAATGCAGTTCGCTCAAGGAAAAAGGTGCTTCTAATTTAGTAAAAACAATGCAGCTCACTTACACACACAAAACTGAAGGAGGAAAAAGAAAAAAGGAGAACAAGTACAAACCCGTTTCCCTGTTGCGGGACATTAATATGAGTCAGCGCAAAGCCGTCAAGGGTGGGAGGGTTCAACAGCTCATCGCAGCTTGCGCTGCCATCTTTCCAAACTTTTTTGATGTTCCTGACCATTTTCCGGAAGACAAGATTTGCAGGAGCGCTGTCGGCCTCGTTCAATGAGTCGAGAAACTCAAAACGCTTCTCTCGCAGGTTCAAAGTGACCAAGCAGTAGTGGCCTATCGCGTCCTTCATTGTTGCGGGAGGAGGGTCAAATGTTGCAAACATAATCTGAAATAAAAAAAGAATAAACCAAACCAGATGAGAAAATAGAAAAATAGAAAACTTATTTTCAAGATGACGAAAAATGGTCAAAATGCGTTACCAAGTTTTTCTTGTCCACACGATCCTCTGCGCTTGAAGAAAACATCTTTTTCAAAGCCCTATTTGTGGCACCGCCGTTCCAAATGGAATTCTGCCAAAAAGACAAAACCAGAGAGTTAATGAAAATGCTTATAGCACAAATAAAAATTGGACGAGGGGATAAAATATAAATTAATGAAAATGCTTACACATAGGTTGTACGGGACAATCATCGTTTGAGATCCTTTGAACCTCTCAGCTAACATAGAGACGCCAATGTTTGCGAAGCGCGTGCTCAGCGTTCCATACGACCAAAAAGACCCGCCAACATGACCGATAGTAATATCACCAAACTCGCCCTTGAACGCAACTAGATGCCTTCAGACAAGAAGAAAAAAGCCCAGGAAAAAGTGATGAGATGGGTGTCCCTGGAAAAATAACATATTAAATAACCGGGGTGTAAGACCAAGAATGTCATACTTCTTCTTATCCCTCCTAGCCCTCGTAACAGCGTCATATAACTCATTGTATCTTCTCATAAGAGCTGGATCAACACTCAAAGGAGTAACAACAGGTAATTCCTCATCTGCATACAGAGTGGGAACGATATCAGATAATAAAACACACACGGTGCATTTCGCAACCGGGAAAGAACAAAAATAATGCAGTTCGCTTACCTTCGGTTTCAGAATAAACTTCCTGCGGCTGCTCATATACATCTTCGCTGAGCGTCAAGTGATCCAGCCCGGTAATATCATCGTCAAGCAGCGCTTGATTGCTCATGTCCTGAGAGAGTCTTGGCTGTTCCTCTTCAGAAACAATCGAAACTGCCTCAGCTGGGACTTTTGTTGTCTTGGCTGGGAAAGCCAGATTGCCAAGAGATTGCTCGGGGGCGCGAGGGACGACACAAAATTTCTCAGGCACCTCATCGCCAAGCAACAAAACTGTAGGCCCAACAACAACATCAATGCTAGCGGATGTCCCCGCATCGTCAAATACGACTCTAGGAGTTCCTTCTGTCTCTTCTGCAAGTTCAACTGTAACACCAGGAGCTCCTTCTCTCTCTTCATGCTTATCACAATACACGATATCCTCCCTTCCTTCTCTCTCTTGTGCCTTATCAGCCTCAACAGGACACTCCCCTCCTTCTCTACCTTCTGCTTATCAACCTCCGCATCAGGCTCCTCCCCTCCTCTCCCTTCCACATTATCATCCTCAATGTTGCGCTCCGCTTGGATTTCAACATTTAATCCGCAGTTCTGATGAGTTAAAAAATAAAACACATTACACAAAAAAGATAGAATGCAGTTCACTAATAAAAACAGACCATGAAGCTCCCATGAAAAATAAAAAATAAAACACAAAATGCAAAATTCTCTATACTCACCAGAGAAGCGTCGCCTTCCATCTCTTTACACTTGTCAGCCTCCTCGTCCTTGCCAGCATCACCCTCTGCCTCCTTCCCATGTATTTCCACGTTTGATTCGGCATCCTAAAAAACAAAAAAACAAAAATAAAACTATTATCCAAATCTGCAGTTCTACAACTAAAAAACCAACACCAGATCATGCAGTTCACTGCTAAAAAAGATGATGCTTCTTCTCTAAACAACAACTGCAGTGCACTACCACAACTGGTGCACAAAATACAAAAAAAGTTAAAAACTGCAGTTCGCTGCCACTGCTGGTGCAAAAAATATAATTGTTTGTTTTGGACACTACAAAAAATTAAACAATGAAGTTCAATGTAACAAAAAAAAAGGAAGAAATCAAACCTTGTCGATGACGCCTTCGTCAAGAGGTTTGTCTTTGGAAGCTTCGTCAACGGGGGACAATGGCCTGTCAAACAAATAATCGGAGTCAACGCCGTGGTGGTCCTGGTGGTCATCATCACGACAAGCGTTAGCCTTAGAAGATTCTCCTCCACACTGCGAAAAGAACAAAAGGATGCGAAAAACAAATAGTCAATGCAACAAACACACAGAAAAATAGATAACAAATATGGGTAAAAAATCTGTTCACATATGAAAAAAAGACATACATCCACATCTGCGGGGTCAGGCAAAGAAGGACGGACAACATCTTCATGCCTGTTCATTTTCTTCACAAATGCCTCAGCTTCCTGCTCATACCTAGAGCACTTGTCGTCCTGAGACTGCTTAAACTGAACGAATGAAGACCTGATATTCGTAACTGTCTGCTTAAGGAATTCAAGCTGCCCACGGTCAAAGTTATGGGCGGCCTCGATTTCTGCTTCAGAAGGGCCTTTGCCTTCAGGAAACAATCCAGCAATACTCCTCATCGTGGAACCGGATGTTGGGAAATCACTAGTTAAATTGATGACCCTGTCGAGAAGCTCATCGACCTGAACAAATTTATTGTGATCAGCAGAAGCCTGGCCAGAAAAACCTCCAGCAGCCGCCCTAGCAAAACCACGACCCCGTCGAATTGGAGCCGCCCTAGCAAGAGGCTCACAAAACATTTCAGGCGCTTCGGCAACTGCAGTCCGCTTGTACACAACGTCCGCTTCCGCCTTCCACTGAAAAAATTAACAAAAAAAGAGATGCAGTTCACAAAAAAAGTACATAAGAGGTTCACATTTAGCATGCGCGAAAATAAAAGGAATAAAACAAACACAAAGGCTGGCTATGCACTGACCGGTAGCTTGCCAAACTTGTAAGAGTCCAGGTGTATCTTTCCCCTGACAATAATGTCGGCGTTGTGAATCTTCTTCAACTGCACATGGGACAGTATTGCGGCGCGTGGCGTGCGTCTATCCATAACCGATACTTTTCGAAGATTCAACGAATCCAGGTACATGAACAGGGGCACGATGGTGCAACCCTCAGCGCAGTTCTGCTTGCTCCCTTTAGAATTCCACTTGTACACAGCGGCCTGCAGCTCGTCGACAACAAGCTGACAAAAGTCCATGCTAGCCATAGATGCAAAATCCAAGTTTTCAACCATAGCAGCTACCCTGGACAACCGAATTGCGGGGCTGGGACAAAGCAAGCACTGGAAAACAATGAGAAAAAAAACCTTCACAATCTTATTAACCTTCGCAGGGTCTGCAGCCAGCGTGCGAAGTAAAGTAAGCAGGTCCTTCGCATCTATGCTCCGAGAACGGTTGAAACCAAGTTCATCCTTCAGATTAGTCAGCGAATCATCATGCCCGCTGGCAGTAGGCCTGGGAGCAGTGTGAGAACCCATAGGGAAATTAAAAATGTGATGGACAGCTTCACGATTGATTTCCATAACCTTGTTTGACCCGCAGTCCAATCTCATCGTATCAGGGTCGATCTTTCCCATCAGCTTGCACATCAGAACACGAGAAACATTCTTCTCTAATTTCAGGTCGAAGACAATGCCAAAACCTGCTTGCCGCACCAAAGTTCTGTGCGCCTCACCCAACAAAGCGACATCTTTGATTACGTTTGGAATGGACAGCCGAACAGTCTTGTTAAAACGCCATTCATGCGCAACATCATCTTCAGACCTCTTCCTCTTGGTACTCTTAGCAGTCTACAAAAAAAAAGAATAAAAAATGCAGTTCACATCAGCAAACTCATGCCAAACAACTTAAAAAACAGAAGAAAAAATAAATAAACAGCGTATACCTTACTAACATCAACATCCTCCTCATCAGAATCACTGTCCAGCGCTTCTTCAGCTGCATTTTCCCGCGCAAGCTTAGATCGACGCTCAGAATCAACACCAGAGTGATCGTCCGCACGTCTCCGCTTTCCTTGAATCCCATCCACATTAACCTTGGCATAATTAGGTCTCTTTGAGTAATCAACACGCGGGCTACGGCGTGGAGAACTTAAACCTTGCTCTGCAGCAGTGTTGAGTTTTCTCTTCACAGGATTCTTTGAGGGGGCAAACTTAGCAGACTTCTTTGAATCTGCAATCCTCCTTCCTATCTCCTTACCCTCCTCAAACTTTACTTGCTTCGCCTTATGGGCCTTCACGAAAGTATTACCGAGCGCAATCGCTTTCTGCCTTTTCCTCTCAACATCAGCTGCAATCTGATCAGGGACCATCCAATCATGTGTAACTGGCTCTGTGCCATCAACAGATTGCGATTGGGTTTCACTCAATTGAGGTGGAATGCTGCCCTGATCAGATGTACCGCCACCGACAACATCGGCTGTGAAATAACGTGTAATCAAATAGTTAACACCACCACCCCCTGACCCACCAGGAGATAAAACTGTGGGTGAGAAAAACATAAGAAAGATATGTGTGTGAGAGGGAGACCTAAACTTAATGCAGCTCATATCAACTTGGAAACACAAATGTAGAAATGCAGTGCTCTTTTTAAGCAGTTTATGTTTAACAATTAAGACATAACAGTAAACCTAAAATGCAGTTCATGTCGCTTGAATATCATATTAACGCGTGTCTGAAAATGTACATTGGTAAAGGGATATATGATGCAGTGCACTAATTCGTTCAGTGACCAATTGGCCACATATAAAAAAGAAGTGCGCTTAGATATACAAAACAAAACAAATTCATGCAGTTCTGTGAGAGGCAAAAACTAAAACTTAATGCAGCTCATATCAATTTGGCAACCGCATAGTGGATAGACAAAAAATATTACAAAGCAATGTCCAAATGCAGTGCTCTTTTAGCAGTTTATGTTTAACAATTAAAACATAACAAGTAACTTAATGTCATTCCAAAAAAGTAAAAACAATTAACTTGAGGCAGTTCATATCAGCTTGCCACATGTCTGAAAAAATGGGCCTTGCTAAAAAGGAATCTAAGATGCAGTGCACTATTTCGTTCAACAAGGAAGTAAATTAACCCTGTATGAAAAATGCAGTTCACTTTGATGTAGTACCAGATGGGGAAGACGTTCTAACTGGTGACACATCAATTGGGGAGGAAGAAGCCATGTTGTGTCTGCAATCAGAAAGGGATAATAATTAAACCCTAGACAGCAAACCCCAAAAGCAGGCAGAGAAAAACTTTCAATCCATAGGGCGTTGCAATTTCAAGCATACAAAACAACCTTAAGAAGAGAATGCTGGCTCGAAAAATAACCCTAGCACAAGATCTGGAACGGGTTGGGGCGATTTGGGGCTCACCGTGAGACGATGTGATGGCCGGACGAGGCGGGTGCAGACGGCGACGGCGGAGGAAGCGCCCTACGGACGGCGGCGGCTGCGGGCGTCGTCGCTGTCCACCACGAGAGAGCCCCTACGGACGGCGGCGGCTGCGGGCGTCGTCGCTCTCCACCACGAGAGCACGAGGGCGGGGGGATTTCTGTGCGGGTGCGGGAGAGAGGAAGCAGAAGGGGCCAAGGGGGGCTGCAAGAGAGACTTAATGAATAAAAGGCCGACAGGCCCACAGGTCATAGACAAAAAATAAAAAAACGTCTCGGTTGTAACACGATGCAGTTCGCTTACGGAAAACGACTCGGCTTCTGAAGCGATGCAGTTCGCTTACGGAAAACGATTCGGCTTCTGAAGCGATGCAGTTCGCTTACGGCAAATGATTCGGTTCGCGTGCCCTAAATAAATGCGCCCACTATCGCCCGAAGCGCCGCACCCCCGCTCCTCTATCCGGCCGGTTGCAAGCTGCGCGAAGGCCACGATCATCACGAACCCACGATCGCCAACACGGTTAGGGGACGAGATCGTGGCCTCGGCAGAAGTTGCTGCCGCTCTGCTTTAAATCCCGCGCTCCATCAACCTGACCGTCCGCACAAACACACGACGCTGCCCTTCCTCCTCCTCTTCCTCCTCTTTGCAGCCATGCCGTTCACCAAGACCTACGACGAGGTCCATGCGTACAGGAAGACCAAGCTGAAGGTGATCTACACCAACGACGTGGACGCCATGGCGACGTACGTCGAAGAGTACAAGGCAGTTCTCCAGCGGCGCTGCCAGAAGATCGTCGGCATCGACCTCGAGTACACACCCAACAAGACCAGAGCGGCCCTGATTCAACTATCCATCGGCAAGTACCACCCAGTGCTTATTTTCCAGGTATGTGGTACAATGGGCGAGAGATGCATCCCCTTCGACAGGTTCCTCAGCGACCCAAGGTAAGCAATTCTATCTGCCGAGTATGTGTTGCAGTTCTATATGCCTATGTATGCAGTTCCGAAAAGTATAACTTGCGGTTCACTTTCCTTAGGTTCGAGTTCGCTGGTTTCTCCATCGAGTAGGACAAGGAGAAGCTTTCACGCTGCAACCTCCACATCCCCAACTTCGTCGACTTTCAGGCGAACCGGAGGGTGCCTGATGGAACGAAGCCACTGGACTCACTTGGCGATGTAGCTGCTGCCATCATCGACGACGAATACGCAGACATGAAGACAAAGATGACAGACCACGACCACAGCCTGTGGACTTAGATTCTCAGCACGAGGCACGTCGAGTATGCTGCCAAGGACGCCTACACTGCATTCGAGGTATGGAACCGAATCACCACAATGCAGAAAGGCCTCGCGAGCGCTGAAAAAGAGAAGACCAGGAAGCGCCCGAGGTCATCCTGGAGGGTGGGGGGCAAGGGGGGATCAACTTCCACCTCCAACTCCAACGGGTGGAACTGGTGAAGCAGGCCAGATACTGATAGCCAAGGATTCCTGTCGCAAGTGCTCGATTTGTTTCCTTCTACTTATGTAGATTAGTTTGCTTTCGTTGTAGTTTGCTTTGGCACAATGTTTGCTTATGTTGCATTAGTTTGCTTGATGATGTACTTTCTTAATTATGAGCGCAGAACCTTGGTTTGTATCTATCAACAATATGCAGTTCTCGGTAGTCTGTTTTCAGTATGTATATTGCTTCAAACTGCTGCTGTAGCTAGGATACACATAAAAAACAATCTATCAAAGCAGTTCACAAAGAGTATTCTTTCACAAAACTGCTGCTATTATAATGGTTGATGCAGTCCTCTTTTATTAAAAAAAACTCTATTTCCGTATGTGGATTAAAAAAAGCTCAGTGGGTGTTTCCAGTATGTATATTCTTCAACTCCTGCTGCTGATAGGATGCACATGAAAAACTATATGTGAAAAGCAGTTCATTTATACTCAGAATTCTTATAGGAAATACACTAGACAAAAATGTCAAATTATTACAACAAAAATGTCTCATGCTGTTGCTGCTCAAGCAAGACTGATCTAAAGCAAATTTAACTTAATTTCCAAACACTTTGCATGCCTATAAAACATAGCCATGACAACATCCCCAGCCTGAAGACCAGCTTCCTCCACAAATTCCTTCCAGCCATCTTTGAGAACCAAACAATCATCAGAGCCAACAAAATACATAACATCAACATCATGATATCCATTCTTGCTAACCAAGACCAAATTAACACAGCTTTCTGTTACCCTGACTAGACCAGAAGGGAATTTCTGCAAGCAAAACAACAAGAACAGAAAAAATAAGAACAAATAAGAAAAAGATTACAATCTTCAGAAAATAAATTGCTGCTCCAATCTTCATAAAAAATATTAATGTCAACATATAATAATATTAACTAGACAAAATTGCTGCTGCTCCTACAATGTTCATAATAAAACTTCTGTGTGAAAAAGCAGTTAACTTATACTTAGTGCACTTATACTGCTACAAAAATCAGATAGTGTTAACTACAAACAACACATGAAAAAGAATATGCGAGAAATACATACCCATGAATCACTGACATCATCGTCAGTCATCTGATGGACGAATGGAGCCCGAAATCCAATACCTGAAGAATAGAGAAGGGAACAGAGCGCGCTGTGCCACTGCCTCTGGTTCAGAACCAACCCTTCAGAAAAAACGCATGTTTCCAGCATGGGATCCAACCTTGCTAGGCAGCCGCACGCGCAATCCATTGCCAGGCGTAGGATCTGGTTGGGAAAAAATAGATCGAGGAAGAGTGGCGCCGCCAGGGATAAAGTGAGATGGGAGCCGCCAGGGATAAGGTGGGAGGGGAGCCAATTGACCCACCAATATATATATATATATATATATATATATATATATATATATATATATATATATATATATATATATATATATATATATATATATATAAAGACACAACACACAAAAAACGACAAATAAAGCAGTGCGGTTACATAACAATGTGCATTTCGCATTGCATATTACTGCAGTCCATCGCGCTTGACCAAGCAAAAAAACTTATTAAACTAGGCCCCCACACCCCCGTGGCTGTAATGCAGTTCATACAGGCTCGCATTGCATATTAATGCAGTTCACCGCGCTACAAATATTTACCGCGCATTGCATATTACTCCAGTTCACCGCGCATTGCATATTACTGTAGTCCACCGCGCTTGACCACGATTGGCAGACGAAAAACACAGCCTGTAATGCAATTCTAACAACTATATAATGCAAACAATCTCAAAAAAATCTTGACTAACGACCAGAGCCAGTGACACCCACAAGAACACAAAAAACATGGACAAAAGTTAAATTCTTCAAAATTAACAACTTAATCCGCTACAATTCATACGGATAGGATCAAGGTAGCACATAATTGCCGAAAACAACAGAAAATTACATCAAAAACACAACAATTTCGATCCGGACGGGGAAGGACAGAGAACTGACGTTTTTGTGCTAGAAGAGAGAGATACTCGACAAATTATACTAAAATTTTAATCCTATTAGCAAATTAATCTGTCGCCTAATAGCACAAACATGAACGCGAAATTAGTAACACACTAGGACCACGCTATAAAATCGAATATGAACAGCCAGCAGGATGCGAAACTCCTGCACGAGATATGAACAGACGCAGATCCGCCAAATCAATCGATATCCGTCGTTTTCTCGCTGAATTGCGTGTTTAATCACATATTAAATCAACGCACACACAAAAAAACAATGGAAATCGATCAAACTAGCCAGAATTGCTGCTCCATGAAGGTTTCCTACTGCCCCTCTATGTGGTTCGCAACAAAAGAAGGAAGCAGTGCGCATAGCTTTCCAATGCAGTATTGCAATGCAGTTCAGAAGTGTTATGAGAATATTATTCTCATAATGTTATGAGAATAGACCGGCTGTATATATATATATACATATATATATACACACATATATATATATACACACACACACACACACACACACACACACACACACACACACACACACACACATATATATATATATATATATATATATATATATATATATATATATATATATGCATATGTATAGTTATACAGAGAACACTAATCGGACCATCATTGAGAACATGTGTTTTGAAGACAAACAGGGTATGAAGATAAAGCAGTGATGGCGCCAAATGAAATCTTCAGAAAAATTGGGTGGTGACGTTACCCACCATATAGGAAGTATTAGACCAGGACAAGGCACACAATTATCGTGGCGCTCGAGAGTCAATTTCCACATTAATGCATTCACACTCAGAGTGTAAGTCTTCATGAATTGAAGACATACGTTAGTTAGTGTGTTGCACACCTAAGTCACCAAAATGCATAAGCTTTAGGATGTGTGCCTGCTACTTCTCAAGCTTGTGTTGTATTCCCTCGAAGAGGAAAGGGTGATGCAGCACAGTAGCATAAGTATTTCCCTCGGTTTTTGAGAACCAAGGTATCAATCCAGTAGGAGACCACGTGTGAGTCCCTCTCATATGCACAAACAAATAAGAACTTCGCAGCCAACGCAATAAGGGGTTGTCAATCCCTTTACGATCAATTACGAAAGTGAGATCTGATAGATAAGATAGTTTGATATTTTTGGTATTTTTGGATATAAGAACAGAAAGTAAAAATAGCAAAGTAAAGTAGATTCTAGATTGATATGTTGAGAATAGATCCGAGGGCCATAGGTTTCACTAGTGGCTTCTCTCATGATAGCAGAATTCTACGGTGGGTGAACGAATTACTGTCGAGCAATTGATAGAAAAGCGAATAATTATGAGAATATCTAGGCATGATCATTATATATAGGCATCACGTCCGTGATAGGTAGACCGAAACAATTCTGCATCTACTACTATTACTCCACACATCGACCGCTATCCAGCATGCATCTAGAGTATTAAGTTCATAAGAATAGAGTAATGCTTTAAGCAAGATGACATGATGTAGAGGGATAAACTCAAGCAATATGATATAAACCCCATATTTTTATCCTCGATGGCAACAATACAATACGTGCCTTGCTGCCGTGCTCTCACTGGGAAAGGACACCGCAAGATTGAACCCAAAGCCAAGCACTTCTCCCATTGCAAGAACTATAGATCTAGTAGGCCAAACAAAACCGATAATTCAAAGAGACTTGCAAGGATATTATAATCATACATAAAAGAATTCAGAAACGAACCAAATATTTCTCATAGATAATCTTGATCATAAACCCACAATTCATTGGATCTCGACAAACACACCGCAAAAAGATTCAATCGAATAGATCTCCTCGAAGACTGAGGAGAACTTGGTATTGAGATCCAAAAAGAGAGAAGAAGTCATCTAGGTACTAAATATGGACCCGAAGGTCTGTGGTAAACTACTCACAACTCAGGGTGAGGCGATGGTGTTGATGTAGAAGCACTCCGTGGAGGATCCCCCCTCCGGCGGAGCTCCGGAACAGGCCCCTAGATGGGATCTCACGGGAACAGAAGGTTGCGACGGTGGAATTAGGGTTTTCTCTGTTGATTCGATGTTTTTAGGGTACATGGTTATATATAGGAGGAAGGAGTGCATCGGGGGAGTAACGTGGGGCCCACGAGGCAGGGGGCATGCCAAGGGGGGGAGGGGCGCGCCCCCCACCCTCGTGGACGCCACATATCCCCTCTTCCTTGGTTCTCAAGTCTCTCGTGAAGATATCATTCCAAAAATATCTCTCCCGAAGGTTTCATTCCGTTTGGACTCCATTTGATATTCCTTTTTTGCGAAACCCTGAAATAGGCAAAAAAAACTGCAATCTAGACTGGGCTAGATACGTTGGAGACGTATCAAGCATCCCCAAGCTTAATTCCTGCTCATCCTCGAGTAGGTAAATGATAAAAAACCGAATTTTTGATGTGGAATGCTAACCAACATAATTTTCAATGTAATTCTCTTTATTGTGGCATGAATGTTCAGATCCGAAAGATTCAAGACAAAAGTCTATATTGACATAAGAAATAATAATACTTCAAGCATACTAACAAAGCAATCATGTCTTCTCAAAATAACATGGCCAAAGAAAGTTATCCCTACAAAATCATATAGTCTGGCTATGCTCCCTCTTCATCACACAAAATATTCATATCATGCACAACCCCGGTTTCATCCAAGCAATTGTTTTCATACTCAATTTTTTCAAACCTTTCAACTTTCACGCAATACATGAGTGTGAGCCATGGATATAGCACTATGGGTGGAAAAGAATGGTGGTTGTGGAGAAGACAAAAAGGAGGAAGATAGTCTCACATCGACTAGGCATATGAACGGGCTATGGAGATGCCCATCAATAGATATCAATGTGAGTGAGTAGGGAATGCCATGCAACGGATGCACTAGAGCTATAAATGTATGAAAGCTCAACAAAAGAAACTAAGTGGGTGTGCATCCAACTTGCTTGCTCATGAAGACCTAGGGCATTTGAGGAAGCCCATCCTTGGAATATACAAGCCAAGTTCTATAATGAAAATTCCCACTAGTATATGAAAGTGACTAAACAAGAGACTCTCTATCATGAAGAACATGGTGCTACTTTGAAGCACAAGTGTGGAAAAAGATAGTAAGATTGTCCTTTTTCTTTTCTTTTCTTTTGTTCTTTTTTTCTTTTTTTGGCCTTTCTTTTTCTTGGCCTTTCCTTCTTTTTTCTTTCTTTTTTTCTTTTTTTTTCTTTGGGACAATTCTCTAATAATGATGATCATCACACTTATATTGATTTACAACTCGATACTAGAACAAAGTATGACTCTATATGAATGCCTCTGGCGGTGTACCGGGATGTGCAATGAATCAAGAGTGACATGTATGAAAAATTATGCATGGTGGCTTTGCCACAAATACGATGTCAACTACATGATCATGCATGGCAATATGACAATATGAAGTGTGTCATATGAACGGAACGGTGGAAAGTTGCATGGCAATATATCTCGGAATGGCTATGGAAATGCCATGATAGGTAGGTATGGTGGCTATTTTGAGGAAGGTATATGGTGGCTGTTTTGAGGAAGGTATATAGTGGGTGTATGGTACCGGCGAAAATTACGCGGTACAAGGGAGGCTAGCAATGGTGGAAGGGTGAGAGTGCATATAATCCATGGACTCATCATTAGTCATAAAGAACTCATATATGTATTGCAAAAATTTACGAGTCATCAAAACAAAGCAATCAACGTATGCTCCTAGGGGGAGGTTGTTAGGAGTTAACCATGGCGCGCCCCCAACCTCCACACAAAGGATGACACTCAACAAATACCTCATGCTCTAACTTCGTCACATAGCGGTTCACCATACGTGCATGCTACGGGAATCACAAACTTTAACACAAGTATTTCTCAAATTCGTAATAACTCCACTAGCATGACTCTAATATCACTATCCCCATATCACAAAACAATCATCAAGTATCAAACTTCTCATCATATTCAATGCACTTTGTATGAAAGTTTTTACTTCATTCATCTTGGATGCCTATCATATTAGGACTAGTTTTATAACCAAAGCACATTACCATTATTTTCTAAAAGACTCTCAAAAATATATAAGTGAAGCATGAGAGATCAACAATTTCTATAAAATATAATCACCACCGTGCTCTAAAAGATATAAGTGAAGCACTAGAGCAAAACTATTTAGCTCAAAAGATATAAGTGAAGCACATAGAGTTTTCTAACAAATTCTAGGCCATATTTATCTCTCAAAAAGGTGTGTCCAGAAAGGATGATTGTGGCAAACTAACAAGCAAAGACTCAAATCATACATGATGCTCCAAGTAAAACGCATATCATGTGGTGAATAAAAATATAGTCCCGAGTATAGTTACCGATAGATGAAGACGAAAGAGGGGATGCCTTCCCGGGGCATCCCCAAGCTTAGGCTTTTGGTTGTCCTTGAATTTTACCTTGGGGTGCCTTGGGCATCCCCAAGCTTAGGCTCTTGCCACTCTTTGTTCCATAGTCCATCAAAGCCATACTCAAAACTTGAAAACTTCACAAAACAAAACTTAGCCAAAAATCGTGTGAGCTCCCTTAATGTAAGAAAACAAACCACTACTCAAAGGTACTGTAATGAACTCATTATTTGTTTATATTGGTGTTAAACCTACTGTATTCCAACTTCTCTATGATTCATATCCTCCAATACTACTCATAGATTCATCAAAATAAGCAAACAACACACGAAAAAACAGAATCTGTCAAAAACAGAACAGTCTGTAGTAATCTGTAACTTTCGCATACTTTTGTAACTCCAAAATAATTGAAATAAATTGGTAAACGTGAGGAATTAGTCTATTAATCATCTGCAAAAAGAATCAACTAAATATCACTCTCCAGTAAAATCTGGTGACTATTCTCGTGAGCGCTAACGTTTCTGTTTTTTACAGCAAGATCATATAAACTTCACACAAGTCTTCCCAAAGGTTCTACTTGGCACAAACACTAATTAAAACACAAAACCACATATAAACAGAAGCTAGATGCAATATTTATTCCTAAACAGAAGCAAAAACAACAAAATAATATTGGGTTGCCTCCCAACAAGCGATATCGTTTAACGCCCCTAGCTAGGCACGATACAAGGATAGATCTAGGTATTGCCATCTTTGGAAGGCAATTCTTTAATTAAGCACTTGTAATTCTTAGGAACTTCTTTATTCCTATTGATAATCAAACTTTTGGGCAAGAAATCAAGAAATTCATTCGTATCAAAAGGTTCTCTTGCAAAAGTTAGAAAATTAGGGTGAACACTTATAGATTTAAGATCCGTGATTCCCTTACTAGATAGTTCACCCTTGTTTTTAGGAACATATATGAACTTGGACAATTTAGTGGTAGAAGGATTTGAAGTAGTTTTCATAGTAGAAAGAGCAGACCCTACATTAGTAATAATATCCTCAAGTTTATCGATTCTAGTAGAATCTTGATCTATTTTCTCCTTAACTATGGGTTCCTTTTCTTTAAAAAAATCAGAATAACTCCTACCTTGGATCCATATTGGGTAATTTCATTGTGGATCTTTCTATCCGAATTCTCAACCAACTCTATAGTAGCAACTTTGTATTCAATGATTTCAAGCCTTTGCATAACATGTTCCAGAGTTAAAACAGTCCCATTAACCATCAGAGGTGGTGGGCCAAATAATTCAGTCATAGCATTATAAGAATCAAAAGTGTGGATACCCAAGAAATTCCATCCGGTAATGGAATCAAAAATATATCTATTCCAAGGAGTTATGCCAACATAAAAATTACGAAGAAGCACGGAAGTGGAAAGCCTCCTAGTAGATCGATTTTGAGCATGGCAAATTCTATACCAGGCATCTTTAAGATTTTCCTCCTCCCTTTGTTTAAAATTAAGAACCTCACTCTCGGGAGTATTGATAATGATAGGTGTGCTAGACATGGTGAAGAGCAAGCAATCCAACACACAAGCAAACAAGAAGCAAGCGAATGGAAAACACACGGCCAAAAGAAGGGCAAATAAAACGGCGAGGGTGAAGTGGGGGAGAGGAAAACAAGAGGCAACTAAATGTAATGCGAAGGATAAGGGTTTATGATAGGTGCTTGGTATATGTCTTTTGCGTAAGCCTCCCCGGCAACGGCGCCAGAAACTCTTCTTTCTACTTCTCGAGCTTGCGTTGTATTCCCTCGAAGAGGAAAGGGTGAAGCAGCACAGTAGCGTAAGTATTTCCCTCAATTTTTGAGAACCAAGGTATCAATCCAGTAGGAGACCACGAGTGAGTCCCTCACACCCATACAAACAAATAAGAACTTCGCAGCCAACACAATAAGGGGTTGTCAATCCCTTTACTGTCACTTACGAAAGTGAGATCTGATAGTTAGGATAGTTTGATATTTTTGGTACTTTTGGATATAAGAACAGAAAGTAAAAACAGCAAAGTAAAGTAGATTGTAGATTGATATGTTGAGAATAGACCCGGTGGCCATAGGTTTCACTAGTGGCTTCTCTCATGATAGCAGAATTCTACGGTGGGTGAACGAATTACTGTCGAGCAATTGATAGAAAAGCGAATAATTATGAGAATATCTAGGCATGATCATTATATATAGGCATCACGTCTGTGACAAGTAGACCGAAACGATTCTGCATCTACTACTATTACTCCACACATCGACCGCTATCCAGCATGCATCTAGAGTATTAAGTTCATAAGAACAGAGTAATGCTTTAAGCAAGATGACATGATGTAGAGGGATAAACTCAAGCAATATGATATAAACCCATCTTTTTATTCTCGATGGTAACAATACAATAAGTGCCTTGCTGCCCCTGCTGTCACTGGCAAAGGACACATCAAGATTGAACCCAAAGCCAAGCACTTCTCCCATTGCAAGAACTATAGATCTAGTAGGCCAAACCAAACCGATAATTCGAAGAGACTTGCAAGGATATTATAATCATACATAAAAGAATTCAGAAAAGAACCAAATATTTCTCATAGATAATCTTGATCATAAACCCACAATTCATCGATCTCGACAAACACACCGCAAAAAGATTACATCGAATAGATCTCCTCGAAGACCGAGGAGAACTTGGTATTGAGATCCAAAAAGAGAGAAGAAGCCATCTAGGTACTAACTATGGACCTGAAGGTCTATGGTAAACTACTCACAACTCATGGTGAGGCGATGGTGTTGATGTCGAAGCACTCCGTGGAAGACCCCCCCTCCGGCGGAGCTCCGAAAGAGGCCCCAAGATGGGATCTCACGGGAAAAGAAGGTTGCAGAGGTGGAATTAGGGTTTTCTCTGTTGCTTCGATGTTTTCAGGGTACATGGGTATATATAGGAGGAAGGAGGGCATCGGGGGAGTAACGTGGGGCCCACGAGGCAGGGGGCACGCCCAGGGGGAGGGGGCACGCCCCACCCTCGTGGACGCCACGTGTCCCCTCTGCCTTGGTTCTCAAGTCTCTCGTGAAGATATCGTTCCAAAAATATCTCTCCCGAAGGTTTCATTCCGTTTGGACTCCATTTGATATTCCTTTTCTGCGAAACCCTAAAATAGGGGCCTTTGGGTTAATAGGTTAGCCCCAAAAATAATAAAAAAAAGTGTATAATAAAGCCCATTAAACATCCAAAACATCATATATAGCATGGAACAATAAAAAATTATAGATACGTTGGAGACGTATAAGTGTCCAATCACATGACATTTGAGGATTCTAGGATATTTAGCTCACACCACAGCTTGCAAAACCTTTTCTCATCCAAGGGCTTAGTGAAGATATCTGCCAGTTGCTCTTCAGTGTTGACATGAATGATTTCAATATCCTTCTTGATCACATGATCCCTGCAAAAATGCTGACGAATTTCAATGTGCTTTGTCTTCGAGTGCTGAACTGGATTGTGAGCAATCTTGATGGCGCTCTCATTATCGCAGTAGACAGGCACCTTTTCCATGTTGAAGCCATAATCCTTGAGAGTTTGCTTCATCCGGAGAAGCTGAGCACAACAAGATCCAACAGCAATGTATTCAGCTTCAGCTGTGGCAAGGGACACTGAGTTCTGCTTCTTTGAAGACCAACAGACAAGAGATCGTCCAAGAAAGTGACAGGTGCCTGAGGTGGACTTGCGATCAACTTTGTCACCAGCATAGTCAGCATAGGAGAATCCAACTAGATCAAATATAGAGCCCTTGGGATACCATAATCCTAGTGTGGAGGTGTGAGCCAAGTATCGAAGAATTCGCTTCACAACGAGGTGATGCGATTCCTTTGGTGTCGCTTGGAATCGGGCAGACATGCAAACGCTAAGCATTATATCAGACCTAGATGCACACAAATAGAGTAAAGAACCAATCATGGAGTGGTATACCTTTTGATCGAACTCTTTACCATTGTCGTTGGAGCCCAATTGTCCTTTGGTTGGCATTGGCGTCGTGTACCCTTTGCAATCTTGCATTCCAAACTTCTTTAGGCAATCTTTGAGGTATTTCTCTTGAGATATGAAGATGCCATTCTTCTGTTGGCGAATTTGGAGACCAAGGAAAAACTTCAGTTCACCCATCATAGACATCTGATATTGCTCTTGCATCATGTGTCCAAATTCATCGTGGTATCTTTTGTCAATGCATCCAAAGATTATGTCATCCACATAGATCTGACATACAAACAGTTCTCCATCATATGTCTTCGTGAAGAGTGTGGGATCCAATGATCCAGGTTTGAAGCCTTTGCTCTTCAAGAAGTCTTTGAGTGTGTCATACCATGCACGAGGAGCTTGTTTGAGTCCATACAGTGCCTTGTTTAGCTTGTAAACCATGTCAGGACGCTTTGGGTCTTCAAAGCCTGGAGGTTGTGCAACATACACTTCTTCTTCAATTTTCCCATTCAGAAATGCGCTCTTCATATCCATTTGATACAGAAGTATGTTATGATGGTTGGCGTATGCTAGCAGTATGCGAATGGCTTCAAGTCTGGCAACAGGAGCAAAGGTTTCATCAAAGTCAATCCCTTCTACTCGAGTATAGCCTTGAGCAACAAGACGAGCCATGTTCCCGACGACTTGACCATTTTCATCTTGTTTGTTACGGTAGATCCATTTGGTGCCAATGATGTTATGTTTCCGTGGATCAGGATGCTTTACCAATTCCCAGACATTATTCAGCGCAAACTGTTGAAGCTCTTCTTGCATTGCCTGAAACCATTCAGGTTCCTTAAAGGCTTCATCAACTTTCTTGGGTTCAGATATTGAGACAAATGCAGAGTGACCATAGAAGTTTGCTAGCTGAGTTGCTTTTGAGCGAGTGAGTAGACCGGTTGCATTGATGTCATCAAGAATCTTTTCAATTTGGACTTCATTTGTGACTCGAGGATGAGCTGGGCGAAGACTTTGCTCATTCTGTTGATTGTCTTCATGTTCAGTACTGGCTTCAGGCTGAGCATAGTCTTTAGAATTATTGGGTGGAGGGATGATGATTTCGTCTTTAGTAGGTTCCTCGGTGGGTATGATTTCGCCTGTACCCATTTGTTTGATAGATTCACTTGGAGAGGCTTCATCTAGCACATTTGACAGTTGCTCTCTTTGCGAGTCGTTAGTTTCATCGAACCGCACATCTACGGTTTCAACCACTTTATAGTGAGAGAGATTGAAGACCCGATAAGTGTGCGAGTCCTTTCCGTAACCGAGCATAAAACCCTCATGTGCTTTCGGTACAAATTTGGAAGTGTGATGCGGATCCTTGATCCAACACTTTGCACCAAAGACTCTGAAATAGCTGACATTTGGCTTCTTACCAGTCAGTAGTTCATATGATGTTTTCTTGAAGAACTTATGAAGATAAACTCTGTTGATGATATGGCATGAAGTATTAATGGCTTCAGGCCAGAATCTTCTTGGTGTCTTGTATTCATCAAGCATAGTGCATGCCATCTCAATGAGAGTTATGTTCTTGCGCTCGATGATGCCATTCTGTTGAGGTGTGTATGGAGTTGAGAACTCATGCGTAATGCCCAATGTATCAAGATAGGTGTCAAGTCCAGTGTTCTTGAATTCAGTTCCATTGTCACTTTTGATGTGCTTGATCTTGATGCCATAGTTGTTCATGGCCCTATTTGCGAAGCGTCTGAAGACATCCTGCACTTCAGTCTTAAACAGGATTATGTGCACCCAAGTGTATCTAGAGTAGTCATCAACGATCACAAAACCATATAAGCAAGCAGTAGTAGTGAGAGTAGAGTAGTGAGTGGGCCGAATAAGTCCATGTGGAGCATCTCGAAGGGACGTGATGTAGTCATGATTGTCTTCGAGGGGTGCTTGGCCCTAGTCATCTTTCCAGCTTCACAGGCACCACATAGATGATCTTTCTTGAACTTGACGCCCTCTATACCTATGACATGCTTCTTCTTGAAGAGAGTGTGTAGGTTCCTCATGCCAGCATGTCCAAGTCTTCTATGCCAAAGCCAACACTCTGAAGATTTTGCGAGAAGACATACCGCGAGTTCTGGTCCTGCAGAGAAATCTACCATATACAGATCACCTTTTCGATGTCCTTCGAAGACTAGAGATTTTTCAGATTCCATAAGCACAAGGCAACGATATTTTCCAAATATCACAATCATATTTAGATCACACAGCATGGATACTGACATTAAGTTGTATCCAAGTGATTCAACAAGCATTACTTTGTCCATGTGTTGATCCTCTGAGATAGCAACTCTGCCAAGTCCCGGTACCTTGCTTTTACCAGTGTCAGCGAAAGTGATGTGACTTTTGGGAGAAGGACGTAGAGTTGAGTCCATGAGAAGACGTCGATCACCAGTCATGTGGTTGGTACATCCAACTATCAATTATCCATTCAGTGGCTTCCGAATCAGTACCCTACATATCAGTTAGCGACATAGTCTTCACAAAAAGAAGTGTGAAGCATAAACATTTGATGAACAAGTGGGTTATGGAAGTTTAGATCTTGGTTAGTCACGATAGGAAACTTGTCAAGAAACCATGGAACGAAATACATGGTTACACCATTTGGACATTTGATCCTACGTCCCAAAAGATGCTTAAGGTCCCCAGCATTGGCGTCGGAAGATGATTTTAGGCTGGAGACCCTTCCCTGCAAGAAAAGTTAATTTTTCTTAACCACCCACATCTTTAGGGGTGGTTTAGAAGCAATAAGTCTAAGTGCAGCATCTGAGAATTTTGGCTTAGGAGTCCTAGCAAATAGACTTGCACAAGATGAATAATACTCATATGAGTAAGCAGAAAAGTTCTTAGTTTTATGAAAATAGCAGTTTGATGAAACACGCTCATATTCATAGGTCTGAGTATGATTTCGCTGCAAAACATTGGCGTTAGGGTAACTCTGTTGAGTCCTTAGTCTGTATGAAGCCTTTGGACCATATGAAGCCATTGGTCTGGGGTTTGTCTTCTTCCTAGGTGGTGTCATGATGACATTCACATGAAGATTCTCAAGACAACTTTTGGGCACCCAAATCTTCTTCATTGGTGGCCCATTCCTGCAGTTGGTACCAATATACCTGGCAAACACTTCACCATTCTGATTCTTAAATAGTTTATAGTTTGCATAAAATGATTCATCAATAATGATTGGGTTAGCACAAGTGAAGCCAGATAATGTGGATGGATCTACTGGTGGACCTTTTGCAGCAGCCTGGCATACTGCTCAGGCTTCTAGTAGGAACCATCCACATTCATTTTCCTTTCGAACCCAACACCCTCTTTCCTAGGGTTTCGGTTCAGAATCTGTCTCTTTAGGACATCACAAAGTGTCTAATGCCCTTTAAGACTTTAACATTCCTGTTTCAAGCAATGTCTTCAACCTGGCATTCTCATCAACAATAGTAGTGGTAGCCTCCTTAGAGGAGTTAGTTACCACATCAGCAGTTGAAGATATTGCGACGGTAGCAACAGTAGAACATTCAGCAACAGAGTTAGCGTTATCACACTCAAGGCATTTTAGACATGGTGGTTCGAATCCTTCCTAAGCGGGACTGTTCTGTTGAGCACGAAGTGACTCGCTCTCTTTTTGAAGATCTTCATGAGCCACTCTCAATTTCTCAAGTTCTTGCTTCCTTTGATGATAATCATAGGAAAGCTTTTCATGAGAAGTTGAGAGCGTTTCATGACGACTTTCAAGTTCTTCGTACTTAACATGAAGATTTTTAATATTTTCAATTAAGGACTAAGATCGGGCCATTTTCGCGTCCAATAGATCATCGCTTTTGTCTAACAGTTTTTGAATATGTTCCATAGCTTTCTGTTGTTCAGTTGCAATTTTAGCACGTATTGTAGCTAGGTTTGGATTCACAATCAGAGTCATCTTCACTTGAGGTTTGAAAGTAAGCATCGCGTGAGTTTACCTTGGCACCACGTGCCATGAAGCAGAAGGTGGGAGTAGAGTCATCTTCATCCGTGGCATTTGTGTTGGTGACGAGGCCATGGTCTTCAATGTTAAAGATAGACTTGGTAACGTACGCTAAAGCCAGAGCGAGGCTTGCCACGCCTGAATCGGACTCCTCTTCAGACTCCACCTCTGCCTCCTTAGAAGCAGACTCCTCCTCTGAATCCATCTCTTTGCCAACAAAAGCATGAGCCTTGCCAATCGAGCTTCTCTTGTGTGATGAAGACTTTGACGAAGACTTGGAAGAAGACTTTGAGAACTTCTTTTTCTTCTTGTCATCAGAATCATATTCCTTGCTCTTCTTATTCTTGTTGTTTTTGTTGTCCCACAGTGAACACTCAGAGATGTAGTGACCAGGTTTCTTGCACTTGTGGCAATTTCTCTTCTTGTAGTCACGAGAGGAAGCTTCATCGTTTCTTGAGCTGGATCTTGAAGACTTTCCGGAGTTTTTCTTCCTTGAGAACCTTTGAAACTTCTTTACAAGCATCGCTAGTTCTCTGCCAATGTCTTCAGGATCGTCAGAACTGCAGTCAAATTCTTCTTCAGATGAGGAAACAGCCTTTGCCTTCAAGGCGCGAGTTCGGCCATAGTTGGGTCCATAGATGTCTCTTTTCTCAGATAGCTGAAACTCATGTGTGTTGGGCCTCTCAAGTATGTCAGACGGATCAAGAGTCTTGTAGTCAGGACGTTCTTGAATCATCAGGGCTAGGGTGTCAAATGAGATGTCAAGTGATCTCAGGAGTGTCTTGACGATTTCATGCTTTGTGATCTCAGTGGCGCCGAGTGCATGAAGCTCATTGGTAATGTCAGTGAGGCGATCGAATGTGAGCTGGACGTTCTCATTGTCGTTTCTCTTGAAGCAGTTGAAGAGGTTGCGAAGAACACTGATTCTTGAGTCTCTTTGGGTTGAGATGCCTTCATTGACATTGGAGAGCCAGTCCCAGACTAGCTTCGACGTTTCCAGAGCACTCACACGGCCATACTGTCTTTTGGTCAGATGACCACAGATGATATTCTTAGCGGTTGAATCCAGCTGAATGAACTTCTTGACATCAGCAGGAGTGACACCTTCACCGGCCTTGGGAACGCCATTCTTGACGACATACCAGAGGTCGACGTCAATAGCTTCAAGATGTATGCGCATCTTATTCTTCCAGTAGGGGTAATCAGTGCCATCGAAGACACAACACGCAGTGGAGACTTTGATTATCCATGCAGTCGACATAGCTAAAACTCCAGGTGGTTAAACCGGATCACACAGAACAAGGGAGCACCTTGCTCTCATACCAATTGAAAGTGCAAGTTATCGACTAGAGGGGGTGAATAGGCGATTTTTACGGAAGTCTTCAAACCGTGAGGGATTTGAAGACAAACGACAGAAATGAACCTATATGATACACAGCGGAAGACAAAAATAACATGGATCAAGATGGAAGGTGTAACTAAAGCTAAACAGATAGTGGTCTTCACACAGTGAAGTCAAATAGAGCAGGCAGACGAGTAATGGATTCACGAAGATAAAATGAAATGTAAAAGAGAATAGGGATAGAACCAGTTGCTTGATGGAGACAGGGATTTGGTAGACTAGTTCCAGTTGTTGTCTCAACTGTACATCTGGTTAGGGAGGCTAGGTATTCAAACCTGAGGACACACAGTCCATGACACACAGTCCTCACCGTATTCCCCTTGAGCCAAGGACACACATTCCTTGCCCAATCACTCTGGTAAGTCTTCAACGTAGACTTCCGAACCTTCACATACTTTGTTCACTGGCGGTCCACAGTCATTCTAGGACGCTCTGAACATGACGCCTAACCGGCTGGAGGAAGTACACTCCTCAAGTGTAACAAGTCTTCAGGTCACACAGACAGAAAGACTTCAGTGATGCTTAACTCTCTTTGGCTTTGGGTGTTTTGGGTTTTGTGCTCAAAAGGATCTTTTCTCTCAAGGCTTCAGAGGTGGGTTGCTCTCAAACGACAAAAGCCGTGCACTAACTCTGAGCAGCCACCAATTTATGGTGTAGGGGGTGGGCTATTTATAGCCATGAGGCAACCCGACATGATATGTCCGAAATGACCCTTGGTCACTAAGGAACTGACATGTGTCCAACGATCGGATTTTGAACACACGCGACAACTTTACTTGAGCTCCAAGTAAAGCTGACTTATCCACCTCTGGATAAGATTTGCTCTCATTTGTTTTCGCTTGAAGACATAGGTGTTTTGGGTTGAGCATCACCTCAGTTATTCGACTGTGTTCACTTGGACCCCACTTAAGAGTTGCATTAGCTCAATCAACATCATATTTCCATGTCATGATCATGCATCATATTATTGCATTGCATTGATTGTGTTCTTTCTCTATTGCCGGTGTTTTCCCCCTCTCAGTAGACGTGGTTCCGACGATGAGATCGATGACACCGATGAAGAACTATGCTATCTTCAGAAGTGCCAGGCAAGCAAAACCCCATTGAGCATTCCGATACAATCCCACTCTCTCGCTCTTGCTCTCTTTTATTGCATTAGGACAACAACGTTTCAACTGCTATTTGTTGCGGTAGCTGAACCCCTTTTCCTCTACATGACTTATCATTGCCACAGTAAATAGTTGAAACCCACTAGCATGAGTAGGAGTTGTTTGAGCCATGTTGTGCCTACTCATTCATGCTTTCTGGTTATGCCTGCTATGCTTAGACTTGTGTCGGGTCTGATTCATCGGGGATGAATTGGAGGTGTGTGAACATGTCCTACTTTGATAGCTAAGTGTGTGAACACGATTTGGTAAAGGTAGCGATGAGAGGCCATGTAGGAGTACATGGTGGGTTGTCTCATTGAAGCCGTCCTCAGGTGTTTGTGATCCATGAACAGCTACTACCACACATTGGGATCCTTAATTGACTCTCTCGACTTATTAATTTCCCTTGTCCTCTGTCCAGGAGTTGCAATTAGTTTCTGTTGTTTCTAGCATACTAGAGGTCGTGCACAGCGCTGACACTCGGGGTTGGCTGTGATGCGGCAGGTACGTGGCCCGGTGTACCGGGGTCGCCCGTTTGGTGGCTCGGGAACCCTATACACATCGTTTGGGGCCGTGAGCGACACCCCGGCCGGATCTCCCCACGGATGGAACCCAAATAGGCGATAAACCTGGACTAGGGACTTGTGTGGTTAGTCAGGTCGTGGCCGACACCCTCGCTGGGCTTCCGCTTGAAGGTTGTCGAGTACACGTCGAGTAAACGGCGATAACTGGTGGAAGCGTGTGTGAAGAAGTACACCCCTGCAGGGTTAATATCATCTATTCGAATAGCTGTGTCCGTGGTGAAGGACTTCTGGGTTTACCTGTACAGTTCATAGACAAGTGAAAGTGGATACCCTAAAAGGCGCAAGATAAGCGTGAGTGTTATGGATGGCCTTCTCGTAGGGAGACGGGAGCGGATCCATAGTGGTGTATTGATTGGTGAATATGTGGACTCGCGTGCGCCACCTCAAAGAGTTACGTGTAGTCGTAGTTCAGGATAGCCACCGAGTCAAAGCTGGCTTGCTGCAGTCAAACTCCATCACCCCCTTTGTTGATACTTATGCATAAGTAGCTAGTTCTGATGTAAGTCTTGCTGAGTATTGTTGTACTCACGTTTGCTTAATTTATGTTTTTGTAGAGAGACTTCAGCATCACTAGTGGTTCCACGTGGACTTCGACGTTTAGCTTGTTACCTCAGCTACGATCTTGTACCCTTGGGAGGGTCTTGTAAATAGTCAGGCTTCTCAGCCTTTTTCATTTGTAGTTGTCTGTACTCAGACAGGTTAATCTTACGCATGTGCTTGTTGCCTGTATGCTCTCTATGCTGGGTCATGAGACCCACTTGTAATAAATGCTATGATGGCTCTTGTGGGCCTTTATTTATATGAGTTATTGAGTTATGTTGTGATGCCATGTTATACAGGACATACTTGCATGTTATGCGTACGTGTAATGTGTATTGCTATGTGTGGGATCTGACACCTAGTTATTTACCTTTGGTAGCCTATCTTATGGGGAAATGCCTCCTAGTGCTTCCACTGAGCCTTGGTAGCTTGCTACTGCTCCGGAACACTTAGGCTGGCCGGCATGTGTCCTTCTTCGTTCCTGTGTCTGTCCCTTATGGGAAATGCCACGCATTGTTCCTTGAAGTTCTTGTAGTTTGCTACGACTTGGGTTCATACGTTGATGACCAACACGTTCGTTGATGGGTCATGTATGCCTGTCTCTGTAATTTAGCGCCACTTTTGGTTTATAACTAGTCATGTCGGCCCGGGTTCTGTGTCATATGGATGCTAGCGACACCATCATATACGTGTGACAAAACGCGCAAACGGTCCTGGGCCAGGTAAGGTGGCCCCCGTGGGGATACCGTGCGTGAGGCCGCAAAGTGATATGGTGTGTTACATGCTAGACCTGTGTGACTTAGGATCAGGGTCCTGACACAAACAAAATATTGTTGTTAGACAACAGTATACCTACGATACACAAGGAAGCGTTGATGGGCCCTTACTCCGGAATTGGCTAAATGCCAATATAATCCGAGATAGTTTCCATAAATGATTCAAGATTCAAATCTTGATAAACCCTCCGAAAGACTTGGAGTCTAACGGATTGTAATGGGACTATAAACCGATATGGATAAATATGTTTTATCCATTAAGCTCAACTTGTTGCAATAACAAGTTCAAATAGTTGACTACAATGAGATTGTCTCACCGTAGCAATGCTTAAAGTCGGTTCGGGTTAAAATAGCAATTAATACATATTTCAAACATGAGATATGAAACATGGATGATAAAACAATTTCCATGAAATGGAAATACAACCTAGGACTTGTATGTGATACAATCCAAAGATACAATCCAAAGTATTTTGTCGGTCCAAAGGATGCTAGTAAGTATGCAAACTTCAAAGTTCCAGCAATGGACAGAAGAGAGCAAAATGGAGTTGGAATCTTCGTTTTTGATGGAATAGTCAAAGGTGTTTGACTTCCTCAATGGGTAACAAAGATGCTTGTGGTTTCAAGAAAGTAAGTGGGAGCATAGTAATATTTTTGAAAACCTTGTGTGCTTGACACATTGTTAATTGGAAATAAATTTCTTGACACGAATTAGGACTTCAATTGAAAATAGTTTTTCGATGAAGCGCTTGGGCTAAATATCCTTGATATTAGGCATAATGATCTATGGAGATAGATTTACCTAATGGGGCTGAGAAAAAATACATATTGATAAGATGCTAAAACCGTTTAGCACGAAGAACGACAAGGAGTGATTCTTGCCGAAGTCACATGGAAAGAGTTTTTGCAAGAATCGGTGTCCCAAAACACTAATGAGCAAAATACATGATGGAGATTCCACACACTCCTGTGTTTGGATTAATCATGTATTCCATGGTATGTAAAACAATCAGATATGTCCAATACTCCCAAGTTATTGCGAGTATAAATATCAAAGTGATCAAAAGTACTGATCATGGGACAATAGTGAAAAAAGGTCATTGATTACTAAAGTAGCACCGACGACATGTTTTCTCGCAAGTGGAAATCATGAAGAAATTGTTGTAAAAGGTTACATCGATACAGTCTTCATCATTTCTCCATGCGATTTTCGATCTAAATTGAGGGTTTTGTGTAACACACAATATGGTGGCGCAGTTAGTTGGAAATTGTTCCAAACAAGTTACTGTGGCGAACTCTATAACAGAGGCGAAGTATGTTGCCGCTTTAGAAGCAAAAAACAAGATGTTGAATCATATAGTTCATTCAGGAACTTAGTATTGTTCCAAGAAGGCTTTGGTCAATGGGACACTATTCCAGATAGTTGCTCCATAGCTCAGTCTGAGGAATCAGGTTTTGACCAATAATTCACATATATGCAAAGCCAAGTCCGCACAAAATATGAATTTTGTGAAAGCGTGAAAACACAAGGATATGCAGAGATACACACGGAGCTGAAGTTGTCAGATCCGATGGAAATCAGGCTATACCACATGCGAAGCATTTTTACATCGGTATGCCATAGGTGTAAACTGCATTAGCATTAACTAGATTATTAACTCTAATGCAAGTGGGACTATGTAAGAGATATGCCCTAGAGGCAATAATAAATGCTATTATTTATCTCCATATTCATAATTATGTTTATGTTCCATGCTATAACTGCTATGGTCCTCGAGTCTGCAATAACACGAGGCTCGGAGGAAGACTCATATGCACATGTGGAATAATAAATGGTAAAATGTATTCCTAGTCTTGCCTCTAAGACTAGCCCATGTGTTGCATGATGGTTCTGTTTTCCTGATCATGAGCATTACTATGCCGGCAATTTTGAGGGCACAATGTTAGGAGAACACTTGTGTTGAATCGACCCGAATTGATGTTATGCTATGAGATACATTCGTCGTAAGTTTATGGTTAATAACCCAGAGATGGTTAATGTTTGCATGATTCCTGAGACCATGAGAGTATCAAGTTTCTTCATGCTTGATTCATGAACTTTGGGGTTTGTTAAACATCATCCGTAACTGGATGGCTATTACGGCAGCTTACGGGTTCATGGGAAAGTATGTCAAGTAACTTGATAGCTCAAGATTGGGATTTCCTCCTCCGACGATGGAGAGATATCTCTGGGCCCTCTTGAAGTTACGGTATCCATCAGCGTCTGGCTAGACACAGTGTGATTTGATCACACGGATGATGGAACACGGAAACAAGAAAAGAGGACAAAACCAGTAATGAGGTAACTAGCATACTGGACAAGTTGTTGATCCACGGGGATGCAAGTAAATCTCACCTCGGGTATTTGTAACATATCGTGAAGCAACAGGAATAGCACACAACAACTGGAGGTTCACTCGAATATTCATTCATGTGGGTATAGGGGTCAATATGGGTGTCCACAGCTGCGATGTTGATCATTGATCGGAAAGGCTTCCGGTCATGTCTATACTTCACCGAACCTATAGGGTCACACACTTAAGGTTCATCTATCTTCTGAATACTAGACAGAGAGTCTGAGATAAATTCACCGAAAAAGTTTCGGAGACAATGGAAGAGTTCCGGAGAGAGAATAGCAAAATAGTTTCGTAAAACTGAAAAGTTATTTCAGGGGATACCATTAAGTCAAATTGGTTTCAGCACATGCCTGATAATTCTTGGAGGGTGCCAGAATCATTCTGGAAACTTGTGGGAATTTTCCGGGATAAAGATAGGAAATGTTCCGGAGCTGTCGGGACCGCTTCAGATGCTTTTCGCAGATGAAAATCACTAATCCGGAATTGTTCCAGAACGCATAGAAAATTATTTTAGTGGGTACTGGAAATGTTCTAAGCCCACATAAATATTTTCAGTTTGAGCGAACGCTGAAAAATGTTGTCATGAATAGTGAAAGTGTTTTTTGGATATTTTTTTCGAAAGCCACCTTTTTGGGCTTTTGCTCCAAAATATCTTGGAGATGACATGGATGGATGTGACTGAAATTTCAGCCCCTCCACCCCTCCTTCTCCTATAAATAGAGATGGAGGGGGCTGCCCAAACTTACACTTTCACAAATAAAATGACATGCATGATGTGGCTCTCTCTTCCTCCCGGCGAAATAGTTTCGTAGAGCCGAAAGGCTGTTCGGGTTCCGGCAGGAACTAGTTCTAGACGGCGAAGCCCTGCCGGATAGACGACACCATATGTGTGCAACCCCGTAAACAGGTCGTAGTTTCGATCTTTGTGCCCGAGGGGCTATTTTGAGAGTGCCTCCTGAAGGGCTGTCCAAGTGACGGTCTGAGTTATGTGAGTCCTCCCGAAGGGCTGTCCGAGTAACCGTCCGAGTTTCGAAGGTCCTCCCGAAGGGCTGTCCGAGACACCATCTGGGGGACTGCCCGATCACCTCCCGGAGGGCTGTTTGAGGGGCAGACGAGGGTATACATCCTCGCGGTTGGGAGGTTGTAAATCCTAGTTGCGGGGATTTGCACCGCCGAACGTCATCGACTCTACTTCCGCTGCGCTACGAGTTGGTAACGAAAAAGATCAAACCCTGTATGCAGTCTCCATAGTGGTCCTGGGCTGGTGCGTAGGTCGGAAATTTTTTATTTTCTGTTGTGTTACGGTACATTCTAAATTATGAGGCAACGAACCTCACTTCAGACACCCACCACACTGACAGCAGCGCACCTCACTTCAGACACCCACCCACCCCATTTAACCACACTCGCACTCGCACTCGCTCACCCACAGCACTCGCACTGTCGTTACCCATTCTCATCCACAGTATTCCCCACCCACCGCACTCGACGTTGGCGATGAGGCCCAAGAGGAGGTCGTCGGCAAGAGCTTATCGCCGTGCTCAAGAGCATTGGGAGGAGACTGTCACCAAGTTCTACAAGGGCGGTGTAGAGAAAAGGGCGGACGTAGAGGAGATCTGCATCTGGTTTCCCAGCTTGCAGATGTTCGTCGACCACGCGAGGGGTCTCATCGTCGTGGCTATGGATCAGGAGAAGAAGTCGTTGCTTCCCAGTGGTCGTGGAGTTGTTCCAGTAGTTGTGTTACTCTCGGCTATGAACAAAGCGGAGAACTCACCGGATCCGCGCCAGTGCGCAAGGTGGTACATGTAATGCTCCCGGTGTCGCGCTCCAACGGATCCAATGGCAGATCTGGTTGGCGTCGTGCTCACGGTGCCAGCTCCAGTGAAGCAGGTCATTGTCCACTCGGACATTGAAGATGGAGAGAGCAGTGAAGATGATGAGGAGAAGGGACATGACGAGCAGTGATACGTCTCCAACATATCTATAATTTTTTATTGTTCCATGCTATTACATTATCTATTTCGGATGTTTAATGGGCTTTATTATACACTTTTATATTAATTTTGGGACTAACCTACTAACCCAAGGCCCAGTGCAAATTGTTGTTTTTGCCTATTTCAGTGTTTCGTAGAAAAGGAATATCAAACAGAGTCCAAATGGAACGAAACCTTCGGGAGGATCATTTTTGGAACAATCGCAACCTAGAAGACTTGGAGTCCACGCTAGGGAAGCCACGGGGTGGCAACGAGGCTGGGGGCGCGCCCAGGGGGGTAGGCGCGCCCCCACCCCCGTGGGCCCCCCTTAGCTCCACCGACATGCCCCTTCCTCCTATATATATATCCATGTACCCTGAAAACATCCATGAGCACCAGGAAACCCTAATTCCACAGCCGCAACCTTTTGTACCCGTGAGATCCCATCTTGGGACCTGTTCCGGAGCTCTACATCAACAACATAGCCTCTCCGATGAGTTGTGAGTAGTTTACCACAGACCTTCGGGTCCATAGTTATTAGCTAGATGGCTTCTTCTCTCTCTTTGGATCTCCATACAAAGTTCTCCTCGATCTTCTTGGAGATCTATTTGATGTAATTATTTTTGCGGTGTGTTTGTCGAGATCCGATGAATTGTGGGTTTATGATCAAGATTATCTACGAACAATATTTGATTCTTCTCTGAAATTTTGTATGCATGATTTAATTATCTTTGCAAGTCTCTTCGAATTATTAGTTTGGTTTGGCCTACTAGATTGATCTTTCTTGCAATGGGAGAAGTGCTTAGCTTTGGGTTCAATCTTGCGGTGTCCTTTCCTAGTGACGGCAGGGGCAGCAAGGCACGTATTGTATTGTTGCCATCGAGGATAAAAAGATGGGGTTTATATCACATTGCATGAGTTTATCCCTCTACATCATGTCATCTTGCTTAAAGCGTTCTTCTGTTCTTATGAACTTATTACTCTAGATGCATGTTGGATAGAGGTCGATGTGTGGAGTAATAGTAGTAGATTTAGAATCATTTCGGTCTACTTGTCACGGACGTGATGCCTATATACAATGATCATGCCTTGATATTCTCATAACTATGCGCTTTTCTATCAATTGCTCGACAGTAATTTGTTCACCCACCGTAGAAATCTGCTATCTTGAGAGAAGCCACTAGTGAAACCTATGGCCCCCGGGTCTATCTTCTATTATATCAATGTTCCATCAACTATTTATCTTTACTTTACTTTTATTTTGCAATCTATAAAACAAAATACCAAAAATATGTATCTTATTATCTCTATCAGATCTCACTTTTCCAAGTGCCCGAGAAGGGATTGACAACCCCTTTATCGCGTTGGTTGCAAGGTTCTTATTTGTTTGTGTAGGTATGAGGGACTCGCGTGTAGTCTCCTACTGGATTGATACCTTGGTTCTCAAAAACTGAGGGAAATACTTATGCTACTGTGTTGCATCACCCTTTCCTCTTCAAGGGAAAAACAACACAAGCTCAAAAGGTAGCAAGAAGAATTTATGGCGCCGTTGGCGGGGAGATCTACGCAAAAGTCATATACCAAGTACCCATCACAAACTCTAATCCCTCGCATTACATTATTTGCCATTTGCCTCTTGTTTTCCTCTCCTCCACTTCACCTCTGCCATTTTATTCGCCCTTTTTCCGTTTGCTTTTTTTCGCTTGCTTCTTGTTTGCTTGTGTGTTGGATTGCTTGTTCTTCACGATGGCTCAAGACGATACCAAATTGTGTGACTTTTCCAATACCAACAATACTGATTTTATTAGCACTCCGATCGCTCCTATTACCGATGCTGAATCTTGTGAAATCAATGTTGCTCTGTTAAACCTTGTTATGAAAGATCAATTTTCCGACCTTCCTAGTGAAGATGTCTCTACCCATCTAAACAACTTTGTTGATTTGTGCGATATGCAAAAGAAGAGAGATACGGATAATGATATTATTAAATTAAAGGTATTTCCGTTTTCGCTTAGAGATCATGCTAAAACTTGGTTCTCTTCTTTGCCTAGAAATAGTATTGATTCATGGAATAAGTGCAAAGATGCCTTTATCTCTAAGTATTTTCCTCCCGCTAAGATTATTTCTCTTAGAAACGATATCATGAATTTTAAGCAACTTTATCATGAGCATGTTGCACAAGCTTGGGAGAGGATGAAATTAATGATACGTAATTGCCCTACACATGGTTTGAACTTATGGATGATTATACAAAACTTTTATGCTGGATTGAGTTTTGCTTCTAGAAATCTTTTAGATTCGGCTGCGGGGGGGACACTTTCATGGAAATCACTTTAGGAGAAGCAACTAAACTCCTAGATAATATTATGGTTAATTACTCTCAATGGCACACCGAAAGATCTACTAGTAAAAAAGTACGTGCTATTGAAGAGATTAGTGTTTTGAGTGGAAAGACGGATGAACTTATGAAATTATTTGCTACTAAGAGTGTGTCTTCTGATCCTAATGATATGCCTTTGTCCACGTTGAATTAGAATAATAATGAATCTTTGGATGTGAATTTTCTTGGTAGAAATAATTTTGGTAACAACGCTTATAGAGGAAACTTTAATTCTAGGCCTTTCCCTAGTAATTCCTCTAATAATTATGGTAATTCCTACAACAACTCTTATGGAAATTTTAATAAGATGCCCTCTGATTTTGAGACTAGTGTTAAAGAATTTATGAATTCGCAAAAGAATTTCAATGCTATTCTTGAAGAAAAATTGCTTAAGATTGATGAGTTGGCTAGGAACGTGGATAGAATTTCTCTTGATGTTGATTCTTTGCGACTTAGATCTATTCCACCTAAGCATGATATCAATGAGTCTCTCAAAGCCATGAGAATCTCCATTGATGAGTGCAAAGAAAGAACCGCTAGGATGCATGCTAAAAGAGATTGCTTTGTGAAAGCGTGTTCTTCTAGTTTTCATGATAATAAAGAGGAAGATGTAAAAGTTATTAATGTGTCTCCTATTAAATCCTTGTTTTCTAATATGAATCTTGATAAAGATGGGACTGGAGATGACTCAACTTTAGTTAAAAGGCGTCCCAATGATTCGGAGTTTTTAGATCTTGATGCTAAAACTATTAAACGTGGGATTGAAGAGGTCAAAACTTTACATAGGAATGAACCCACTATTTTGGATTTCAAGGGATTTAATTATGATAATTGCTCTTTGATAGATTGTATTTCCTTGTTGCAATCCGTGCTAAATTCCCCTTATTCTTATAGTCAAAATAAAGCTTTTACGAAACACATAGTTAATGCTTTAATGCAATCTTATGAAGAAAAACTTGAATTAGAAGTTTCTATCCCTAGAAAAGTTTATGATGAGTGGAAACCTACTATTAAAATTAAGATTAAAGATCATGAATGCTATGCTTTGTGTGATTTGGGTGCTAGTGTTTCCACAATTCCAAAAACTTTGTGTGATACGTTAGGTTTCCATGAACTTGATGATTGTTCGCTAAATTTTCATCTTGCAGATTCTACCATTAAGAAACCTATGGGAAGGATTAATGATTTTCTTATTGATGCAAATAGGTATTATGTGCCCGTAGATTTCATCGTTCTTGATATAGATTGCAATCCTACATGTCCTATTATTCTTGGTAGACCTTTCCTTAGAACGATTGGTGCAATTATTGATACGAAGGAAGGAAATACTAGATTCCAATTTCCATTAAGGAAAGGCATGGAACACTTTCCTACAAAGAAAATCAAATTACCTTATGAATCTATTATGAGAGCCACATATGGATTGCCTACCAAACATGGCAATACTTAGATCTATTCTTGTATCATGCCTAGCCGGGGGCGTTAAACGATAGCGCTTGTTGGGAGGCAACCCAATTTTATTTTCTTTGCTTTTAATTATGTTTAGTAATAAATAATTCATCTAGCTTCTGGTTAGATGTGGTTTTGTGTTTTAATTAGTGTTTTTGCCAAGTAGAACCTTTGGAAGACTTGGGTGAAGTCTTTACGATCTTGCTGTAAAAAACAGAAACTTTTGCGCTCACGGGATTAGCTGCCATTATTTACTGGAGAGTGATTTTAAGCTGATTCCTTTTGCCGGTGGTTAATAGACAAATTCCTCACGTCCACCAATTTATTTAAAAAAAAATAGAGTTACAGAAGTATTCAAAAGTTACATATTGCTACAGACTGTTCTATTTTTGACAGATTCTGTTTTTCGTGTGTTGTTTGCTTATTTTGATGAATCTATGAGTAGTATCAGGGGGTATGAACCATAGATAATTTGTAATACTGTAGGTTTAACACCAATATAAATAAATAATGAGTTCATTACAGTACCTTAAGGTGGTGGTTTGTTTTCTTATACTAATGGAGCTCACGAGATTTTCTGTTAAGTTTTGTGTTGTGAAGGTTTCAAGTTTTTGGGTAAGGATTTGATGGACTACGGAACAAAGAGTGGAAAGAGCCTAAGCTTGGGGATTCCCAAGGAACCCCAAGGTAAAATTCAAGGACAACCAAAATCCTAAGTTTGGGGATGCCCCGGGAAGGCATCCCCTCTTTCGTCTTCGTCTATCGGTAACTTTACTTGAGACTATATTTTTATTCACCACGTGATATGTGTTTTGCTTGGAGCGTCATGTATGATTTGAGTCTTTGATTTTTAGTTTACCACAATCATTCTTGCTGGACACACCTTTTTAGGGAGATACACATGAATCGGAATTTATTAGAATACTCTATGTGCTTCACTGATATCTTTTGAGCTAGATAGTTTTGCTCTAGTGCTTCACTTATATCTTTTTAGAGAAAGGTGGTGGTTTTATTTTATAGAAATTATTGATCTCTCATGCTTCACTTATATTATTTTGAGAGGCTTTTAGAGCAGCATGGTAATTTGCTATGGTTATAAAATTAGTGCTAATATGATAGGCATCCAACATGGGTATAATAAAAACTTTCATATAAAGTGCATTGAATACTATGAGAAGTTTGATACTTGATGATTGTTTTGAGATATTAGGATGGTGATATTAGAGTCATGCTAGTAGAGTAGTTGTCAATTTGAGAAATACTTGTGTTGAGGTTTGCAAGTCTCGTAGCATGCACGTATGGTAACCATTGTGTGACAAATTTTAAGCGTGAGGTATTTCATTGATTGTCATCCTTCGTGTGGAGGTCGGGATCGCGAGATGGTTAATTCCTACCAACCCTTCCCCTAGGAGCATGCGTGTAGTACTTTGTTTTGGTGACTTGTAGATTTTTGCAATAAGTATGTGAGTTCTGTAGGACTAATGTTGAGTCCATGGATTATACGCACTCTCACTCTTCCACCATTTCTAGCCTCTCTTGTACCGTGCAATTTTCGCTGGTACCATACACCCACCATATACCTTCCTCAAAACAGCCACCATACCTACCTATTATGGCATTTCCATAGCCATTCCGAGATATATTGCCATGCAACTTTCCACCGTTCCGTTTACTATGACACACTTCATCATTGTCATATTGCCATGCATGATCATGTAGTTGACATCGTATTTGTGGCAAGGCCACCATGCATAATTTTTCATACATGTCACTCTTGATTCATTGCACATCCCTGTACACCGCCGGAGGCATTCATATAGAGTCATATTTTGTTCTAGTATCGAGTTGTAATCTATGAGTTGTAAATAAATAGAAGTGTGATGATCATCATTATTAGAGCATTGTCCCAAATAAATAAATAAAATAAGGAAAGGCCAAAGAAAAAAGAAAGGCCCAAAGAAAAAAAGGAAAAAAGAGAGAGAAAAAAGAAAAAAGGGGGACAATGCTACTATCTTTTCCCACACTTGTGCTTCAAAGTAGCACCATGATCTTCATGATAGTGAGTCTCTTGTTTTGTCACTTTCATATACTAGTGGGAATTTTCATTATAGAACTTGGCTTGTATATTCCAACGATGGGCTTCCTCAAATGCCCTAGGTCTTCGTGAGCAAGCAAGTTGGATGCACACCCACTTAGTTTCTTTTGTTGAGCTTCATACATTTATAGCTCCAGTGCATCCGTTGCATGGCAATCCCTACTCACTCACATTGATATCTATTGATGGCCATCTCCATAGCCCATTGATAAGCCTAGTTGATGTGAGACCATCTTCCTCTTTTGTCTTCTCCACAACCACCACTCTATTCCACCTATAGTACTATATCCATGGCTCACGCTCATGTATTGCGTGAAAGTTGAAAAAGTTCGAAAAAAGTTAAGTATGAAACAATTGCTTGGCTGAAACCGGGGTTGTGCATGATTTGACTATTTTGTTTGATGAAGATGGAACATAACCAAACTATATGATTTTGTAGGGTTGAACTTTCTTTGCCCATGTTATTTTGAGAAGACATAATTGCTTTGTTAGTATGCTTGAAGTGTTATTATTCTTATGTCAATATTAAACTTTTGTCTTGAATCTTTCGGATCTGAACATTCATGCCACAATAAAGAAAATTACATTGAGAATTATGTTGGGTAGCATTGCACATCAAAAAAATTGTTTTTATCATTAAACTACTCGAGGACGAGCAGAAATTAAGCTTGGGGATGCTTGATACGTCTCCAATGTATCTATAATTTTTTTATTGTTCCATGCTATTATATTATCTGTTTTGGATGTTTAATGGGCTTTATTATACACTTTTATATTATTTTTGGGACTAACCTACTAACCCAAGGCCCAGTGCAAATTGTTGTTTTTGCCTATTTCAGTGTTTCGTAGAAAAGGAATATCAAACGGAGTCCAAATGGAACGAAACCTTCGGGAGGATCATTTTTGGAACAATCGCAACCCAGAAGACTTGGAGTCCACGCTAGGGAAGCCACGGGGTGGCAACGAGGCTGGGGGCGCGCCCAGGGGAGTAGGCGCGCCCCCACCCCCGTGGGCCCCCCTTAGCTCCACCGACATGCCCCTTCCTCCTATATATATCCATGTACCCTGAAAACATCTGTGAGCACCAGGAAACCCTAATTCCACAGCCGCAACCTTCTGTACCCGTGAGATCCCATCTTGGGGCCTGTTCCGGAGCTCCATCGGAGGGGGAATCGATCACGGAGGGCTTCTACATCAAGAACATAGCCTCTCCGATGAGTTGTGAGTAGTTTACCACAGACCTTCGGGTCCATAGTTATTAGCTAGATGGCTTCTTCTCTCTCTTTGGATCTCCATACAAAGTTCTCCTCGATCTTCTTGGATATCTATTTGATGTAATTATTTTTGCGGTGTGTTTGTTGAGATCCGATGAATTGTGGGTTTATGATCAAGATTATCTACAAACAATATTTTATTCTTCTCTGAAATTTTGTATGCATGATTTAAATATCTTTGCAAGTCTCTTCGAATTATTAGTTTGGTTTGGCCTACTAGATTGATCTTTCTTGCAATGGGAGAAGTGCTTAGCTTTGGGTTCAATCTTGCGGTGTCCTTTCCTAGTGACAGCAGGGGCAGCAAGGCACGTATTGTATTGTTGCCATCGAGGATAAAAAGATGGGGTTTATATCACATTGCATGAGTTTATCCCTCTACATCATGTCATCTTGCTTAAAGCGTTACTCTGTTCTTATGAACTTAATACTCTAGATGCATGCTGGATAGCGGTCGATGTGTGGAGTAATAGTAGTAGATGCAGAATCATTTCGGTCTAGTTGTCACGGACGTGATGCCTATATACAATTATCATGCCTAGATATTCTCATAACTATGTGCTTTTCTATCAATTGCTCGACAGTAATTTGTTCACCCACCGTAGAAATCTGCTATCTTGAGAGAAGCCACTAGTGAAACCTATGGCCCCCAGGTCTATCTCCTATTATATCAATCTTCCATCAACTATTTATCTTTACTTTACTTTTATTTTGCAATCTTTACTTTTCAATCTATAAAACAAAATACCAAAAATATTTATCTTATTATCTCTATCAGATCTCACTTTTCCAAGTGCCCGAGAAGGGATTGACAACCCCTTTATCGTGTTGGTTGCAAGGTTCTTATTTGTTTGTGTAGGTACGAGGGACTCGCGTGTAGTCTCCTACTGGATTAATACCTTGGTTCTCAAAAACTGAGGGAAATACTTATGCTACTGTGTTGCATCACCCTTTCCTCTTCAAGAGAAAAACAACACAAGCTCAAAAGGTAGCAAGAAGAATTTATGGCGCTGTTGGCGAAGAGATCTACGCAAAAGTCATATACCAAGTACCCATCACAAACTCTAATCCCTCGCATTACATTATTTTCCATTTGCCTCTCATTTTCCTCTCCTCCACTTCACCTCTACCATTTTATTCGCCCTTTTTCCGTTTGCTTTTTTTCGCTTGCTTCTTGTTTGCTTGTGTGTTGGATTGCTTGTTCTTCACGATGGCTCAAGACGATAACAAATTGTGTGAGTTTTCCAATACCAACAATACTGATTTTATTAGCACTCCGATCGCTCCTATTACCGATGTTGAATCTTGTGAAATCAATGTTGCTCTGTTAAACCTTGTTATGAAAGATCAATTTTCCGGCCTTCCTAGTGAAGATGTCGCTACCCATCTAAACAACTTTGTTGATTTGTGCGATATGCAAAAGAAGAGAGATACGGATAATGATATTGTTAAATTAAAGGTATTTCCGTTTTCGCTTAGATATCGTGCTAAAACTTGGTTCTCTTCTTTGCCTAGAAATAGTATTGATTCATGGAATAAGTGCAAAGATGCCTTTATCTCTAAGTATTTTCCTCCCGCTAAGATTATTTCTCTTAGAAACGATATCATGAATTTTAAGCAACTTTATCATGAGCATGTTGCACAAGCTTGAGAGAGGATGAAATTAATGATACGTAATTGCCCTACACATGGTTTGAACTTATGGATGATTATACAAAACTTTTATGCTGGATTGAATTTTGCTTCTAGAAATCTTTTAGATTCGGCTGCGGGGGGGCACTTTCATGGAAATCACTTTAGGAGAAGCAACTAAACTCATAGATAATATTATGGTTAATTACTCTCAATGGCACACCGAAAGATCTACTAGTAAAAAAGTACGTGCTATTGAAGAGATTAGTGTTTTGAGTGGAAAGATGGATGAACTTATGAAATTATTTACTACTAAGAGTGTGTCTTCTGATCCTAATGATATGCCTTTGTCCACGTTGAATGAGAATAATAATGAATCTTTGGATGTGAATTTTCTTGGTAGAAATAATTTTGGTAACAACGCTTATAGAGGAAACTTTAATTCTAGGTCTTTCCCTAGTAATTCCTCTAATAATTATGGTAATTCCTACAACAACTCTTATGGAAATTTTAATAAGATGCCCTCTAATTTTGATACTAGTGTTAAAGAATTTATGAATTCGCAAAAGAATTTCAATGCTTTGCTTGAAGAAAAATTGCTTAAGATTGATGAGTTGGCTAGGAACGTCGATAGAATTTCTCTTGATGTTGATTCTTTGCAACTTAGATCTATTCCACCTAAGCATGTTATCAATGAGTCTCTCAAAGCCATGAGAATCTCCATTGATGAGTGCAAAGAAAGAACCACTAGGATGCATGCTAAAAGAGATTGCTTTGTGAAAGTGTGTTCTTCTAGTTTTCATGATAATAAAGAGGAAGATCTAAAAGTGATTAATGTGTCTCCTATTAAATCCTTGTTTTCTAATATGAATCTTGATAAAGATGGGACTGGAGATGACTCAACTTTAGTTAAAAGGCGTCCCGATGATTCGGAGTTTTTAGATCTTGATGCTAAAACTATTAAAAGTGGGATTGAAGAGGTCAAAACTTTACATAGGAATGAACCCACTATTTTGGATTTCAAGGGATTTAATTACTATAATTGCTCTTTGATAGATTGTATTTCCTTGTTGCAATCCGTGCTAAATTCCCCTTATTCTTATAGTCAAAATAAATCTTTTACGAAACACATAGTTAATGCTTTAATGCAATCTTATGAAGAAAAACTTGAATTAGAAGTTTCTATCCCTAGAAAACTTTATGATGAGTGGGAACCTACTATTAAAATTAAGATTAAAGATCATGAATGCTATGCTTTGTGTGATTTGGGTGCTAGTGTTTCCACAATTCCAAAAACTTGGTGTGATACGTTTGGTTTCCATGAACTTGATGATTGTTCGTTAAATTTTTATCTTGCGGATTCTACCATTAAGAAACCTATGGGAAGGATTAATGATTTTCTTATTGATGCAAATAGGTATTATGTGCCTGTAGATTTCATCGTTCTTGATATAGATTGCAATCCTACATGTCCTCTTATTCTTGGTAGACCTTTCCTTAGAACGATTGGTGCAATTATTGATACGAATGAAGGAAATATTAGATTCCAATTTCCATTAAGGAAAGGCATGGAACACTTTCCTACAAAGAAAGTCAAATTACCTTATGAATCTATTATGAGAGCCACTTATGGATTGCCTACCAAAGATGGCAATACTTAGATCTATTCTTGTATCATGCCTAGCTGGGGGCGTTAAACGATAGCGCTTGTTGGGAGGCAACCCAATTTTATTTTCTTTGCTTTTAATTATGTTTAGTAATAAATAATTCATCTGGCTTTTGGTTAGATGTGGTTTTGTGTTTTCATTAGTGTTTGTGCCAAGTAGAACCTTTGGGAGACTTGGGTGAAGTCTTTACGATCTTGCTGTAAAAAACAGAAACTTTTGCGCTCACGGGATTAGCTGCCATTTTTTACTGGAGAGTGATTTTAAGCTGATTCCTTTTGCCGGTGATTAATAGACAAATTCCTCAAGTCCACCAGTTTATTTCAAAAAAAATAGAGTTACAGAAGTATTCAAAAGTTACATATTGCTACAGACTGTTCTATTTTTGACAGATTCTGTTTTTCATGTGTTGTTTGCTTATTTTGATGAATCTATGAGTAGTATCGGGGGGTATGAACCATAGAGAAATTGTAATACTGTAGGTTTAACACCAATATAAATAAATAATGAGTTCATTACAGTACCTTAAGGTGGTGGTTTGTTTTCTTATACTAATGGAGCTCACGAGATTTTCTGTTAAGTTTTGTGTTGTGAAGGTTTCAAGTTTTTGGGTAAGGATTTGATGGACTACGGAACAAAGAGTGGAAAGAGCCTAAGCTTGGGGATTCCCAAGGCACCCCAAGGTAAAATTCAAGGACAACCAAAATCCTAAGTTTGGGGATGCCCCGGGAAGGCATCCCCTCTTTCGTCTTCGTCTATCGGTAACTTTACTTGAGACTATATTTTTATTCACCACATGATATGTGTTTTGCTTGGAGCGTCATGTATGATTTGAGTCTTTGATTTTTAGTTTACCACAATTATTCTTGCTGGACACACCTTTTTTGAGAGATACACATGATTTGGAATTTATTAGAATACTCTATGTGCTTCACTTATATCTTTTGAGCTAGATAGATTTGCTCTAGTGCTTCACTTATATCTTTTTAGAGCACGGTGGTGGTTTTATGTTATAGAAATTATTGATCTCTCATGCTTCACTTATATTCTTTTGAGAGCCTTTTAGAACAGCATGGTAAATTGCTTTCGTTATAAAATTAGTCGTAATATGATAGGCATCCAACATGGGTATAATAAAAACTTTCATATAAAGTGCATTGAAAACTATGAGAAGTTTGATTCTTGATGATTGTTTTCACATATGAGGATGGTGATATTAGAGCCATGCTAGTAGAGTAGTTGTGAATTTGAGAAATACTTGTGTTGAGGTTTGCAAGTCTCGTAGCATGCACGTATGGTAACCGTTGTGTGACAAATTTGAAGGTGAGGTATTTCATTGATTGTCATCCTTTGTGTGGAGGTCGGGATCACGAAATGGTTAACTCCTACCAACCCTTCCCCTAGGAGCATGCGTGTAGTACTTTGTTTTTATGACTTGTAGATTTTTGCAATAAGTATGTGAGTTTTTTATGACTAATGTTGAGTCCATGGATTATACGCACTCTCACCCTTCCACCATTGCTAGCCTCTCTTGTACCGCGCAACTTTTGCCAGTACCATAGACCCACCATATACCTTCCTCAAAACAGCCACCATACCTACCTATTATGGCATTTCCATAGTCATTCCGAGATATATTTCCATGCAACTTTCCACCGTTCCGTTTACTATGACACACTTCATCATTGTCATATTGCCATGCATGATCATGTAGTTGACATCGTATTTGTGGCAAGGCCACCATGCATAATTTTTCATACATGTCACTCTTGATTCATTGCACATCCCGGTACACCGCCGGAGGCATTCATATAGAGTCATATTTTGTTCTAGTATCGAGTTGTAATCTATGAGTTGTAAATAAATAGAAGTGTGATGATCATCATTATTAGAGCATTGTCCCAAATAAATAAATAAAAGAAGGAAAGGCCCAAAGAAAAAAAAGAAAAAAGAGAGAAAAAATAAAAAAGGGGGACAATGCTACTATCTTTTCCCACACTTGTGCTTCAAAGTAGCACCATGATCTTCATGATAGTGAGTCTCTTGTTTTTTCACTTTCATATACTAGTGGGAATTTTCATTATAGAACTTGGCTTGTATATTCCAACGATGGGCTTCCTCACATGCCCTAGGTCTTCGTGAGCAAGCAAGTTGGATGCACACCCACTTAGTTTCTTTTGTTGAGCTTCATACATTTATAGCTCTAGTGCATCCGTTGCATGGCAATCCGTACTCACTCACATTGATATCTATTGATGGCCATCTCCATAGCCCATTGATACGCCTAGGTTATGTGAGACCATCTTCCTCTTTTGTCTTCTCCACAACCACCACTCTATTCCACCTATAGTGCTATATCCATGGCTCACGCTCATGTATTGCGTGAAAGTTGAAAAAGTTTGAAAAAAATTAAGTATGAAACAATTGCTTGGCTGAAACCGGGGTTGTGCATGATTTGAGTATTTTGTGTGACGAAGATGGAACATAGCCAAACTATATGATTTTGTAGGGTTGAACTTTCTTTGGCCATGTTATTTTGAGAAGACATAATTGCTTTGTTAGTATGCTTGAAGTGTTATTATTCTTATGTCAATATTAAACTTTTGTCTTGAACCTTTCGGATCTGAACATTCATGCCACAATAAAGAAAATTACATTGAGAATTATGTTGGGTAGCATTCCACATCAAAAATTCCGTTTTTATCATTTACCTACTCGGGGACGAGCAGGAATTAAGCTTGGGGATGCTTGATACGTCTCCAATGTATCTATAATTTTTATTGTTCCATGCTATTATATTATCTGTTTTGGATGTTTAATGGGCTTTATTATACAATTTTATATTATTTTTGGGACTAACCTACTAATCCAAGGCCTAGTGCAAATTGTTGTTTTTTGCCTATTTCAGTGTTTCGCAGAAAAGGTATATCAAAGAGAGTCCAAATGGAATGAAACCATCGGGAGGATCATTTTTGGAACAAACACAACCCAGAAGACTTGGAGTACTCGCCAGGGAAGCCACGGGGTGGCCACGAGGCAGGGGGCGCGCCCAGGGGGGTAGGCGCGTCCCCCACCCTCGTGCCCCCCCCCCCCCCCCCCCCCCCCCCCCCGTAGCTCCACCGACATGCCCCTTCCTCCTATATATATCCATGTACCCTAAAAACATCTGGGAGCACCACGAAACCCTAATTCCACCACCGCAACCTTCTGTACCCATGAGATCCCATCTTGGGGCCTGTTCCGGAGCTCCACCGGAGGGGGAATCGATCACGGAGGGCTTCTACATCAACACCATAGCCTCTCCGATGAGTTGTTAGTTGTTTACCATAGACCTTCTGGTCCATAGTTATTAGCTAGATGGCTTATTCTCTCTCTTTGGATCTCAATACAAAGTTCTCCTCGATCTTCTTGGAGATCTATCTGATGTAATTCTTTTTGCGGTGTGTTCGTCAAGATCCGACGAATTGTGGGTTTATGATCAAGATTATCTATGTACAATATTTGATTCTTCTCTGAAATTGTGTATGCATGATTTAAATATCTTTGCAAGTCTCTTCGAATTATTAGTTTGGTTTGGCCTACTAGATTGATCTTTCTTGCAATGGGAGAAGTGCTTAGCTTTGGGTTCAACCTTGCGGTGTCCTTTCCTAGTGACAGCAGGGGCAGAAAGGCACGTATTGTATTGTTGCCATCGAGGATAAAAAGATGGGGTTTATATCATATTGCATGAGTTTATCCCTCTACATCATGTCATCTTGCTTAAAGCGTTACTCTATTCGTATGAACTTAATACTCTAGATGCATGTTGGATAGCGGTCGATGTGTGGAGTAATAGTAGTAGATGCAGAATCATTTCGGTCTACTTGTGACGGACGTGATGCCTATATACAATGATCATGCCTAGATATTCTCATAACTATGCGCTTTTCTATCAATTGCTCGATAGTAAAAAATTTCACCTAACGTAGAAATATGCTATCTTGAGAGAAGCCACTAGTGAAACCTATGGCCCCCGGGTCTATCTTCTATTATATCAATCCTCCATCAACTATTTATCTTTACTTTACTTTTATTTTGCAATCTTTAGTTTTCAATCTATGAAAAAAATACCAAAAATATTTATCTTATTATCTCTATCAGATCTCACTTTTGCAAGTGGCCGAGAAGGGATTGACAACCCCTTTATCGCGTTGGTTGCAAGGTTCCTATTTTTTTGTGTAGGTACGAGGGACTCACGTGTAGTCTCCTACTGGATTGATACCTTGGTTCTCAAAAACTGAGGGAAATACTTACGCTACGGTGCTGCATCACCCATTCCTTTTCAAGGGAAAAAGAACGCAAGATCAAGAGGTAGCAAGAAGCAGGTGGACGTCATGGTGTTGGACGACAATAGCGACAAGGAGCAGCATCAGCTGGCTGCCGCAGATGGTGGTGCTAGGGATCCCGCAGCTCAGCAATAGGAGCATGCCAATTGAGGCGGAACCCTACATCTGCCTCGGCATTCACCACTCAGACCGCATCAAGAAGATGATGGAGATGCAGAAGTGAAGAACTGATGTGAGTGTCGGTTAGTTCAGTATTTAAGTTAAGTTATGTAGTGAAGAACTGCTTGTGATGTATTGAAGCTGGCCATATTCGTTAAGTTAAACAGTCAGTGTCAGCTAGCGTTTTGCAGTCATCAGTTAAGTTAACTTAAGGCAGTGCCTTTTGCTATTGAACTTATGTATAAGCAACGTTGAACCTATTATGTACTTAAGTGGTTTAAGCAATGTCAAGTTGTTATCTACTGAAATTAGCAGGCTTATAACATGCCACAGAATCATTGCTCACTTGTGCCAATATTACAGAAATATAGAAGAAACTATCTTTAATACAAAACGGTAGCAAAATGTAGTAGATACTTTTGATCAAATGGATGGTCCTTTTTTAGCATTTAGTGCCTCCTTGTATGCAGCAAGGTTGAACACACAATGTTGTGGAAGTCTAGGTTGAGAGCTTGGCTGTGAGCTGGGTTGAGAGCATGGATGTGATCTCTGTTGAGATGTAGGTTCATTGATCTTCAGGGTTCCTGGTTTTCTTCTCATTTCCAACTTCTTTGGCCTAGGTTGCACAGCCACTGCCTTGCCTTTTATATCAGCAGCCTGCAAACAAGTGTTGATTAGTACAAACAAAAAACAAAGAGGAAATCATAGACAATATAAATTAGCATATATGTGTCATCTTAACCTGCTTTGGTTGCATAGCTTTCTGTATCTCAAGAGCATCAAAAGCCTCTTTGTCTTGCTTCTTTTGCTTTGTAGCTTCTCTCACCAAATGTGCTTTCTGTGTCTGAAGAGCATCAAAAGCCTCATTATTTTCACAGCTAGATCTTACCACCTACTTTGCTCATCTTAGTACCCTTAGGTTTTTCTCCTTCCTCTCTCCTCCTTTCTGTTTTAGGCCTTCTTGGCAAGCTAATGTGACCAGGGGGTTGAGGTTTTGGATTTGTTGAAATAGGCCAACTCTCCTCTCCCTCCAAAGGTTGTAAGCAATGATCTTATATCTTGTTGTACACTTGTATGGAGTAACAAGGAGCAATGTAATCATCAATTTTTGTCCTATTTTATAGATGGCACTAATGGCATGGCAGCGGGGTAAGCCTGATAGCTGCCAATACGTGCATGAGCAAGTCCACTCTTGCAAGTTGACGGTAAATTTGAATTTCTCATGCTCTTGTACTTCAAAAACATCTTTCCCATTCCACAGCACATGGCAGAAACCTGATCTCCTTATGCTTTGCTTTAGTTTTTTGAGAATTTTGGGACATATAGTTCCTTTCCAGTTAGCTGACTTGCCTCTGTTTTCTTGTACTCTGACCATAATTTTGCACCTGATCCACTCAAGCATGGAGATAATAGTAAGGTACCTAGCTAGTAGGATGTAGTTGTTGAAAGATTCACAGATGTTATTATCCACTGAATCACATTTGGACCCCAGTTTCATGTAGGCCCTACTCCAATGAACTGGATCAGTGTTCATCATATGTTTTGCACCCTCAACAGTAAACTGTGCTAGCCTTTCCCTATTGTAGTTGAAAATCACTCTGTTTGGAGATTTTGCACATCTCCAAAACCTTTTCTGAAGATCATGGTCAGGGTGTTTTTTTCAATTAGCATATATGTATCTTGCACACATTGGTTTATTTTGGCAAGAAACCAGAACCATGACTCGTTATTTTCTTTCTCCACAACAGCCCAAGCAATAGGATACATTTGGTTATTTGGATCTCTTCCTATAGCACACAACATCTGTCCATAGCAAACACCTTTAAAGAAACAACCATCAAGGCCTATAACTTTCCTACAGCCTACCACGAAACCTTTCTTCAGGGCATCAAAACACATGACAAACCTTTGAAATACATATGACCCATCCTTTTCATCATGGTCCAACTTTACTCCTATTGTGCTACCAGGGTTAGTTCTCAAGAGCTCCAACTGATAGTTAAACGATTTGGAGTACTCTCCTTTAGTGGAATACAATAATTTATGCATGACTATTCTCTTTTCCTTCTTACATTGTGCAACTATCACATCAGCAAATAGGTCCTCAAGTACAGTTTTCCTCAAATCGTCTAACTTCCAACTTGGATTTTCTCTTATAAGCCTGCCATATTTTGTAGCAATAACAGATGATGTGACAAGTTTGTTACCTCTTCTTGGAATGCAATGGTGCTCATCTACAAAGGTAGACACCGGTAGCCACTTATTTTCAGTAGTCTTAGAAGCATAGATCATCCAGTTGCAACCATGCCAAGTAGATTTTGCACCAACTTTATGATTTTCATCCTTTGTGGAAGCAATATGCACATGCCTCTTAATGCCATATTTTATTAGAGCTTTTTTAATTTGATGTCTTCCTATAAAAACCATTCATATCTCAAATGTAGGCATTTCTAATTTGTTGTCATGTTTCTTCCATTCACTTTTCCTTCTCACTAGTTGTGTGGCCCCCTCACCATCAGTTTCCTCATCAAAAGAGCAGTCATCATCTGATGAGATAGCATCATCTTCTATCCCATCCAGCTTCTCATCACGAGACAATCCTTCAATCACATTATTATCTTTGATGACAGGCCCAACAACATCCCCTAACTTATTTGCTCTCTTCTGCCTCCTAATTTCCCTTGCTAATTTCCTAACTTGCTCTGCCTCTGATTCTTCAGCAGAATTGTGCTCTGACAAAGGCTGATAGTCAATGTCACTGTCATCATCACCTTCTTCTCCTTCTTTACCATCTTCATGTAATACTTCATTAGCACTTATTCCAATTTCAACATGATCAACAGATACATACTCAGAAATTGCTACTGGTTTTGGTCTTATATTAACTTATGGCATTGTTCCTTTTTCTGTTGGACCTACTGTTGCTCCTTTTGTCTTTGTAGAATTTGCTTTCTTTGCAATTGTGACTCTCTCTACAAAAGCTGCTGTTGGGGTTGATGGACTTGTTGTAGCAGCACCATGAGTTGTTCTAGAGGCACTTGGAGCTGTACCTGGAGTTGTTGTGGAAGCAACTGGTGGTGTTGTGGCTGCAGGTGGAGCTTGACCACCAACTTCTAAAGGTATTTTTCTTCTTTTAGCTGTAAGCCTAGTTGGTCTACTTTTTTAATCTTCACTAGACTCTCATATGTAGTAACAAACTCAAGAGCCAGCTTTATTATCCTTATATTTTCTTCCTCAGCAGCTGACCTTTTCAAACCTACAACAACTTGTTCCTCTACTTCTATTTTTGCTTGAGCTGACAAAATCATGCCATCAACCATGTCTGTGTCCACAACATCCACATTTAGCAATGCAAATTTGCTACCTTTGTGATTGGAATATGATTTAGAAACTACCACTGGCACTTCATCCAATACTGCTTGTTCAGAAACTGCCACTTCCTCCACATAGATCTCTACACATGATCCAAAAGGTGTTGCATGCTCCATATTCGCCAAAGCTGAATCATCATGAATAAACTGCAAACCATCACTCAAATATTTTTCCTGGAACAAGACAATGCATCTTGTACCTATGATTCCCTCTGTAATGTCCTTTTTCAGTATGATACATGTCCTCTGCACAGGCCAACAATGTCTGAAACTATAGGTTTTTCCTCTCAAAAGGAAATGTTATCATCATCCCTCACTTGTATTCAGCCAATCCTTCCACTCTCTGAAATTTGCTAAAATAATGCAGTGACACATAAAAATCATCTTTATCTGCTGCCTCATCTTGATCACCTGCCCCAAAAAACCAAACTTTAGAACACTACACAGAAAACAACCAAAATAATTTGGTTGCCATGGCAGCCAAATCAAACTGGTTCTTGGAAGGGGGTGCAGGTGCAGGCGACGAAAATCGAGCAGGGGAGGGTGGGCAAGAGCAGGGGAGGTGCAGGCAACCACCATGGCCTCCCCTGATTCGAGTCCCCGGGCGATAAAAAAAGCCGCCGGCGGGTGCAGGGGACAAAGAGAAAGAGGTGCTCACCAGCGGGTGCAGAGGTAGAGCTGCTCGACGCCCCCGGCATGGTTGATAGCATGGAGGCAAGGGAGGGCGTCGGCGGTATGGTTGACGCTATGGAGGCAAGTGTAGCGACCACGATTCCAATGAACCGAAGTCTCTGTGCTCAGTGCCATCGTGGATCGGTATGCTGACGCACACAATACTCGAGGATTTATAACAGAGATTCAATAACACTTTATTACATCGGAAATCCTCAAAGAGGCAATATCCATTACACGAAAACGGCTGAAGGCAACCTAAATAAAATAAACTGCGAAAGCTATGAAGAGTAGTTGAGTCCATCCAACTCCACGGCAAACACTGAGTGCATGACAACGACCTATCACACATTAATCTTTGTCTGAAAACTCTGCAACATGATACGTTATAGCCATGTAGATCAGCACATTGAATATGCTGGCAAGAACACACTGAAATGATAATGAGCAATGTCTACAACTAGATGCATATTTGGCTGGTGGAGCCTGTAAGGTTAATTTTGGCATAAAGCTAGTTTTCCCTACAACAAAGGAATGTGCTTATTTAACTACTTAGTTAAATTTAAGCATGAACAATTGAGAATGGTTCCTCCATCTCAATACCAAATCAAAGTCATTATTAACCCAAGAAATTAAATAAAGTGATGAGATCAGTCCATAATTCAAATACCAGGATACTCAAGAAGTCCATACCTGGGGACACGGCTACCCATGAATAGTTTGTACACTCTACAGAGGTTTGTGCACTTTTCCCCACAAGACTCGATGGCCTCCATTTAATTTCTCGCACTGCATGGTGTTTGAGAAACGGATGACCGAGACATAGTCTTTCAGAAGCATTAACTCTTAACCCTGGGTAGACCGTACCACCTACATCCGCTACATCTGCTAGTCTACCACAGAAAGAGGTCATACACCATACTCAACTATGCCAGAGCCCATAATGGCTTATGGCCGCACAAGGAAGATTCTAGGCATGAATGATATATGATCCCTTTGAGCCTGGTGGCATTCCATAGGATAATCACACGGGTCCTCCGGGATTTCCTAGGACAACACTAGATTCTCCAGGTGCCCTGCAACCAATCCACCCAGATGTGTATTAAATTCCACCTTAAAGAAACCCTTAGTTGTTATTACACTCACAACTTTCATGAATCACTCATACCAATCCACGTCTACAAGCATGGCTAAGCAAAAAGTAACAAAGCGCATATTCGTTTGGGTTGATCTCAAGTCATTGGGTTCCTACCTCATGAACTACAAAGCATCATATTATGTAACCAGTCATATTCATGCAAGTGTCTAAGGATATAACTAATGCAAGTAAAACTGGGTATTGCAAAGTATGATAAAAGTATGAACTTGCCTTGCTGACGATCGCTGAAACCTAAAGACTCGTAGTAGCATGCTTCGCACTCCGGGAATTCTATCGCAGTCAAACAATAGCATACATAAGCAATCATGTAACAGAATCGAAGAACAGATCTCGAAAGACTTCGAAAACAAACGAATCACTCTTGCAACAGAAAACAATTTCTAACATTACCAAAATTAAGTAAATTTGGCCTTATCAGAAAGTTTAGGTCAAGAGCTTCGATTTGCGAAAAGAATCAACTCAAATGGAGTTGCCAAACTCAAATTACGATCAAACGAAGTTCAAGCACAAAACTATTTGAATTCAAACTTTAAGACTTTCAAAATCAAATTTGATCTGCGCTACTGGAAACATAAGATCGAAACGAAGAAATTGGCGTTGGTTTCACCTAATTCTGACCAACGAGTAAAAAGTAACAAGGGTTTGAAGATCAGGGACTCATCGGTAAAAAAATTCATCGTGGATAGGTCCTTGGCCGAAAATAAACTGAAAAAGAAAAGACTAATTTGCGAATGTTCATTTTCTGTAACTAAACAATGGACGTTTGTTAAATAATAAAACCAGTAAGAAAAATGAACTAGGGTTTTTCCTAAATAAAATTGATCTAGGGTTTTAAAAAATCGAATGAAAAATAAAAAAACGGGCGGTTTATGTACCTCGCGGATAGGTCTGGTCCGCGGGTCGGGTCGGGCTAACAGTGGGCGGCGTCGCGGCAGCGGCGGAGGACGGTAGCAAACGGTGGCGAGTTCGGCCAGCGGGGGGGTGGGGCAGCGGAGGCGGCCAGCTGGCGGGCGGCAAGCGGCGGGGCGAGGCGAGACGACGCGGTGGCTTGGCGCAGCGGCGGCGGCTTGCGGGCGAGGTGGCGAGGCGGCGGTGGCGGCTAAGGCGACGGGCGGCGGTGTGAGGGGCGAGGGGAGGCGGCGGTGGCCTTATAAAGGGGGCCGGGGTGTAGCTTGGAGGAGGGGCCGGCCCAGGGCAGAGTCCTGCCCGGACTCGCCTTGGTGTCCGTGCCGAGCACGGCGGCGAGCGGAAGGAAGGCGGCGGCGCCAGCTGGGCCGCTCGTGCGACTGGGCCTTCGGAAAATACAAATAATTATATATATATATATATATATATATATATATATATATATATATATATATAGGGTGGGTCTATTCTCATAACACCCCTTAAGACCTTATTCTCATAACAAAGGCCTTATTCTCATAACACCCCCACACCCCTCCCCACCCCCACTTAACACAGTTTCTAGCGCGGCAGCGCCCGCACACCACGGCCCCTCCCCACCCCTCCCCGATCCAACCACCACGCAGCGCCGCCCGCCCCGGCCCCCAACCACCCCACGCCGCCCACC
>LR738714.1:110577996-110652991 GCA_902687465.1 Secale cereale | reverse complement strand
CACCCCGCGCCATCCTCCCCGGCGACCAACCACCCTGCGCCACCCGCCCCGGCGACCAATCACCCCGCGCCTCCCTCCCCGGCCAACACCCAGCGCCGCCTACCCCTACAACCTCTCCGCGCTCCCCGCCCCGTCGTGATTCACTAACTGTGCCGCCGCACCTCGGCCATGCCTGCCCTCTTCATCCGCCGCAGCACCTCCATCCAATCTGCCTCCCGGAGCCGACGAGGATCCACCGCGCGGTGCATCAACAACCGCCGTCGGAGCTGCTCTCGATCTGGGAGGAGCAGCACCCCCCCGTCAGATCCGACGAGGGTCATGGCGCCGTGCAGTTCAGATCGGGTTCTCACCCCGTCCCACACTGTCCACCGCAGGGGAGAAGGACGAGGAGCTCCACCACCGGCCCCTCTGCGCCCCCAAGGTGCAGAGGGGTCGGCATCTGCGCTCGGATCCGAGGATGGACTGCATCGACGTGCCTACCGCCAGATCAAGCGCCCGCTGGCCATAAAAAAACCATTGCGGTTCACTTGGTGATCCAAAAACAAAAACACATCAGAAAAGCAGCTCACTTCTCAACACTTCTCAAAGTAAAAACGAATTTTGTGGTGTCTATGAAAGGTGTCTGGTTCATTTTGTGGTGGTTTGTTACGTAAGTGAACATGCAGTGCACTTGGGTAAAAAAGAAGTCTGCTACGAAGGACTCCTCAGTATAGTTCATTTCGAACAAAATGCATTTAAAAATAAGTAAAAATGCAGTGCACTTTCGTCTAAAAAAAGTCCATTGCAAAGGACTCTTTGAAGCTCACTTTGTTTCTCTCCACGAAGTTGGCCATAAAAAAAACATTGCGGTTCACTTGGTGATCCAAAAACAAAAACACATCGGAAAAGCAGCTCACTTCTCAACACTTCTCAAACGCGCGTAAATAATTAATTAGTACGAAAAAAGACAACAGCAAATTATGAGGTTCGCTTTTGGTAGTGTTCCGCTTCACTTTCGGGAATGTTGCGGTCCACTTTCCTTCGAAAAAAAGTTGGAAAAAAGACAACAAAACTCCTCTGAGAAAAATCTACGTCCAACAAAATAAATCATGAGGTTCGTTTGACTCTCTGATGCAGTGCGTTCTTCAGTTTGAAGCAGTGCGCTTTTCTGTCCGATGCAGTGCACGCGTCGATTTTGTTGTCGCGAAAAACAGAGTTTCCGCGTTTTTGTAATTTCAAAACTGCTCTTAAACCGTAATGAATTAGAGGGCGTGTTCTACATGAAAAAGTAGCGTCTCGACGATATCTTTCCAACGGTGTATCATTTGGATCATTCCGACCAACGTTTTGTAAAAATTTCACGAAAAAACGGCCGCTACCGTTCGTAGTCAGCCGCACGATTTTCAAATTTAACTAAAAACCGTAAGGAATCTCAAAAACATTTCAACATATGAAAGTTGCGCCTCGTTCGTAGCTTTCCAACAGTATATTACACGCCTTGTTTCGACAAACGGTTAGAAAACTGGAGTGAAACAGTACCGAAAATTTGAAAAAATTCGAAAAACACAATTCCACGATTTAGTAAATTCAAAACTGCTCTTAAACCGTAGCGAATTAGAAAAAATAATGCATATGAAAAAGATGCGCGTCGACGATATGTTTCCAACGGTGTATCATATGTTTAATTCCGACGAGCGGTTTAGAAAAAAAACGCCAAAAAACGCTCGCTGCCATTCGTTGTGAGCCGCACGATTTTCGAAACTGCTCATAAAATATGATGAATTTTGAAAAGTGTTCAACATGGCGAAGTTGCGTCTACTCCATAGCTTTTCAACGGTATATTACACGCATAATTATGATAAACGGTTAAAAAACTAGAGCAAAAAAGGTACCGAAAAAACAACACGTACAGTTTTTTCGAACATGAAGTTCGCTGGTCTCTGTGGTGCGGTGCGTATAGCTTTCCAATGCAGTTCGGAAGTGTTATGAGAATATTATTCTCATAATGTTATGAGAATAGACCGGTTGTATATATATAAACCGGCTGTATATATATAATTCTTAAAATACCAGAAACAATTTTCACCGTCTAAACCTAATATTATAAAATGCCTAAAAAATAAAATAACTTTTTAATGCATTTTTAAATAATAAAATGCAAATAAAAATCCAAGAAAAATTATTTTTACTCAAAAATCAAATTCCAACATTTTATTATATTTGTGAAGGAGTCATATTTTCTTCTCTCATTTATTTTAAATACTGAAAACATGAAATTTGGCAAAAATATTATTGATCCAACCCCACTGGAAAATAATAAAATAGTGGGCTCCTCTTTGGAAAACGTCCAACTCTCTCACTTGGGTCCTTGAGTTGCTTAAAGTCTTGGATCAATTTTCAAATAAACTCATGCTCAAAATGCTCAAATGGTGAATGCATATGAATGATCTATGATAACATCCAAAATGAAAATTGGGATGTTACAAACCTGTCCCCCTTAAGATGAATCTCGCCCTCGAGATTCGGGTTGGCTAGAAAATAGGTGTGGATGGTCCTGGCGTAGATCAACCTCTCGTTCCCAGGTGGCTTCGTCCTCTGTATGGTGACTCCACTGTACTTTGCAGAACTTGATGACTTTGCTGCGGGTAACTCTGTCGGCAAACTCGACAATCTTAACGGCCTTCTCCTCGTAAGTCAGGTCGCTCTCTAACTGAATTGCTTCTAGGGGCACTGTATCACGTAACAGGATATCGGCCATCTCTGCGTGACACTTCTTCAACTGGGATACGTGAAACACATCGTGAACTTCGGACAAAGTCTGGGGCAACTCTAGCTGATAAGCTACTTCTCCTCTATGCTCCAAAACTTTGTACGATCCCACAAATCTTGGTGCCAATTTACCCTTAACTCCGAATCTCTTAACTCCTCGAAGCGGAGACACCCGAAGATACGCTCTATCTCCAACTTCGTAGGTCACCTCCTTGCATTTCGTATATGCATAACTCTTCTGTCTGGACTGGGCTACCTTAAGTCTATTGCGGATCAATTTGACCTTTTCTATCTGACTCTTTGCTCAAATCGGGTCCAAATAACTAACGGTCTCCAACTTCATCTCACATCAACGGTGTTCTGCACCTCCTTCCGTACAAAGCCTCGAAAGGGGCCATTTGCAAACTAGTTTGATAATTGTTGTTGTAAGAAAACTCTGCGTACGGCAAGCTATCATCCCAACTAGATCCATAATCGAGTGCACAAGCTCCCAGCATGTCCTCCAGGATCTGATTGACTCTCTCGGTCTGTCCATCTGTCTGTGGATGAAAGGTTGTACTAAATTCTAGCCTCGTACCTAAAGTCTCGTGTAACTGCTTCCAAAACTTTGAGGTAAACTGTGTTCCTCTATCTGATACAATGGTCCTCAGAACTCAATGCAGACATACAATCCTGGTCATGTATATCTTGGCCAACTTAGCACTCATATAAGTGGTCTTCACGGGGATAAAGTGAGCTACTTTAGTCAAACGATCAACTATCACCCAAATAGAATCGTACCCTGAACGTGTCTTGGGTAGTCCTGTGATGAAATCCATTCCAAGTTTTTCCCACTTCCATTCGGGTATGGGTAACAGCTGCAATAACCCTGTTGGTTTCTGATGTTCAGCCTTGACTCTCTAACAAACATCAAACATTGCTACATACTCGGCAATGTCCTTCTTCATTTCGGTCCACCAGAAATTCTGCTTCAAATCTAAGTACATCTTGGTGTTGCCTGGGTGAATCGAATACGGCGAATCATGAGCCTCCTGTAGAATCAACTTCCTAATCTCGGGGTCATTGGGCACTTAAAAACACTTTTCAAACCAAAGTGTTTCGTATTCATCCTCATGGAATCCTTCTGCCTTTCCCTCGGCCATTCTTTCCTTTATTTCTACAATCTCTTTGTCCATCTTCTAGGCTTCTCGAATCTTTCCCAGCAAAGTGGACTGAATTTCCAAGGTGGCAACATAACCTCCAGGGACTATCTCCATTTGCAAATCCCTAAGATCATCGGCTAACTCCTGGGGTAAACCTCCAGAAATGATTGTGTTAACATAACTCTTGCGGCTTAGAGCCTTTGCCACGACATTGGCTTTTCCTGGATGATAATGTAACCTCATGTCGTAATCCTTTATGAGCTCAAGCCATCTCCTTTGCTTGAGATTCAACTCCTTCTGTGTGAAGATATACTTCAAACTCTTATGGTCCGTGTATACATCACAACGGTTTCCAATAAGAAAATGTCTCCAGGTTCTGAGTGCATGCACTACGGCTGCTAACTCCAAATCATGCGTAGCATAATTCAACTCATGAGGTCAAAGCTGATGTGAAGCGTACGACACAACTCTTTCGTCTTGCATGAGAACACCTTAAGTCCTTGACGAGAAGCGTCACAATACACTTGGAAATCCTTGCGTATATCCGAAAGAATCAGCACTGCGGTTGTAACCGAACGTTTCTTCAACTCCTGAAAACTAGCTTCACACTCTTCGGTCCACTTATACTTAGTCTCGTTCTTCAACAACTCCGTCATGGGCTTCGCAATCTTTGAGAAATTTTCAATAAATCTCCGGTAATATCATGTGAGTCCAAGAAAACTGCTAATTTCGCCAACTGAGGTGGGTGGCTTCCATGTTGTGACTGCCACAACCTTAGCGGGGTCTACGGATATACTGTCTCCTGATATGACATGTCCAAGGAATCCAACTTCCTTCAACCAAAACTCACATTTGCTGAACTTGGCGACTGATGTTCTCGGATCTTCAGCTGATGATATCCTGATCGCAAATCGATCTTAGAGAATACCTTGGCTCCTTGCAGCTGGTCAAACAGATCATTGATCATCGGCAGTGGGTACTTATTCTTGATGGTCACCTCGTTCAGTGCATGATAATCAACAACCATTCTCAATGATCCATCCTTCTTCTCGACTAAGAGCACTGGGGCTCCCCACGGTGATGAACTTGGTCGTATGTAACCCTTATCCATTAGTTCCTTAATTTGTTTCTTGATCTCCTTCGGTTCATTAGCGGGCATCTGGTATGGTCTCTTAGATATTAGTCTGGTGCCGGGTAATAGTTCAATTAAGAACTCTATGTCTCTATCCGGTGGCATGCCGGGTAACTCCTCCGGGAATACATCAGGATAATCCTTCACAACTGGCACTTCTTCCTATACAACTCTCGTGAGTGCATTCACATGTGCTTTCCTGGGTGTGTGCCTCGACACATACTTGATCCTCTTTCCCTCTGGGATGGTGAGAAGAATTGATCTACTGGCGCAATCAATGTTTCCTCCAAACTTGGATAGCCAATCCATACCTATGATTACATCCAAACCCTGGAATTCTAAAAGAATAAGGTCCATGGGAAATACATGTCTTCCAATGGTCAATGGCACTTGATAGCATTTGTGGCTAGCCATATACTCTGCTCCAGGGGAACTCACTAACATAGGTGTCCTAAGGGCTACGGTGGGCAACTTATACTTTTCCACAAAACCCCTTGATATGTATGAATGTGATGCACCAGTGTCAAAAAGAACAAGGGCAGTAAATGCATTAATCAAAAACTTACAGATAACTGGGTCGGGCTGCTCGTCAATCTCTTCCACATTGACATGGTTCACTTGTCCTCTGGTGAACGGGTTGGGCTTCTTTCCTGAGCTTCCATTGCCATTCCCATTCTTTGACTCGGGGCACTCAGTAGCGTAGTGTCCGGTCTTCCTGCACTTGAAACAAGTAATGTGACTCAGATCCTTCTGGGTGGGTGTAGATGGAGTGGAACGATTCTGGTTGTTGCTTCATCCATTCCCATTTCCATTCCTAGCACCACTGTGGTTGTGTGCATTCCCTCCATTGTTGGAATGGCCTCCATGGTTATGTGTGGGATGGTTGTGTCCTCCTGAGTATGGGGTATAGCGGGGCTTCTGCTGGGCTCCAGAGTTAAACTTCCCAGCTCCATACTTCCTCTTGCAGTTGTTAATCTGCTGCTACTTTCCTTCTAACATGATAACTTTGTCCACTAGCTCTTGATAATTGTTATAGGTAGCTAGCATCAGCTGCATACTCATCTCATCATTGAGTCCTTCTAGAAACTTCTCCTGCTTCGCGGTGTTAGTGGACACATCATCTGGCGCATAGCGAGCTAACTGCCTAAAGTCATCCACGTACTGCCCCACAGTACGGTTTCCTTGGCACAATTTGTGTAACTCACGCTTCTTAAGGCTCATGGCTCCTGCTAAGACATGTGCTATGTGAAAAGCTTGATGAAACTGATCCCAAGTAATTGCAGCAAGTGGGTATGTGGCGGTGTAGTTCTCCCACCAAGCGGCTGCTGGTCCCTTAAGCTGATGTGCAGCAAAATGAACTATGTCTGCATCTGTGCATCCTGTAGTGGCTAGCTCTCTGTCCATCTTGCGGAGCCAGTCATCTGCAACTATAGGCTCGGTGCTACTAGAGAACACCGGCGGTTGCAACCTTAAGAATCGGGTCAAGTTGTCATGGGGAGGCAGAGGTGGGTTGTTGTTGTTGTTGTTCTGATTCTGGACAAGTAGTGGCATCAAAGTGTTCTACTGCTAGATCAACTGGGTGAGCTTAGGGGAAACTCAAATCCGGGCTCACGTCTCGGAGGCGTCTGAGGGGTTTAGAAGGAAGAGATTAGAATAGAATGAGGTCTAGGGGAAAATCACTACCCATATGCACATGAGACAAACAATGTCATATCATATCACTCAATTTCAATCAAGAGCAAACAAAATATCCTATTACAAAGCTAGTGAACGATTCTAACTAGTCGGATTAATACTAACGATTACAGGGTGGGCATCTAATCACTATCATCTGAAGACTCCATGATATCTGCTCCAGATTTGTCTTCATAGTCACTTTCATCACTGTCGGTGTCGTCTATCATAATGTAGTTCTCCATAGTAATTCCTATCTCTGGTTCCGGCTTCACTGTGCCAGTTCCAACCTTCTTTTTTAGTGCTTCATTCTGCTCCGATAGTATGGCGATTTCCTCTTCGTATCCATCTCGTAATGTCTTGAGTTCTTCTTCTAGCTCCACATTTCGGGTTATAACCATGTTGGTCTTCTGCATATGTGCGCACATCTGATTCTCATAGCGTCGAATGTATTGGTCCATCTCCTGAATGTATGCTGCAATGGATCCACCCTTCCTGGTGCAAAGCATCTCCCATTGCTCGTCTTGACGTCCACAAATCTGGTAGATGGTGTCTTCAAGGTCCTTGTTGTAGACTTCACATATGCGTCCAAATGTGATGTGAGCTGACATACTCTTTCCTAAGCTCCATGTTGGTGCGTCGAATGCTAGCTCCAGTGGCCCCGTGAATGGTGCAATGGTCCTCCCAGGTACACTAACTTTGATTTTCCAGCACTCCTCTTCCGGCAATGTTGCGTAGAGATCTCCAGTGATACTTGGTATTCCAATGTGCAAGTATCTAGTGACTTCCTTCAAGTGCTTTCCGAAAGGGGTGTCATCGTCTGGCTGAGTGAACTTGCTTCCTGGGTCCGACATCTATAGAGAAAAAATAGAGAAGAATTAGAATGAGTAGAGAGAAGTAGAATGAGTAGAGAAGAACATCATATGGCTTATCCTAGTGGTCGCGTCCTACAGTCAACATGTGCTATGATACCATCTTGTAGCGACCATGGTTCTAATGAACCAAAGTCTCTGTGCTTAGAGTCATCCCTAGAGCGGTATGTCGACACGCACAGTACTCGTGGATTTATAACAGAGGTTCAATCACACTTTATTACACTGGAAATCCTCAAAGAGGCAATATCCATTACACGAAAATGGCTGAAGGCCATCTAAATAAAATAAACTACGGAAGCTATGAAGAGTAGTTGCGTCCATCCAACTCCACGGAAAACATTGAGTGCATGACAATGGCCTATGGCACATTAATCTTTGTCTGAAAACTCTGCAACATGATACATTGTAGCCATGTAGGTAAGCACATTGAATATGCTGGCAAGAACACACTGAAATGATAATGAGCAATGTCTACAACTACATGCATATTTGGTTGGTGGATCCTGTAAGGTTAATTTTTGCATAAAGCTAGTTTTTCCCTACAAGAAAGGAATGTATTTATTTAAATACTTAGTTAAATTTAAGCATGACAAATTGAGAATGGGTCCTCCATCTCAATCCCAAACCAAAGTCATTATTAACCCAAAAATGAAATAAAGTGATGAAATCAGTCCATAATTCAAATACCAGGATACTCAAGAAGTCCATAACCGGGGACACGGCTACTCATGAATAGTTTGTACACTCTGCAAAGGTTTGTGCACTTTTCCCCACAAGACTCGATGGCCTCCGTATAATTTCTCGCACTGCATGGTGTTTGAGAAACGGATGACCAAGACACAGTCTTTCAGAAGCATTAACTCTTAACCTGGGTAGACCGTACCACCTACATCCGCTACATCTGCTAGTCTACCAAAGAAAGAGGTCATACAACATACTCAACTATGCGAGAGCCCATAATGGCTTATGGCAGCACACGGAAGTTTCTAGGCATGAATGATATATGATCCCTTTGAGCATGGGTGGCATTCCATAGGATAATCACATGGGTCCTCCGGGATTTCCCAGGACAACACTGGATTCTCCAGGTGCCCTGCAACCAATCCACCCAGATGTGTATTAAATTCCACCTTAAAGAAACCCTTAGTTGTTATTACACTCACAATTTTCATGAATCACTCATACCAATCCACGTCAACAAGCATGGCTAAGCAAAAAGTAACAAAGCGCATATTCCCTTGGATTGATCTCAAGTCATTGGGTTCCTACCTCATAAACTACAAAGCATCATATTATGTAACCAGTCATATTCATGCAAGTGTTTGAGGATATAACTAATGCAAGTAAAACTGGGTATTGGAAAGTATGAACTTGCCTTGCTGACGATCACCGAAACCTAAAGACTCATGGTAGCACGCTTTGCACTCCGGGAATTCTATCGCAATCAAACAATAGCATACATAAGCAACCATGCAACAGAATCGAAGAACAGATCTCAAAAGACTTTGAAAACAAACGAATGACTCTTGCAACAGAAAACAATTTCTAACAGTACCAAAATTAATTGAATTTGGCCTTATCAGAAATTTTAGGTCAAGAGCTTCGATTTGCGAAAAGAATCAACTCAAACGGAGTTACGATCGGTTTTAAATAATAAACCAGAAAAAACGAACTAGGATTTTCCCTAAATAAAAAAGATCTAGGGTTTTAAAAAACCGAACGAAAAATAAAAAACGGGCGGTTTATTTACCTCGCGGATCGGTCGGGTCCGCGGGTCGGGTCGGGCTAACTGAAGGAAATATGCCCTAGAGGCAATAATAAATATGATTATTTGTATTTCCTTATATCATGATAAATGTCTTTTATTCATGCTAGAATTGTATTAACCGGAAACTTAGTACATGTGTGAATACATAGACAAAACAGTATGTCCCTAGTATGCCTCTACTAGACTAGCTCATTGATCAAATATGGTTATGTTTCCTAGCCATAGACATGAGTTGTCATTTGATCAACGGGATCACATCATTAGGAGAATGATGTGATGGACAAGACCCATCCGTTAGCATAGCACTATGATCGTTTAGTTTTACTGCTATTGCTTTCTTCATGACTTATACATGTTCCTATGACTATGAGATTATGCAACTCCCGAATACCGTAGGAACACCTTGTGTGCTATCAAACGTCACAACGTAACTGGGTGATCATAAAGATGCTCTACAGGTGTCTCCGAAAGTATTCGTGGTGTTGGCATAGATCAAGATTAGGATTTGTCACTCCGAGTGTCGGAGAGGTATCTCTGGGCCCTCTCGGTAACACACATCATAATAAGCCTTGCAAGCAAAAGACTAATGAGTTAGTCACGAGATGATGTGTTACGGAACGAGTAAAGAGACTTGCCGGTAACGAGATTGAACTAGGTATGGAGATACCGACGATCGAATCTCGGGCAAGTAACATACCGATGACAAAAGGAACAACATATGTTGTTATGCGGTTTTGACCGATAAAAGATCTTCGTAGAATATGTAGGAGCCAATATGAACATCCAGGTTCCGCTATTGGTTATTGACCGGAGATGAGTCTCGGTCATGTCTACATAGTTCTCGAACCCGTAGGGTCCGCACGCTTAACGTTTGATGACGATCGGTATTATGAGTTTATGAGTTTTGATGTACCGAAGGTAGTTCGGAGTCCCGGATGAGATCACGGACATGACGAGGAGTCTCGGAATGTCCGAGACATAAAGATTGATATATTGGACGACTATATTCGGACACCGGAAGTGTTCCGGAAAAGTTTCGGATTTAACGGGATTGCCAGAGGGGGTTACCGGAACCCCCTACGAAGGGGGATGGTCCATAGTGGGCCTTATGGAAAAGAGAGAGGCAGCCCATAGGGGCTGGCCGGCGCCCCACCTAGGGTTCCTAGTTGGACTAGGATTGGGGGGGGGGGGCACCTCTCCCTCTTTTCCTTTCCCTCTCTTCCTTCTTTGGTAGTTCCTACTAGGAATAGGATTGCAATCCTATTCCTAGTAGGATTGCACTCCTAGCCGCACCATAGAAGGGCCGGCCGGCCTCCCCCCTTGCTCCTTTATATACGGGGGCAGGGGGGCACCCAAAGACACACAAGTTGAATTGTTCCAGCCGTGTGCGGTGCCCCCCTCCACAGAAACACACCTCGGTCATACCGTCACGGTGCTTAGGAGAAGCCCTGCGCCGGTGAATACATCATATCCGTCACCACGCCGTCGTGCTGACGAAACTCTCCCGTGAAGCTCAACTGGATCAAGAGCTCGTGGGACGTCATCAGGCTGAACGTGTGCTGAACGCGGAGGTGCCGTACGTTCGGTGCTTGATCGGTTGAATCGCAAAGAAGTTCGACTACATCAACCGCGTCACTTGACGCTTCCGCTTCCGGTCTACGAGGGTACGTAGACACACTCTACCCTCTCGTTGCTATGCATATGGTAGATAGATCTTGCGTGATCGTAGGAAAATTATAAAATACTACGTTCCCCAACACTAACGGGTGGCGGCGGGTCGGCGGCGGAGGACGGCGACGAGTGCGGCCGGCGGCGGGGGGGTGCGGCGGGCGGCAAGCGGCGGGGCGAGGCGAGGCGGCGACACGGTGGCTAGGCACGGCGGCGGCGGCTTGCGGGCGCGGCGGTGGCGGCTAAGGCGACGGGCGGTGGTGTGAGGGGCGATGGGAGGCGGCGGTGGCCTTATAAAGGCGGCCGGGGTGTGGCTTGGAGGAGGGGCCTGCCCGAACTCGCCTCGGCGTCCGTGCCGAGCACGGCGGCTAGCGGAATGAAGGCGGCGGCACGAGCTGGGCCGCTCGGGCGACTGGGCCTTCGGCCCAGTTGGCTCGTACCTAAAACATTCTTTTTAAATACGCTCGAACGAAAAATACAAATAAAATATATAAAAAAATCTAAAAATACCAGAAACAATTTTCACCGTCTAAACCTAATATTTACAACAAAGTGAACATTTTTCTGATATAAAATGCCTAAAAATATAAAATAACTTTTTAATGCAATTTTTAAAATAATAAAATGCAAATAAAAATCCAATAAAAATTATTTTTACTCAAAAATCAAATTCCAACATTTTATTATATTTGTGAAGAAGTCATATTATCTTCTCTCATTTATTTTAAATATTGGAAAAATGAAATTTGGCAAAAATATTATTGATCCAACCCCACTATAAAATAATAAAATAGTGGGCTCCTCTTTGGAAAACTTCCAACTCTCTCACTTGGGTCCTTGAGGTTCTTAAAGTCTTGGATCAAATAACTTCATACTCAAAATGCTGAAATGATGAATGCATATGAATGATCTATGATAACATTCAAATTGAAAATTGGATGTTACATCAAGGGTGGGCGGCTTGCTCGAGGCGGCGTCCAATCGATGTGAGAAATCACTTAAAGGCGTCTATTTGAGGAAGACACCTGAAAGCACCTGATGTGTCCAGTCAGCAGAAGAAAAGTCAAAACCACCAATATTTGCTCCAAAACCCCTGTGGGGGGAATTGATCCGGTTTTAGATAGTTGGGGGCCTAATTGGTCTATTTTTAGACTTTGGGGGAAATCATTCCATCAACTAGGATTTGAGGGGAAAACGATGCTTTCCTCCATTCAGACATTCAGCGCCTGCAAATGGGCTGGTCCGTTTTGCGCGCACTTCAGGGAAGGCTCTGTCGTTTGTCGTTCACGAGCGTCCAATAGGACCTCTCGTACAACGCCATATAGGAGGTCTTGAAACCCCTATAGACGCACGTTGCGTCAATTTGTCGAGCTTTCACACAAGCCTTCCAGAGCGAGGGATTATCTCGACCGGCCAACCCAGTGCTTCACCCATTCTGGTTTTTTCCGTTTTAGGAATCTTTTGTTTCCTGTTTCCTCTTTTCTTCTGTTTCCTCTTTTTTTTTTTTGCTTCTCTCTATTTTTCTGTTTCTGTTTAATTCCTTTTTCTTCTCTGTTTTAATTGCAAAAAATGATTGTGTTTTTTTAAGATTGTCCATCAATTTGCAAAAATGTTTGTGTTTTTTAAAAACTTGGATGTTTCAACAATTCATTTTTATTTTTTTATTTTTTTCAAAAAAAAAAATGTTCGTGTTCCCAAAAAATGTTCACGATCTCAAATTTGTTCCACAGTTTCACAAAATATTTGCATTTTCAAACAAGTGTTGTATTTCCAAAAATTGTCTGTTTTAAAAAAGTTGTTCACAAATCTAAAAAATATTCATGTTTTTTAAAATTGTTTTGCAGTTTCAAAAAATGTTTGATTTATCAAAAAAAATCTGTATTTCCAAAAATTATTCCGGTTGTCAAAAATTATTCAGAAATTTCAAAAACTATTCCTATTTCCAAATTTAATGGGGAGTTTTTAAAAATATTTTTTCCCGCCTAAAAAATGTTCGTATCTTCAAAATATGTTGTTGAATTTCAGAAAAAATAAATGTTTTATAAAAGATTTGAATTTATGTCATAAAAATTGAAAACTGTTCTTGTTTTATAAAACATTTTATTTTAAAAAACCTAATCGGGTTGCTTTAAACATGAAGAATTTTTTAATCTTATATTTTTTTAGAAATATGGATAATACCTAGAAGCACGCCCATGTTTCGAATTTCTAAACAAATTTTAGTATCCAGGACATTATTTGGAATTTTGAGCAAAAAAAAGAAAAGGATGAAAAAGAAAAATCAGAAACAAAGAAAAGAAATAGTTTGGATCTATTTTGTTTTGGTTCTTATAAACTTGCGCTGCGCTTTAATCATTCGCACCGGCTATCTCTACTGGCTAGCAAAACATGCTCTAATGCCGGAGGTCTCTGGTTCTATCCCTTGTAACTCGCGACTTTTTTTGCGAATTTATGATACATATGCTCGATCCTTCACCATTCACATCTGCTCATGCGCCAGCGGCCCGACCCAGTTGGTCGGTTGTGCGTTTGCCCAGCACTCTAGCACAATAAGCAGTAGATCGGAGCTGCGGATAGGTCGCTAGTGACGTAGCGTCGATCCTATTCGTTGCCTTTAGCGCCTGATACAACTCATTTCACTAATGGATGCACACCCCTTGTCGTGATTGGGCCGGCCCATTTTTCTCCTTTTCTGTTTCTAAAAGGCGAAAAAGGTTAGCACCGAATACAACTCATTTCACTAACGGGCGCCCACCCCTTGTCGCGATTAGGCCGGCCCATTTTTTTCTCCTTTTCTGTTTCTAAAAGGCAAAAAAGGTTCCTAAAACCTTCAAAGTGCACGCGCACTATTTCGTCGTCGCGAGCGGCCGAACGAGAGCCGCTCGATCTCGTTCTAATCGACGCGCGTGATTTCTAGGTGTTACCTGGTCGAGTGGTGGAGCCGCATTGTCTGGACCCCCGCGTGGACCGGTTGCCTGGTCCGATCGCATTGCGCCACGCGCCATGACCCACCCCCAGGTCCCACATGTCAAAGAGGTTCAGGTAACTGGACGCATGGTGATAGTCGTCGTGCGTAGTGGGCGGCGGTTTTGAATTTTGTGCCATTATCTCGTCCATCCCCCACCTCTCATGGAGTCTCCATTTTGCCATTGCTCTCGCCGTTGGGTGGTGCTGTAGAGGCGATTTCTGCCAGGGTTAAGGCGAGGCGTGCCGCGAGGGTTGTCGTTCGCGGCGGCGGAGGCATTGCTCCCACGCGCGCACCCCATTCTTCTGCTCGATTTCTCCACTCACCCGCCCCCCTTTTTCTGGCGTGGTCGCAAGTTTTCCGACGAGGTCCAGGTCGAGGTAGAGGTCGAACTCGAGGTCAAGATCATTTCTATTGTGCTCATTTTCCGGCGAGGTTGAGGTCACCCCCGCGGACTACTCCATTTGGTTTTTCAGCAGGATTGGTCGTGGTGGGCTAGGGTCGTGCTTATCCCATCGTTTTTGCATTGCAGTAGGGGGAGAGCTCATGCATATACGTACGGGCTGAGTGGTTCAGGGAGGTGGAGTGGTTCGCGACGATACAATCCCATGTGTGGATTGTAGCCTCGCGGTGGATCTGCTGTTTTTGATGTGTGTTTTTCCTCGCGGTGTGCAACTAGGTTGCCCCTTGTGTACAAATTAGGAGCAGTAGTAGAATTTTTTTGAGATTATATAGTCAATCTGTTAGCCTTGTGGTGGATCTTTTGGTTCATGTGTTTTCCCCTACTGTGTGCAACTAGGGAACATTACATGTGCAAATTAGTACCTATGCTTGCCAATTTCCCAATATACTCTACCCAATCTGCCAGCCTTGTGGTGGATGTGGTGGTTCACGCGTTTTCCCCCTGCTGTGTGCAACCATGGACCCATGTTTGTGCAATTTAGCACCAGTGCTTGCCAATTTTCTAATATAGTCTACCCAATCTGGCAGCCTTGGGGTGGATGTGGTGGTTCACGTGTTTTTTCCTGCTGTCTGCAACTAGGTACCATCACTTGTGCAAATTAGTACCAATGGTTGCCAATTTTCCAATATAGTCTACCCATTTTCTGCCAGCCTTTGTGCTGGATCTGGTGGTTCATGTATTTTTTCCCTGCTATGTGCAACTGGGCCCCTTGATTGTGCAAATTAGCACCAATGCTTGTCAATTTTCCAGTATAGTCTACCTAATCTGCCAGCCTTGTGGTGGATGTGGTTGTTCATGTGTTTGCCTCTGTTGTGTGCAACTAGGGACCCTTATTTTTGCAAATTAGTACCAATGCTTGCCAATTTTCCAATATAGTCTACCCAATTTTTTTTCGTTTTTTCTAGTATGTTAACTAAACGTTGTCCAGGAGATTAATCACAATTGGTGTACAGCATGTCCACTTTTTGTTGCATATATTCTAGTTGGCTATGCATTTTTTGTTTGTCCCAGTTGCACAAGTTATCATACTCAGCTAGTTTGCCTTTAGTTATGTAATGCCCAGGATGGGACTATACCTCCTACGTGTCGAGGCACGACTTAAAGGTATAAGCCCATCCTAGAATGATCTCAAGTTTGGTATCTTTGCACGACTCATGTAAAAGAGGGATCAAATTGTAAAAGAAGATAGTTGGCTTACACTCGCCACTTCACACAATATAATACATGAGCAATTCATCATTCAAAACATCACAACCCGACTACGGGCGAAGATCCAAAAGAAAGATACCAAAACAACATAACGCCATAGGTCGGGATCGAATCCTAGTAGAAACCACTACTGATCGTCGAAACGTCACAAGCATACGGCCAAACTCTTCATCGAGCTCCCAGTGAAGAACTTGAACCAGCTCCTGCATCAAACTCGGCTGAACCTGCATCTGGTGTTGTAGTATCCGTGAGCCACAAGGACTCAGCAATCCCATAACCATGGGTATCAAGACTAGCAAAGCTTTATGTGTAGGAAGAGGTAAAGTGGTGAAGGTTGCAGCAGCGGCTAAGCATAATATGGTGGCTAGCTTACGAGTACCAGAATAAGAAGAGCATCTACGCAACCGGTCGCAAAAGTAGTGATCGCTAAAGATCCTAAACTACAGACGAGTCAACCATAACCCCACCGTGTTCTCTTCTCAAAGTGAAAAGAGACAGTCACGGTTACTCACACAGTTGTGTGTTTTACTTCGGATCATCTGTCAAGTTTTCTACAACCGGACATTAACAAATTCCAATCTGCAACACAACCGCGGGCACGGCTTTCGAAAGATCATAACCCTGCAGGGGTGTCCCAACTTAGCCCATCACAAGCTCTCACGATTAGCTGAAGTGATAAATATAATATCATCACCCCTTATCTTAGGGAAAATCCGATCAGGCTCGGCATCCCGGTAGCACAAGACATTTCGACAATGGTAAAACAAGTCCAGCAAGACCTCCCGGCGTGCCGACACCCTGATAGTAGCCGCGCGTATCTCGTCTCAGGCCACGTCCGGATGGGTGATGCTACAGGTTATACCAGATACCTCAGGTTTCCCCAAGGCGGCCCTGCAGGACCCCCGTTTGGGACCAACACCATCAGCACTGGCCCCCTGCTATGTAGAAAGAATCCTCGGGGACGCGACCCCCTATGCAAATTTAATTAATTAATTAAGTTGTTATTATGAGCAAATTAAAACCAATGTTGGGCCTTGCTGGAGGAGTTTTATTCAAAGTCGAACTGTCAAGGGGTCCCCATCCACCCATCGTGTAAGGAACGCAAAATCCAGGAACATAATGCTGGTTTATCGGCGCCTAAGGTGGCATGAGTGGAACAAAACACCGAGCAAAAGGCCAAGCCTTCCACCCATGCCCAGTATATAGGTGTGTTAATAGTAATTATAGATATTGTGATATATCCAACAACAAGTTCCCTCCTGGAACAAACTTCATCTTCACCTGCAACTAACAACGCTATAAGAGGGGTTGAGCAAGCGGGTAACATAGCCAAACAGTGGTTTTGCTAGGAAGGTTTCAAATGTTAGAGGTTTCATGGCAACAAGGAGAGGCTGACATAAAAGATGGGTAGCGCGACATGTAACGATAGCATCGAGACAACTAAGCATGGCAATGGTAGTAAAGGTATCCAAGGGTATGATCATCTTGCCTGGGATTCCGCAAGGAAGAAGAACGGGTCCATGAAGTAGACGGAGCAATAGCCGAGCGAATCCTCACAACTCCGGAACAAAACCGAAGCTAACAAGAGAAGCAACCGGAAAGAAGCAAACAACTCGGTAAACACACAAGCAAAAACATGGCATACGATGCACATCCAAGTATGATGCATGTCCGGTTTAATTATGCATGGCATGGCAAGTGCACAAACAAATACTACAAGTTAAGTGGAGCTCAATATGCAACGAGTTGCATATTGACGAAACACCACATTTTAATTATTTAATTGACTCTCGTTATTTACAAGACAAGGTTAAATGTTTGTTAACATGGCAAGAGGTGAAGCAAAAAAAATAAACTACCTATTTAGACATTTTAAATGAGGCCGGAAAATAACAACAACAATCCGGAAAATCCCCATGAGCATGTTTAGCAATTATAAGCAAACAACAATTCACACATATTAAATGTTGTTACCATGATGCGGATGACATGATCAAGTTTATGCAATTTATTAATAAAAGGTTGACATGAAGAAGATAAGAAGCATTTGTCACCGTGGTGGAAGGAAAGGGTGCCACGACAACGATAACCAAAATGATGCAACGGCAACATCTCGGTTCCGGTAACTCGTCGAGAGTCCGGTGCAAAAGGAAAGATGGCGTGAGCGAGTCAAACGAGATGATGGGGTGATCCCGTTGCCGGTTCCCACGAGTCGGCGACGAGGCACCCGAGGAACATGACAAAAGGACGAAACGGGCACGGAGCAAACAAACGATACATCTCATACAACCACAAGCATCACACGGGAAACATTTCATACAAAACAAGCATAAGCGTTCACGGGTCATCGTCTCGGGGTTATACCTTCGGAACATTTGTTTCGGGGCGGATCAAGATCGTCGAGGGACGTAGAGGAAGTAGTGGTACACGGTCGTGGAGGAAGTAGTTGTTCACGTTTCCGAAGAGGAAGTAGCCGTTCACATTCCGTTTCGGAGAGGTACTTGTCGTTCACGTGGCGGTAGTGGAAGTAGTTGTTCACGGGGTCTTCGATGGTCGACGGTAGTGGTACACATGTTGTCGGGGTACTTGTCGTTCTCGAGTGCTCCGGCGTCGCGGTACTTGACGATTCCGAAGACCGCGGTCGTCGGGGTACTTGGTCGTGGTACTTGTCGGGTCATGTACACGGTTCGTAGACGTTCTCGTTACGTAGTGGTACTTGCTGCTCCATGGTTATTTAAGATAAACAATAACAGCAACAAAACAAAACAAAAGGAAAAAGGCTGCGGGTCGGCGACGAGGCAGAGGCCTGGCTTGGCGCTGGCTGGACAAGGGAAGGGCGCCATGGCGCAGCGGCGATCTGGCCGGACAGAGCCGCGGCAGCTTGGCGACGGGAAAAAAAAGGTGGAGGCGCTGCTCTCGGAGCTGGTGGAGGAGGCGACCGCGGAGGGAGGCCGCGGCGCTTGGCGAGGCAGGACCTCGAGGAGGAGGCGGAGGCAGAGGCCTGGCTGGAGAGGCACAGCTCCTGGCCGAAGGAGATGCGGCGGGGGCGTTGGCCTCGGTCCCTGGCGCGGACGAAGAGGCGCGGGATCCGCGCGGAGGGAGCTCGCGGCCGGGACGGTGACGGAGGGGCCCTGGCGGCGGACGAGCGCGCTGGAGAGGAGGGCGCGGCGCTGCGTCGAGCAGGGCTCGGCCCGTCCCTAGAGAAGGCCGCGGTGAGCGCAGCTGGAGCGAGGCGCTGGCCTTGCTGGACGGGACGGCGGAGGGAGGAGGCCGCGGGCCTGGCTACTCGCGGGCGAGGCGGAGAGCAAGGGCGACGGGGAGCTGGAACGGAGGGAGCCGCAGGCTCGTCGCTCGGGGACGCGGTCCTGGCGAAGGAGGCCGGTGCGAGACGCGGTGGCTCGGGCGATGCAGGGCGAGGGAGAAGGGAACGAGGGAATCGATGGTGGCGGTGGTAGGGAGGAAAAGGAGAGGAGAGGAGCGAACGATCGAGCGGCCTAGGGTTTGGAGCGGTCGAGATGGGCCAAGGTGGCTAGGTGGGCCTGAGGGAGGAGAGGCCTGGGCCGGTTCGGCTGGTCGCTGGGAGGGAGTCGGCCGGCCTGGGAGCCTGGCTGGTTGGGCCATCTCCTGCCTCTCTCTCTCTTCTGGCATTTGTTTTCCATTTAAAGAAATAGAACAAAAATAGAAATGCCCAGAGAGTTTGGAGGTGGTTTTGACTGAGATAAAAATATCCCTACAACCCTGGAATTGTGGGCTATTTTAATAAAATGCTTTGGCAATTTTTAGAGACCACAAATTTATGCGAGTTCGGAAATAACTCAAATTTGCATAAATCTTTAGGCTAACCAGGCACTTCCAAAAGACATGAAAAAAAGGAGGAGGAGGTCTTGGCAAGGGATTGAGAAGAAAAAGGCATGGGGAAATATATGCATGTGTGTTGCGGGTAATTCCAAAGAATGGAATATTTTAATATATAGCTCCCTAAAATATTGAGAGACTTTTATATGTTATAAAGAGAAGACATTCTTCCCTAGATTTAAATGGACCAAAGGTCCACACAATTTTATTTTGGTTGAGATGCAAAAGAAATATGACATGATGGCATGATGACATGATGCAATGCAAAAATAAATAAAGCAAGCACAACCGAAACACACGGGAGAACCCGAAACATCTGGAATCTTCTGGAATCTTCTGGGACGTCGGTCTTCGGGCGTCACAACTCTCCCACACTAACAGAGGATCTCGACCCGAGATCCTAGAGATAGCACCGGGTAGAAACGAAAAAGAAGAGGTAAGACAAAGTTGCTTCTTTGACAGACGAGTGAAACCAAAGGAACCTGAGAGGTTGAACAATCTTGAAAGAAGAATACAACGGAGATGAACGAAGTTAAGAGCACTCCGGTAAAAGGAGGAACAAGGAACATTATGAGAACCTTATAGCTTGAAAGACATGAATAAAGAGCTTACGAACCAAAAGAATATGAAACCGCAATGGTATAGCCAAGGAAAAAGAATGACAGAATTTGGACAGCACTCCGTCTGAAAATGGAAGGAATTAACAAGAACTTGAGGAGATGAGATGATACTTGATGAAATCAACAACACATTGCCTCCGAAACAATTGAAAGAATGGCAGAAGGGGTAAGAAGGATTCAGACAGCACTCCGGTAAAAAGATAGACAAAACTTGATAAGATGAGAGAATTAGAATGGAGAATACAATACTCCGGTTAAATGATAAGCAAGGGAAAAAAACATGATCTCGATAAACGATATGATGGTTTGGAGAGAGCAACATAAAAATGCCTCCGGAATGAAAGAATAGAATATAGTTCAATGAAAGAAATGAACGGAGAAAAGTATGACAACCTCTCTCAAAATTGAATTTGAAATAGCATCCTTACGAGGAAGGGTTGACGGAGTTGTTGGAAATCAACAACAAAAACGAATAAGCTTGATGTGGGCTGATGGAAAACATCTCAAAATTATGAGGTGACAACCAGCCACTAATGGAAAATAATTGATTGGACTGAGATCAACAAGGAGACGAAAAACTTATTTCACCGAAATTATAAATGAAGAACTTGGGTCATTTATAAGCACCATAATAGCAACAATTCTCAAGGAAAGCTTTTAGGTGAAATACAACCCAAGATAACTCCAAGAGATAAAAATGAGGGGTTGAAAGGATCTCCTAAAGAGAAAGAAATGATGGTTTTAATTATCTCATTCTTGATAACTCGTGAATCATGGAACATGAAGGAATTGTCAAGAATGACATAACACCATCTGAAAAGATAAGGTAGAAAGAATTGCAATTGGAATGCATGATGAAGAATGCTTGAGCTCGAACAAGAATCTTGATGAAAACTTCGAGGATGAATTAAAACATGATGAACCACCATGAGAACTCCGGTAATGAAAGCATGAGAAGTGAAACCTGAAAAGAATACGATTCAAGGCCTGCGATGAATTCAGATAGAGCTCCGTGACAAGATAATTAAGAGAGTTGGAACTCCGGAAGAAAAGATGAACAACCAATAATTTGATATCATGAAATCCAGCCGAAGGAATTAAACACTTGGAAGGAACAAGAATAAGAATTATGTCATGCATCTCCTTCACCAATTAAATTGATGACAACCAAGGATTTGGCATACTACTTATTCTCGTTGCAAGGAATTAAAGAGAGATCTCGCACAAACTTGGGTAAATCTTCAACGAAGCACCGGTAGGATTATGAATAGAACAAAAGAATTAAAATGAAAACAACGGAAGGGTAACCTTGAAAGAACCACCGTAAGAATATGGAGACGAACGAAGAGGCATCAATGAAGAATATTTGGAGGACGAAGTTGAAAACTGAGAACGAAGAAATATTCTGAAATGATGGCCTTCGGAGGATCACAAAGAAAAGAATTCATGAAATGCTTCGGATGGGTATAAAAAGAATTCCTCACAATCGGAACAATAATGAGGATGGCATGAAGCTAGAACCACGAATCTTGAGAGAACGGGCCAAGATTTAAGAGAAACACTTCTCCGGTCTTCAAATGTTGAGAATGAAGACGAGAAATGTCATGAAGAATTGTTGAGCACTCCGGAATGAAGAATTAAAAAGGTTGAAACAATGATGAAAAGAATTTGAAAATGATCTTGGGGAAGGCATGTGACTGATGGAATTCATACTTACGTCACACTTTGAAAAGAATTCTCCGGAAAAAGAAGAGTCAGGTAAGATCCTGGGAAAAGACCTGTGGGTTAGGGCCCACTAAAGAAATCACCGTTGAAAAAGATTGCTTAAGAGATATTGCACCGGTTGAATTAAATGGCTTGAGTAAGATAGCAACCTCAAAATAGCTTGAACGGATTAAGAATGGAATTATGAATCTTCTGAGATATCTTCAGCTCTCCAGATATGAATAGTAAGAGGAGAATGATTAATTGGTGCACCGGAATAAGAAAGCATTGAAGGAAAAGAATGAAGAAATATCACATGAATAAAATGGATATTTCATTTGAGAATTGCTGGCTCCATAAAGAGAAGGGTGGGAGGGTGGGGAAAACAAAGACAACTTGGGATGAATGAAACAGACAATTCGTCAGATTTCTCAACGGCGTCCGTATGGAGAAACTTGAAGAGAAGGCACACCGGTTGAAAAAGGATTAACATGAAGATCTCAATTGTCAAGAAGAATCAGCACTCCCATAGAAATATGAGAACACCGATTAAAAAAAGGTATGGAATCAACATTTGACATCGAAGCAACTCGAATACCAGAATCAAATCAAAAAAACGGATAGATATGCAACATGATCTTCACAATATCATCCGAACAGAGAATTGAACGAATGAATTACGCAGGTACATCAGCTTGTCGAGAAGCCACTTGGAGAACAAAAGGTAAATAAAAAAGGAACAAGGAACAGATAGAACAAATACAAGATATAAGCTTCGTTCGACATCTTCGTGCTGAAAGCTCATGGAACGTGTTACAAAAGGGTTTTGCAATCCCCGGATCAGCATAGCCAAGGACCCTTTAAGATGCAACTCCCGATCAGAACAAGTCCATAAAACCACTTCACTCAATGTAGAACCCCGAACTTCATATCATGCACTCGTTGGAAGAATGCCTAGAACTACTAGATGAACCCACCTATTAATTTCCGAAAGTTTCCAGTTATGCAATCAGGTGTTGGGGATACAGGGGAAGCACCGCGCAATCAACTCTAAACCTACATCCAGCTGTATCCATCCTTCAACACATAACCAGTCTTTCTCGGAAACCGTTTACCTCGGACCTTCGAAACGCATCTACTATACAAGCTATGGCAATACTCTCGAACTACCTCCCCAGTACTGGGTGATGTCGGGGTTATCTTGCCACTAACCGCATAGGAGAGTTTTCGATGTCGGCCGTCTTAAGTATTCTAGTACTGCCGCGATGGATTTGTGCCGACAACACCTTGGAGCTCAACTCCCCGGGACACTGCCACAACCCCTAATGACAGGAGGCATCGAGAACAATGTTCTCGTCACAAAGACATCGAAACAATCCAAACAATACTCGCGAGATCCTAAAAAAATTTGGTGCAATTTTTGAAAGTAGAAGAGGCAAGAGTAGTCGTCAGGAGTCCTCACCAGAATGAAAAGAGATGAGGAGCAAAAGAAATCCTACTCTCCGATATATATATAGGACTCAAAACATTTTCAAGTGTGTGCCTAGACTCGACCGTCAACGATTCGATCAATCAGTGAGGGCTTCTAGGTCGGAGAAGGCTCTGAATACCAACTTGTAATGCCCAGGATGGGACTATACCTCCTACGTGTCGAGGCACGACTTAAAGGTATAAGCCCATCCTAGAATGATCTCAAGTTTGGTATATTTGCACGACTCATGTAAAAGAGGGATCAAATTGTAAAAGAAGATAGTTGGCTTACACTCGCCACTTCACACAATACAATACATGAGCAATTCATCATTCAAAACATCACAACCCGACTACGGGCGAAGATCCAAAAGAAAGATACCAAAACAACATAACGCCACAGGTCAGGATCGAATCCTAGTAGAAACCACTACTGATCGTCGAAACGTCACAAGCATACGGCCAAACTCTTCATCGAGCTCCCAGTGAAGAACTTGAACCAGCTCCTGCATCAAACTCGGCTGAACCTGCATCTGGTGTTGTAGTATCTGTGAGCCACAAGGACTCAGCAATCCCATAACCATGGGTATCAAGACTAGCAAAGCTTTGTGGGTAGGAAGAGGTAAAGTGGTGAAGGTTGCAGCAGCGGCTAAGCATAATATGGTGGCTAGCTTACGAGTACCAGAATAAGAAGAGCATCTACGCAACCGGTCGCAAAAGTAGTGATCGCTAAAGATCCTAAACTACATACGAGTCAACCATAACCCCACCGTGTTCTCTTCTCAAAGTGAAAAGAGACAGTCACGGTTACTCACATAGTTGTGTGTTTTACTTCGGATCATCTGTCAAGTTTTCTACAACCGGACATTAACAAATTCCAATCTCCCACATAACCGCGGGCATGGCTTTCGAAAGATCATAACCCTGCAGGGGTGTCCCAACTTAGCCCATCACAAGCTCTCACGATTAGCTGAAGTGATAAATATAATATCATCACCCCTTATCTTAGGGAAAATCCGATCAGGCTGGCATCCCGGTAGCACAAGACATTTCGACAATGGTAAAACAAGTCCAGCAAGACCTCCCGGCGTGCCGACACCCTGATAGTAGCCGCGCGTATCTCGTCTCAGGCCACGTCCGGATGGGTGATGCTACAGGTTATATCAGATACCTCGGGTTTCCCCAAGGCGGCCCTGCAGGACCCCCGTTTGGGACCAACACCATCAGCACGGGCCCCCCCTGCTATGTAGAAAGAATCCTCGAGGACGCGACCCCCTATGCAAATTTAATTAATTAATTAAGTTGTTATTATGAGCAAATTAAAACCAATGTTGAGCCTTGCTGGAGGAGTTTTATTCAAAGTCGAACTGTCAAGGGGTCCCCATCCACCCATCGTGTAAGGAACGCAAAATCAAGGAACATAATGCCGGTTTATCGGCGCCTAAGGTGGCATGAGTGGAACAAAACACCGAGCAAAAGGCTAAGCCTTCCACCCATGCCCAGTATATAGGTGTGTTAATAGTAATTATAGATATTGTGATATATCCAACAACAAGTTCCCTCCTGGAACAAACTTCATCTTCACCTGCAACTAACAACGCTATAAGAGGGGCTGAGCAAGCGGGTAACATAGCCAAACAGTGGTTTTGCTAGGAAGGTTTCAAATGTTAGAGGTTTCATGGCAACAAGGAGAGGCTGACATAAAAGATGGGTAGCGCGACATGTAACGATAGCATCGAGACAACTAAGCATGGCAATGGTAGTAAAGGTATCCAAGGGTATGATCATCTTGCCTGGGAATCCGCAAGGAAGAAGAACGGGTCCATGAAGTAGACGGAGCAACAGCCGAGTGAATCCTCACAACTCCGGAACGAAACCGAAGCTAACAAGAGAAGCAACCGGAAAGAAGAAAACAACTCGGTAAACACACAAGCAAAAACATGGCATACGATGCACATCCAAGTATGATGCATGTCCGGTTTAATTATGCATGGCATGGCAAGTGCACAAACAAATACTACAAGTTAAGTGGAGCTCAATATGCAACGAGTTGCATATTGACGAAACACCACATTTTAATTATTTAATTGACTCTCGTTATTTACAAGACAAGGTTAAATGTTTGTTAACATGGCAAGAGGTGAAGCAAAAAAATAAACTACCTATTTAGACATTTTAAATGAGGCCGGAAAATAACAACAACAATCCGGAAAATCCCCATGAGCATGTTTAGCAATTATAAGCAAACAACAATTCACACATATTAAATGTTGTTACCATGATGCGGATGACATGATCAAGTTTATGCAATTTATTAATAAAAGGTTGACATGAAGAAGATAAGAAGCATTTGTCACCGTGGTGGAAGGAAAGGGTGCCACGACAACGATAACCAAAATGATGCAACGGCAACATCTCGGTTCCGGTAACTCGTCGAGAGTCCGGTGCAAAAGGAAAGATGGCGTGAGCGAGTCAAACGAGATGATGGGGTGATCCCGTTGCCGGGTTCCCACGAGTCGGCGACGAGGCAACCGAGGAACATGACAAAAGGACGAAACGGGCACTTATGCTTGTGTTGTATGAAATGTTTCCCGTGTGATGCTTGTGGTTGTATGAGATGTATCGTTTGTTTGCTCCGCGTTCACGGGTCATCGTCTCGGGGTTATACCTTCGGAACATTTGTTTCGGGGCGGATCAAGATCGTCGAGGGACGTAGAGGAAGTAGTGGTACACGGTCGTGGAGGAAGTAGTTGTTCACGTTTCCGAAGAGGAAGTAGCCGTTCACATTCCGTTTCGGAGAGGTACTTGTCGTTCACGTGGCGGTAGTGGAAGTAGTTGTTCACGGGGTCTTCGATGGTCGACGGTAGTGGTACACATGTTGTCGGGGTACTTGTCGTTCTCGAGTGCTCCGGGCGTCGCGGTACTTGACGATTCCGAAGACCGCGGTCGTCGGGGTACTTGGTCGTGGTACTTGTCGGGTCATGTACACGGTTCGTAGACGTTCTCGTTACGTAGTGGTACTTGCTGCTCCATGGTTATTTAAGATAAACAATAACAACAACAAAACAAAACAAAAGGAAAAAGGCTGCGGGTCGGCGACGAGGCAGAGGCCTGGCTTGGCGCTGGCTGGACGAGGGAAGGGCCCCATGGCGCAGCGGCGACCTGGCCGGATAGAGCCGCGGCAGCTTGGTGACGGGAAAAAAGGTGGAGGCGCTGCTCTCGGAGCTGGTGGAGGAGGCGACCGTGGAGGGAGGCCGCGGCGCTTGGCGAGGCAGGACCTCGAGGAGGAGGCGGAGGCAGAGGCCTGGCTGGAGAGGCACAGCTCCTGGCCGAAGGAGATGCGGCGGGGGCGTTGGCCTCGGTCCCTGGCGCGAACGACGAGGCGCGGGATCCGCGCGGAGGGAGCTCGCGGCCGGGACGGTGACGGAGGGGCCCTGGCGGCGGACGAGCGCGCTGGAGAGGAGGGCGCGGCGCTGCATCGAGCAGGGCTCAGCCCGTCCCTAGAGAAGGCCGCGGCGAGCGCAGCTGGAGCGAGGCGCTGGCCTTGCTGGACGGGACGGCGGAGGGAGGAGGCCGCGGGCCTGGCTGCTCGCGGGTGAGGCGGAGAGCAAGGGCGACGGGGAGCTGGAACGGAGGGAGCCGCAGGCTCGTCGCTCGGGGACGCGGTCCTGGCGAAGGAGGCCGGTGCGAGACGCGGTGGCTCGGGCGATGCAGGGCGAGGGAGAAGGGAACGAGGGAATCGATGGTGGCGGCGGTAGGGAGGAAAAGGAGAGGAGAGGAGCGAACGATCGAGCGGCCTAGGGTTTGGAGCGGTCGAGATGGGCCAAGGTGGCCAGGTGGGCCTGAGGGAGGAGAGGCCTGGGCCGGTTCGGCTGGACGCTGGGAGGGAGTCGGCCGGCCTGGGAGCCTGGCTGGTTGGGCCATCTCCTGCCTCTCTCTCTCTTCTGGCATTTCTTTTCCATTTAAAGAAATAGAACAAAAATAGAAATGCCCAGAGAGTTTGCAGATGGTTTTGACTGAGATAAAAATATCCCTACAACCCTGGAATTGTGGGCTATTTTAATAAAATGCTTTGGCAATTTTTAGAGACTACAAATTTATGCGAGTTCGGAAATAACTCAAACTTGCATAAATCTTTAGGCCAACCAAGCACTTCCAAAAGACATGAAAAAAAGGAGGAGGAGGTCTTGGCAAGGGATTGAGAAGAAAAAGGCATGGGGAAATATATGCACGTGTGTTGCGGGTAATTCCAAAGAATGGAATATTTTAATATATATAGCTCCCTAAAATATTGAGAGACTTTTATATGTTATAAAGAGAAGACATTCTTCCCTCGATTTAAATGGACCGAAGGTCCACATAATTTTATTTAGGTTGAGATGCAAAAGAAATATGACATGATGGCATGATGACATGATGCAATGCAAAAATAAATAAAGCAAGCACAACCGAAACACACGGGAGAACCCGGAACATCTGGAATCTTCTGGAATCTTCTGGGACGTCAGTCTTCGGGCGTCACAAGTTAACTATTTTTTTTGCCTAGTTATTACTTGTGTTAGTGAAACTAGTTCGCTTTATATGTTGTCCAGTTGCACAAGTTGACTGCCGAGTTGGCTACATCACTATAGTAGTTGGTTGCCCGCATGTTTTACAGTTCTTTGCACTATGTGTCCTGCTTATGCATAGAGGTCTGCATGTTCTAACTATGTTTTTTTTCTTGTATTTCCCCTGCAGGCCAAAAATGGTTATAATAGGAGGAGATGCGGATGGCAATGAAGAAGATGTATTTTTCCAAAAAAATATATGTGTCTTTGAGTTGTTTTCAACTTATCCATGTATGCTTATATCCTTTTTATGTTTTTTGGTTGCTTACTTAGGTTTCTGGAAGTTAGTCCCTTCGCCGGAACTCAAAGCGTGTTGCTAATCGCCAGCCACGCTCTGCACGTAGTGATCAGCAGGGAGAGGAAGATGAGGTAAGTGTCATGATGATGACACAAGCACCTTATTTTGGTTTCGTTGGTCATATAATAATTTGTTTTTTCCCATGCACATGTTGTTTATTTTCTTAGAGTGTTGATTAGTTTTGGGTTGTAAAGCGGGCTAGACGTGCAGCAGTTGCAGGGGGAGCTGAATCATCTACTATGGTAAATAAATCATTGAATATGAGCGTTGGCACCAGTATTTGTTTTAGTTGCACGATAACCATCTTGTAGTTGGCATCAGTGGTCAGCTTGATCTAAATAGAGTTTTCCCAGAAGTTGACATGAGTTGGCATGCTCTATTTTTCATTGTTGTACAATATTGTTTTTTGTATTAGTCGGTATGCTCCTTAGTTTTAACATGTGATCACTTCTATACCACAATCTGTGCAGACAGGATTTGCTGGAGGAGCTGCCTCATCTTCCGCAGTAGATGTTGAGGTATGTGGGTATTTTTTTTGGGTTTATGAGTTATTGAACGGTTTCTTGCAAACTTTTTTTAGTTGTTGTTATCTTCTTGCAATATCATGCTTATAGTTGCACATCCCCTAGCTTTGTGGTTTCCTTTGCAAACATGCCTAGTATATTTCCTTAGCTTTTTTTCCAGGTTGCACACTGGTAGTCTGCAGTTGTCATCATGATCTTGCATGGTTGCACAAGAACATCATATTAGTTGGCATCGTCCATTTTATGTTTATATAGTTTTAGCAAAGCAAACTCCACCTATGTTGTCTCAACATAGCCGGTCTCCACCTATGTTGTCTCAACATAGCCGGTCCCAAGCCCGGATAAAGGAGGAGGGTTGTGTTAGGCTTGGCGAGCCAACGTGAAAACTCAGCTACTCTTATGGAGATGAAACCCAAAAGATTTTCGTTGGGGCGTAACCCTCTCAGCGACGCGCCACATCGGAACCCGGGTGTGGTGTCAAATGGGCAAGGGCCGGGACGTCACCCCCTTGGTGGTGTGCCATATCTTGATATAGATACGGTGACAAGTAAGCGAGGATCGGGTCGTCGCATCCTTAGTGGCGAACTACATCGGCGCCCGGATGTAGTGGAAAATGAGCAAGGGTCTTCGCATTTGACTCGACGAGTGCGAAGGGTAAGGAAGCTAGCCGAGCCTAGGAGGATCCGCTTAGGTAGCTGGAACGTAGGGTCCCTGACAGGGAAGCTTCGGGAGCTAGTCGATGCAGCGGTGAGGAGAAGTGTTGATATCCTTTGCGTCCAAGAAACCAAGTGGAGGGGACAGAAGGCAAAGGAGGTGGAGGGTACCGGCTTCAAGCTGTGGTACACCGGGTTGGCTGCAAACAGGAATGGCGTAGCCATCTTGATCAACAAGAGCCTCAAGCATGGTAGACGTCACGAGACGTGGGGACCGGATTATCCTAGTCAAGCTGGTAGTTGGGGACTTAGTTCTCAATGTTATCAGCGCGTATGCCCCGCAAGTAGGCCACACTGAGAACACCAAGAGGGAGTTCTGGGAAGGCCTGGAAGACATGGTTAGGAGTGTACCGATTGGCGAGAAGCTCTTCATAGGAGGAGACCTCAATGGCCACGTGGGTACATCTAACACAGGTTTTGAAGGGGTGCATGGGGGCTTTGGCTATGGCACCAGGAATCAGGAAGGAGAAGATGTCTTAAGCTTTGCTCTAGCCTACGACATGATTGTAGATAACACCCTCTTTAGAAAGAGAGAATCACATCTGGTGACTTTTAGTAGTGGACAACACTCTAGCCAGATTGATTTCATCCTCTCGAGAAGAGAAGATAGGCGTGCGTGCCTAGATTGTAAGGTGATACCTGGAGAGAGTGTTGTACCTCAACATAAGCTGGTGGTTGCTGACTTCCGCTTTCGGACTCGTGTCCAGCGGGATAGGCGTGCCAAAGTCGCTAGAACGAAGTGGTGGAAGCTCAAGGGGGAGGTAGCTCAGGCGTTCAAGGAGAGGGTCATTAAGGAGGGCCCTTGGGAGGAAGGAGGGGATGCGGACAATGTGTGGATGAAGATGGCGACTTGCATTCGTAAGGTGGCCTCGGAGGAGTTTGGAGTGTCCAGGGGAAGGAGAAGCGAAGATAAGGATACCTGGTGGTGGAATGATGCCGTCCAGAAGGCGATTAAAGAGAAGAAAGAGTGCTTCAGATGCCTGTACTTGGATAGGAGTGCAGACAACATAGAGAAGTACAAGATAGCAAAGAAGGCCGCAAAGCGAGCTGTTGGTGAAGCAAGGGGTAGGGCGTATGAGGGCCTCTACCAACGGTTAGGCACGAAGGAAGGGGAAAGGGACATCATTAAGATGGCCAAGATCCGAGAGAGGAAGACGAGGGATATTGGCCAAGTCAAATGCATCAAGGACGGAGCAGACCAACTCCTCGTGAAGGATGAGGAGATTAAGCATAGGTGGCGGGAGTACTTCGACAAGCTGTTCAATGGGGAGAATGAGAGTTCTACCATTGAACTTGATGACTCCTTTGATGAGACCAGCATGCGTTTTGTGCGGCGAATCCAGGAGTCTGAGGTCAAGGAGGCTTTAAAAAGGATGAAAGGAGGCAAGGCGATGGGCCCTGATTGTATCCCCATTGAGGTGTGGAAAGGCCTCGGGGACATAGCGATAGTATGGCTAACCAAGCTTTTCAACCTCATTTTTCGGGCAAACAAGATAACAGAAGAATGGAGACGGAGTATATTAGTACCAATCTTCAAGAACAAGGGGGATGTTCAGAGTTGTACTAATTACCGTGGAATTAAGCTGATGAGCCATACAATGAAGCTATGGGAGAGAGTCATTGAGCACCGCTTGAGAAGAATGACAAACGTGACCAAAAATCAGTTTGGTTTCATGCCTGGGAGGTCGATGATGGAAGCCATTTTCTTGGTTCGACAACTTATGGAGAGATACAGGGAGCAAAAGAAGGACTTGCATATGGTGTTCATTGACTTGGAGAAGGCCTATGATAAGATACCACGGAATGTCATGTGGTGGGCCTTGGAGAAACACAAAGTCCCGGCAAAGTACATTACCCTCATCAAGGACATGTACGATAATGTTGTGACAAGTGTTCGAACAAGTGATGTCGACACTGATGACTTCCCGATTAAGATAGGACTGCATCAAGGGTCAGCTTTGAGCCCTTATCTTTTTGCCTTGGTGATGGATGAGGTCACAAGGGATATACAAGGAGATATCCCATGGTGTATGCTCTTTGCGGACGATGTGGTGCTAGTTGACGATAGTCGGGCGGGGGTAAATAGGAAGTTAGAGTTATGGAGACAAAGCTTGGAATCGAAAGGGTTTAAGCTTAGTAGAACTAAAACTGAGTACATGATGTGCGGTTTCAGTACTACTACGTGTGAGGAGGAGGAGGTTAGCCTTGATGGACAGGTGGTGCCTCAGAAGAACACCTTCCGATATTTGGGGTCATTGCTGCAGGAGGATGAGGGTATTGATGAAGATGTGAACCATCGAATCAAAGCTGGATGGATGAAGTGGCGCCAAGCTTCTGGCATTCTTTATGACAAGAGAGTGCCACAAAAGCTAAAAGGCAAGTTCTACAGGACGGCGGTTCGACCCGCAATGCTGTATGGCGCCGAGTGTTGGCCGACTAAAAGGCGACATGTTCAATAGTTAGGTGTGGCAGAGATGCGTATGTTGAAATGGATGTGTGTCCACACGAGGAAGGATCGAGTCCGGAATGATGATATACGAGATAGAGTTGGGGTAGCACCTATTGAAGAGAAGCTTGTCCAACATCGTCTGAGATGGTTTGGGCATATTCAGCGCAGGCCTCCAGAAGCCCCAGTGCATAGCGGACGGCTAAAGCGTGCGGAGAATATCAAGAGAGGTCGGGGTAGACCGAATTTGACATGGGAGGAGTCCGTTAAGAGAGACCTGAAGGATTGGAGTATCACCAGAGAACTAGCTATGGACAGGGGTGCGTGGAAGCTTGCTATCCATGTGCTGGAGCCATGAGTTGGTCACGAGATCTTATGGGTTTCACCTCTAGCCTACCCCAATTTGTTTGGGACTAAAGGCTTTGTTGTTGTTGTTGTTGTTGTTGTTGTTGTTGTATAGTTTTAGCAAAGCAGTTGGTCCTCCTTTTTTTGCTATACTGATCCAAATGATCATTCCTAGTTTTTCTCAGTCAGTTTTTTGTCTTGTATTTAATGTTTTTATTTTCTCATCAACAGGGCAGTGGCGAAGGATTTGAGGTGGGTGCAGGGGAAGATGTGGAACGACCATCACAAGCGGGCAGGATAAGGGTATCACCAGGGCGGTTTGCGAAGTTCAACAACTCGCTAACCCCATTGCAGAAGGGCGAGCTAGTTTCAAGGTTGTTTGGGGGCCTCCTGAACTTATCAGAGACACTTCCGGTGGATCTCACCAAATTCCCGGTTCAGTCCTACCAACCAGAGAGCTCTGAAATGGTGTTCCCATGCAGGGGAAGGATCTGTGTCGATGCTGACAGTGTTCTCAGGGTATTTGATCTCCCAAATAGGGGTCAAAAACTCAGATATTTAGTTGACAAGAATGCAACTAGGAGATTCAGAGAGGCTTTAAACATAATTGGAAATTCTCATCGCCAGATCACCACATGGTGCAAGATGATTAAGGATATGTCGGGAAAAACTGATGACACATTCTTTATGGCATGGCTTGTGGTTGCATTCAGCACCTTTCTAGCACCAACCACGGCCCTGAGGCTGAGCCCAAAGTGCTAAGGACTTGTGCTAGATCATGAAATGCTGAAGAACACAAACATCTACCTCTTTGTAGCAGAACACACAAATGAAGCTTTCTGGAACATCGACCAGGAGAAGTAAACCGTTTGCTGTTGCTTGTATCACTTGATGGTGAGTGAAAACGAGCAGTTCTATGTGTTTTTCTTCTTTCTGTAGTTATAGTTTCTAAAATTCTCCTCATAGTAACTGAAATTGGGTTTCCTTTTTTGGTTCTGCGGCAGATCCTATACCTTGATGCGCTCGTTCGTGATATCCCAGTAAGCAACTGGGCCATACAAGCGAATGCATGGGATAGTAGCCTAATTGCCAAGGTGATCAAGAAGGACTCGATCTCTCCTGGTGTGTTCGACAAATTACAAGTGGGTTCTCTTTGTTTTTTTCCAATTGTGGATCTTTATGTTCTATCCATGTCTGCTCAGTTTTTAATCCCTTGGTAGCTGCAAATATGCTTTGAGATCAGCTTTTGACACTTTTTTGGTAGTTGCACAAAAATTGTGATCAGTTGGCACAACAATGCCTGTAGTTGCACACCTTGTACCTTCTGTTTGGCAGCTACACACGTGTTCATTTTTAATTGGCACATCATCCGTTTCAAGTTGCACAGTGTAACTTATGTTGTTGCACATATTTTTGTTGTAGTTGCACATGTTATAAAAATTGGTTTTCGTTCAACATAAAATCTGTTTCATAACCTTGTTCTTTTCTTTTTCTCCTTTTCACATCAGCTTGAAGAGGAGTATAAGGGCACGGAGCAGACACCACTGTTTGGTGGTCTTTTGAAAGCTGAAGCATTTGTGGCATCCAAGTTACCACTAACCTACAATGCACAGGTAAGTCTTTGCATCAAGTAGTTTGGATCAGTTACCAACATTTTCTAATTTAAGATGTTTTATAATTTAATCAGTACTAAATCTTTTTTGTGCTGATGAAGAACAAGGCAAAGATTGCCAAAGTGGTTAATGACCTGTGCAAGGCAGTAACTGAACAGCTTGGCACCTTCATTGAAGCAGTTGCCAAGATCGATGACGATGAGCCGGAAATTGATCCGTACATACAGCAGCCATCAACGGCAACCAGCAGATCACGTGTTGCTCCAAAATGAAAGAGACGGGTGCCAACTATACAAGAAGAAGAGTTTATTGAGGAGGAGTCAGAAGAAGATGATGAAATGGAAACAGCGCAAGATGTTGAAGATGACGAGGACACAGATGAGGATGAATCAGAGGAGGAGGACAAAGAGGAGGATGACAAAGAAGAAGAAGATGAGGAGGAGGAGGAAGAGGATAAAGGAGAGGAGGAGTACAAAGAAGAATATAATGAGGCAGAGGAGGAGGAAGAAGAAGAGGAGGACAAAGAGGGGGATGGAGACAAAGGTGCAGCAGTTGATGACAGTGAGGTGGAAGGAGATGATGAGGAAGAAGACAAGGATGTTGATCGTGAGATCAAGGGGGATCCAATGGAGATAGTGACAACAACGATGACGACGATGACATGGGCCCTAGCTCTGGGGGTACAGGCGGCAACACAACCAGGGGGACTAGCAGCACTGTCAACCCTTCCAACAACAGCAACTCAATGAGCAGCAGGAGCACACTACATATGTGGATGGACAAAACTTGCTGAAAAGATGAGCATTTACCGAAGTCAAAGAAAAATGACGAAGCAGAGTCTCAGGAGAGCATTGATATGTTCAAGCTCTGCAACTTGAAGCCAGCTTTGCCAACCACTTTCCCTGTGCCAAACTTTCAACATCAAGAGATGTGTCAGAACATCGATTTTGCCATTGATCAGAAGGTGTTCTTAGTAAGTGTGCCTGAAAAGAATCCAGTTGACATGGAGGAAGCAGGGAACGGTCTTGACTGGATTCATTCGAAGGCAAAATACACGGAGTATTTGAAGAGCATTCTAGATGTAAGCTCCAGCAAGAGCAAGGCAGCATTCGTGGCAAACTCTCATGCGGTCCAGAAGCGCAAGGCAGTTTCAATGAATAAGAATCTGAAATTGCCTCAAACAAAGCAACAGATGCCGAGGGCAGATGCTGAAATAAATGTGGAGAAGGAAGATTTGGTGCCAATTGTAGTGAGCAGAGAGGTAACCACCACTCAACAGGGGGCAACAATGCATGTTGAGCCTACAACCATTACATGAGTTCAACATATCAAGGGGAAGACTCCTCTGTCAACACTCCCACCTAAACCAGCTAAGGAGTGAAAGATTGTTAAGTTTGCCAATGGCACAAATGGGGGACAGGGCACAAAAGGTGTCGGGTTCAGACATGAGACAGAACGTCATAGCCATCGATGCAGGAGTGCCAAGTTCAGCCAGATTGCTGCCAGCTGAGGCTGGAAAGATGCCAACTGCAGATACTACTGTACCAACTGAAGTGTCAATGAGCAGTGGGGTCACAGTCAAAACTACCCTTGTTGTTCAAGAAGCCACTACTGCAACTGCAAGCCCCAAGGTGTCAACTCATAGAGATACTTCAATGCCAAACACGGAACGAGGTGATCAATCTACGAAATTGCCGTCTCCAAGAGCTAACACACAGCAGGCAAGCAAGTCTGCATCACCAAGAGCTGATTTTGAGCGCGCATTAACACAAGAGGAGGTGTTCAATATTGTAAGTAGGTGCAAGCCTCCCAGGCCGCCAACTACAACATTATTGCGAACCAAGTCAGCCAACGATGATCCAGTGAATGTGCCGCAAGGAGATGCCATGGGCCTTCAACCGATACGCGGATCAAACTCGTACAGCTATCATGGTGACGGGTACTGCGATGCAGCACCTTTCAACCTGGGTATAGATGACGCTGAACCTGCTGCAACACCTGCTCCAGGAGCCCAAATAGAAGCCAATCTTATTGTCATAGACGAGGATGATTTGGATCCAGCAACTGTGAATGAAGCATGTGCTGTTGCTGATGCTGGCAAGAGATTAGCTCACCCGTCAGATGCTGGATCACCAGACAGCTACCACACCCCGATATGCATAGAACCAGCAGTTGGCACGAGTAGTTCTTCAGGGCCACCTGTTGCACGAAGACAGAGGAGGGTAATAAGTCCCGGAGCATCTCAAAGGTCCCCATTCATTAATTACAACAGAAAGAAGACGTTCAGTAGCACTGAGGCAATCAACAAGCTGTACGCTGCCCTCTTGTACTGGGTCAGACATCATGAAGGGGCAAATGATACTGAAACTAGGTAAACTAACTCCACATAGTCTATATTCATATATTTTTTTCAGTTGCACGGTAGCACCCACTTAGTTGCACAGCAAAGCAGAACATGATGCACAAAACATGGCTCTTAGTTGCACAATCTTATATTTTTCTTGTTTAATACACAATTTTGTTTGTTGCTGCGACCCTTCAAGCTAACTTGCCTTTTATTTTATTTTAAAAGTTTCAGCCCTGAGATAATCAGGTATGATGATGGTTTATTCGTTTCTCTCAAGGAGTTAGTCGATTCCATGAAGCCTCTTCAATGGTTGTCAAGAATTGTTATTGAGGCTGGAATTGTACACATCATGAAAAACTTACCAGAAGGGTCAAAGAAGGTCGTTATGCCACTGAGGCTATGTGTAAGATTTTTCAAAACTTTTCACCCTCTTCTTTTTTGTAGCATTTTTTTGTCTGTGTATCACTTTTTTGCTTTGAAATTTCATTGACCAATTTAGGGATTCCTTCTTATCTAACAAGGAGTTGCTACATGTTTATCATTTCCTGCAAAATAATTTACAGCAATGGATCTACAACATGAATGGAGTAAACAAGAAGTTCGAATACAAGAATCGACTCGACAAGCAAGACTTGGTCGATGATGTCCACACATGATCTAGCTTTTCAGTTGGCACTCATAGCATGTTCAATTGCACATGATACATCTATTTGTTGGCATAAACACAAATACTTTCAGGCAACCTCACCATTTTTTACTGCTCCTTACCTACAGTGTGTCTTTGATCTGAATCGTTCATGTGTGCAGGTCATGCTTCCAGTCCTTGAGTGCGATGATATAAACCACCTCGAAGGAGGCAGGCACTATTGGGTCTTCAACGTCAACTTGAGGGATGAACGTTTCGAAGTTCTTGACACAAACAGGAAGCTAGATGACATTGAGTTGATGAACACCACCTCTACCATCGCTAGGGCAGTACGCCAGATATGGATGAAGCATTACCCAAAGCACAACATCGAGAACTTCCAGAGTATAGACATTGATGTACCGAAGCCGTTCGGCAAGTAAGACAAGAAGCATGGCTTTATTCTCAATTTTTTCATCAATCTGTAGTTTTTAAAATTTCCTTTGCTCGGATGATCTAGCACAAGTCACCTGCTCAGATGGCTGCGTGACTTCAGTAGTTGGTTGTACATATGTTTTTGCGGTTGCACTAGTTGTCCTGCTTAGTTGGCTTGTTGTTTCTTATAGTTGGTTGTCTACATGAAGTTCAGTTGCACAAATTGGTCTGCTCAGTTGGCTACATCTGTATAGGAGTTGGCTGTCCATATGTTCTGCCATTTTTTTGCATTAGGTGTTTGATCGGATTGTCATGCTGTTTCTTATAAGTCTTATAGTCCATACGTTGTTTTTCTTAAAGAACTTGTGAAAAACATACGGACTTCCAAACATTATAGTTGGTTGTCCATAGGTCTTCTAGATATACATTTTCTTCTTTTGTTTAAATAATTATTAGTTTTCTAGATGCACAATCTATAGTTCTTTGAGAGACACAACTAGTTTGTAGTCTCTTCATTTTTATGATTTTCACATGGATTATCTAGCCAGTTGCAAAGTGGAACATCAGTAGTTGCATAGTGGCACATAATCATAATTAGTTGCACAGTGCCACAGAGGACATCATCTTATTGGTTTTCCTTTTCCCCTAGCAATGAGTGTGGGTTGTTTGTACTGCTTAACTCCACTGATTGGAACGGTAGCCAACTTTCCAACTATGATCCCAAGGAAGTACTCAACATCAGGAAGAAGCTAGCATATGATTGGGTCACTAGTGTGCACAACACCACCCCATGGAGGAAGTTGCTAAGATATGACAAGGACTAGGCCAGTACTCTTTTTATGTTGTGCCCTTTTTTCAATGTCTTGATGGTCTGCAGAATTTTTTCACAGATTTGTAGTTGCACACTAGTAGTAATATTGTTGCAAATATGTCATCACTTTTGTTGACACATTACGAGCACTGGACATACACCTGTTCAACAACTAAATATTAAACCATTTGTCAACAAAGGCACAAATAGCATCCATTACATAGTGCATGAACTAATTCAAGGAAAACCTAGAGAAGAGAAAGCATAGATGTTGAATGTGTCCACTTGGAGTGAACATTGCTCAAGAATCATCATTCTTTTTCTTTTTTAGTTTCATCATAGAAATGATGCAAGAGAATCACAGCAGCCTCAGTGGACATACACCGGCAATGTGCTCTGTAGATTGGCAGTGGCTGCATTTGTTTTTCTTTGTTGGGTGTAGCTCCAGCGTTGATTTGTACCGTCGACTCTTCGCCCTACCCTTTGTAGTAGACCTTGGGGGGTCCCTGGGCACAAAATCATCAGAGGCTTGTGCAGGGGATGCAGCCTCCGACGGGGCAGTAGGACCAGTGTGCGTAGGCGCTGAACTAGCACGAGGTTGTGTTTGATCACCTGTCGAATAATGATATAAAAGTTTAGTTTTATTTATTTGCGCAACCAAGACTGATGTTCTCTGCAACCACACAGCTCATGTTGTGCAACTAACTGGTTGTTGTGTGCAACTTAAGTTGAAAATAAAACATGTAGGAGCATGCCCCGTTGCAGCAGTTGGATGGTAGTAACCTATAGCCAAAACACCAAAAACAAGTTAGTGGTTTATGTTCATGCTCGAAGTAATGGGGTGGTCCGCGTAGGGCGAATGAGTTTGCACGCGTGCGCAACTGGGTAGCCTGTTCTGTGCAACTGAGCACCATGATGTGTGCAACTGAAGTTACACACCTAGTTAGATGGGGAGTTGGGGCAGGTAAGTACCTGCATGAGGTCCCTGAGTACTGCCTTTAGGGCCATTGGGAGGAGCACGTGGGACGCTGCTTGTTGGGCCAGGCGGGGGAGGAGGTGGCGGAGCATGCCGTGTAGGGCCAGGAGGTGGAGGAGGTCCTCAAGGGTTGCCATCATCTGATGGCCCCGTAGCAACAGCCGGTTTTTTCTTTTTCTTGGACTTGTTCAGGTGGCTGATCTGGGTACATGTTGCGCGCATATGCTTGTATACAATGACCTATGCTGCATCAGAACCACTCGCAAACTTGGCTAGTTTACAAAAATCAAATGTCATGTTTTCTCTCGCTTATCTGCTTCTTTGATTGAGGAGGCATTTCATCCGGTGGCTCATACCCTGTCCCTGGTGCACTAGGGACAACAGTAGGTGTCCAACGTCGGAGCATGTACCTGTCCGGTATGACATCAACACCAAGATGGGTGAACACCTTGAGGATGTGGCAACAGAGCATGCCATCCTTGTCCATTTTGGAGCACTCACACAAATAGGAACCCTCCCCCACCTTTGTCTGCACCAAGTAGTGTTGGGAACCATATTTGGCAAAAAATTCCTGGTTCAGTCTGAGCTCAAAAATATCGGCACCAACTTGGAACGCATTATAACGTCCAATCAACTCAAACTCTTCTCTGAACCTGCGGTAAAGGTCCCTAGTGTAGGTTTTGTAAGCTTGCCTCTCTATCGGGAAATTGGACCATAGCTCAATCTCAAGGTGTTCTGTCATGTAATCATTGCAGCCTTCCTTGGCAAGGATGTGGTTCTGAATTTTTTCATATTGCTTGACAAAGTTCAGCATTGAGTTGTGTGGATTCACATATCTTTTTAGGACGGTGTTGAACCCCTCACTACGCTGTGTAGGCTGTAGGAAGGGGAAGAACCTGTGTTTGAAGTAACAGGGCACCCAAGTTGACCTGTCTTCGTACAACTTCTCGAAGTGCATGTGTGTTATAGCCTTGTACTTCATCATTAACCCAGCCCAATTTTGCTCAAACTCTTCTGGAGTGAAGCTGAACTCAACACAGTAGTTGAAATCATTAGACAACCCTGCATTCCGGTGCAGTAGCCAACCAACTTTTTCATGAGCCTTTTTTCATTATGTGCCATCGACAACAGCGATGCACGATGGTGGGAAATATGCTCTCTATTGACTGCTTCATCACACCATCCTGGTCGGTTATGAAGTTATCAAGAGGTTTGCCATCCATAGCCTCTAGGAATGCTCGGAAAACCCAATCAAAGCTTGATGCCAACTCCTACCTCACAAACGCGCAACCTAGCATAGAAGATTGGCCATGCCGGTTTATTCTGATGAAGGGCGCGAACGGCATATTGTACATGTTGGTCATGTAGGTGGTGTCAAACGATATGCAATCGTGGTATGCCTCCGCATAAGCTTTTTGAGCTAAGCCATCCACCCAAAATATGTTGACAGCTCTGTCCTCTTCATCATATTTTACCTTATAGAAAAAGTCTGGATCAGTCTTCTGTATATCCTTGAAGTGTGCAATTGTTTCAATCATGTCACCCTCCCTTGTGTCGTATCTACGGAAACTCGTACACAAATTTGTTATTGCCTTTGGTCCAAACGGCACAATCAACTCAGATCCGTAGAAATCTGCTATTATATGCATCATACGTCCTGCATAATACAAAAAGAAAACAACATTTTTAGTCGCACGAATGTAGGCATCCAGCTGCACAGTAATAGGACATGTGTTGGCACAGGGGATAATTGCAGGAAATGGACACCTAGCTGCACCTTTAAAAACACTTGCACTTTGCACACAGGACATTGTTTAGTTGCACGATGAAGGTAATGTAGTTGCACAGCAAGCACAATAGTGGTTGTACACTAATCTACCCTCTGCAGCAACCTGGTGCCCAACTAATGATGTTGCATTCAGTACTTTTCTTTTTTTAGTTTCTGGTTGCACATCAAATGCTTATCTAATTGCACAGAAGCTCCATACCACAGGAAAACCTAGTGCGCAGCATGGGAAGTTGGACACTAGTTGCACACCTAAGACATTTTAGGGCCTGTTTGGATCGTTGCCCTGGGACGCCATGCCAAAATATTGGTCGTTGACCCAGCCTAGGTGCTCGTTTGGATGGAGGCCGATTAACTGGTGCGCCCGCACCTCCGTAGCAGCCACAGTTCAATTTCCAGCCAATTTTTTGGTAGGGCGTGGGTTGGCAAATCCTGCGCCAATTTTTTGGCAAGCCCTCGATTGGCAGGGCCGGCGCTGGCCTAAACCAAACAGCCCCTTAGTTGCACGCCTAGACCATAACAGTTGCACACTGGACTGCCTAGAGGGAAACTTAATTCTGTAAGGGATATAGAAACACACATGTAGTCAAGTTGCAGTTATACAAGATGCGCAAAAACTCCTTTTCATCCGGAGAAATGCCTTGGTGGGATCTCAAATATTTGGACAACGAAGGTTTATTCACCAACGGATGATTGTGGTCACGAACAAAGTGCGTCACCTCCCATCACCCATCTAGTAGCTTCACCAACATTATGGAGTCTGCTTTATTGTCTCGCGTTTCCGTTTCTTCTTTTTCTTACTAGGACCAGGATCATGTTTTTTAGTTTGGCCAGCATGCATGTTCAGTTTGGCCAGCATATATGTTTTAACTGGCTTTGATGCATTTTTTCAGTTGCACAATTATGGATTTTTGGTTGCACAGATTCTACACTTTCTTACTGTGTTCATTTGCAAACAACAAGTTCAAGTCGGTAGAATGCATGTTTAGTTTTGGCTACAATGCATGTTAAGTTCGGCTAGTATACAAGTTTCATCATGGCTATGATGCATGATATCTGCAACTCATCCCATATGCTTGATATCCCAACCAAATAGTAATTGTTATTTATTTTTTATTGCACATATACTTCAGGTTTTCTAAAGTATTCACTCAAAAAACATCCAGTTCATCTGGGGTAAAATGCATGTTTTAGTATGCCTAGCATGCATGTTGAGTTGCCAGGATACATGATTCGGTTGGCTGGGATGTATATTCAGTTGCACATATATACATTTTTAGTTGCACATATTCCTCCAACAGTCAATGTGTTCGTTTGCAAACAATAACTACAACTTGGTAGAATGCATGTTTAGTTTTGGCTACATTGCATGTTGAGTTGGCTAGAATCGCTAATTTTTTTAAAATAATACATTTTTTTTAATTTTCATAAATATTACGCTGGATAAAAAAATTTCAAAAATAATACACCATCGGCCCGCTGCAGGCCGACTGGGCCTAGTCGGCCACAGCAGGCCGATTGGATTCCAATCGGCCTACAGCTGGCCGACTGGCCCCTGTCGGCCCACTGTGGGCTGATTGGGCCCTGTCGGCCCACTGTGGGCCGACTGGAGCTAATTGGCTCGCTAATTGTTTTTGCAAAAAAGGTAGGCATAAAAAATATATTTTTAAAAAAATGTTAATCATGTAATTAAAAAATGTTAAACATGTATAAAAAATGTTCCTGATGTATACAAAAAATGTACAATATATATGCGAAAAAGTTGACTAAAAAATATGTTTTAAAAAGTGTTAATCATGTATTTAAAAATTGTTAAATGTGTGTATAAAAATGTTCCTTATCTATACAAAAAATATAGAATGTGTATGAAAAAAAGTTGACACCGAAAAAATATGTTTGAAAAAATATAGAAAATTGTTAAATGTGTGTATACATTTAATGTGTGTATACATAAAATATAGAAAATTGTTGACATTTTTTCAAATACATGATTAAAAATTGTTAAATGTGTGTATAAAAAATGTTCCTTATCTATACAAAAAATATAGAATTTGTATGAAAAAAGTTGACACAAAAAAATATAGATTTTGTCGGCCCACTTTTTTTCAAACATATGTTTTTGGTGTCAACTTTTTTTATACACATTCTATATTTTTTGTATAGATAAGGAACATTTTTATACACATATTTAACAATTTTTAAATACATGATTAACACTTTTTAATACATATTTTTAGTCAACTTTTTTGCATATATATTATACATTTTTTGTATACATCAGGAACATTTTTTATACATGTTTAACATTTTTTAATTACATGATTAATATTTTTTTTAAACACATATTTTTTATGCCTACCTTTTTTGCAAAAATAATTAGCGAGCCAATTAGCTCCAATCGGCCCACAGTGGGCCGACAGGGCCCAATCAGCCCACAGTAGGCTGACAGGGGCCAGTCGGCCAGCTGTAGGCCGACTGGAATCCAATCGGCCTGCTGTGGGCCGACTAGGCCTAGTCGGCCTGCAGCGGGCCGACGGTGTATTATTTTTGATTTTTTTTATCCAGCGTAATATTTATGAAAATTAATTAAAAAATGTATTATTTAAAAAAAATAGCGCTAGAATCATGCTTTAGTTGGCTAGAAAATATGCCTTAGTCGGCTTGCTGAACACATGCAGGGGGAAACTTGGCTGGCATGCATGTTAGAAAACATGTTCAGTTTTTTAAAAGTTGATCTCAAACCATGCTTAGTGTGCAACTAGAAAGCTGTGCAACTGAACCTAACGACTTGTGTTTAGATGCACAAACCAGAAAATAGTAGGCTTGTGTCCATGGTTGGTTTTCAGTTTGCAAACATGACACTCATGGGGGAGGGGAGGGGTGGGGCGATGTTGACAATGGGGTGATGTGGCAGATCCACTCCTTTCTTGAAGTAGCTTCTCCGTGGATTTGTGCTAGATCCATGAAGAAGGGGGTTTACAGATGCAGCACAAGAAGGGGGGAACTGAAGAGGCGCAGAGGGGAATTACTTGACTGATGCTGCTGCCTGGTATGGCTCTGATCACCCTGCCATAAATCTGAAGCAGTTTCTTCTACTTTGGGGTTGCCATGGCTGCTGTACAGGAGGAGGAAGAAGGGCCTTGGATCCCCTGCTTTTTGTGGTGAAGAAGAAGCAGCGTGCGGGAGTGGGAGAGGGCTGGAACGATGGGTAGGACAGCTGGCCACGTGGGTGGTGCTTTTCTGTTCAGGATTGGCCGCTCGATCGGTTCGTTTTGGTGGCCGTATGTCCTTTTCTTTTCTGTACCCCGGAAGGGACAAGGCTTACCTTCGGTTGCTCGATCGCACTAGCGAGCAGCCTGCCGCTCGCTAGACGTGTCCAGAAAGGTTATGAAAGCCAGGCTTTGATCCTACGTCGAGGGACTTGAGAACAGTACGCGACAACCACCCGACCACTTAGGTTGTGGTCGTTACGTACAGGTTTTTATTCTTTTGATCTTTATTCTGTTTATTTATATATATATATATATATATATATATATATATATATATATATATATATATATATATATATATATATATCTTTTTTCTTTCTTTTTCCACTCCTAGAAACTTTTTTCTTTATGATTTTCTTTTCTGCAAATCGATGAACTTTTTTTAGAATTCAAAGAACTTGTTTCAAACTTGATGAACTTTTTTTCAAACCCGATGACCTTTTTTCAAATTTCGATGAACTTTTTTCAAATTCAGTGAACTTTTTCTCAAATTTGATGAACTTTTTTCAAATCCAACGAACATTTTTCCAAATTTGATGAAGTTTTTTCAAATCCGATGACTTTTTTCATATAAGATGAACTTTTTAAACTCGGTAAAAAAAATCAAAATTTGTGTTCAAAATTGATGAACTTTTTTACAATTTGACGAACTTTCCCAAATTGTAAACTGTTTTCAAGTTCGTAATTTTCAGATCCATGTGTTTTTCAGTTTTGTGAACGAAGAGACGAAAACCAAAAAAATTGAATGAACAAAACCTGTACGAAAAGGAGCGATCGAAGGGAAAGGAGCGACCGTGGTAGCTGGGCCGGCCCACGCGAGGCTGTTGCGCGGGCGCCCGCTAAGCGAACGGGCGCCTAAGGCGCTAAAGAGGAGGGGAGCTCCTATACGCCACTTACTGCGGCAAGTTGTCACGGTTTCGCACAGGAGGCTTCTCACCTGGGCCGGCCCATTCGGTTTACTTCGCGGGATGAGAATATCTCAAAAAAGCCGGCCCATTCGGTTTACTTCGCGGGATGAGAATATCGCAAAAAATAGAAGCGCTGGGGAATCGAAACCACGACCTGCTACAGAGGCTCACGATGCACTAGCCACTGGGACAAGCAACATGTTGCGTAAAGATCTGCAACGCGAACATAATGGAAACTGACGATAGCAGCAAAATGTAAAACCACATAACGAAATTCTAGAAAACATGTTGGCGAAGGATCAAACACAAGACCTCACTCAAGAGAGCCACGTCCAAAATCACTGTACTAACTAATGTTACTGGTAAGTGTGTACGTGCAACGCACGTCTAGACCAATATTATGACAATTATATGAGAAAATTTGTATGTAAAATGATAAGCTGATAGCAGCAAGAAATATTTAAAATGAATTGTTGTATACAAAAAGTTGATTTTCCACCAAAGAAAAGGTATTGCATTCATGTTTCAAACCATTAGTACCCTTTTTATTCTATGAATCTTGAATAACATGTTCAAGTACTCAATTACAATCACTATTTAATGTTTCTACCTACTCAAGATCTACATATATTGTTAGTAATATGATTATTCTCTTGCAAGTCCAACTCCTCATAATCATCTTTCTATTTTGTCGTCGTCATCGTCTCAACCAACGCCGCTGAGTATCACATCTCTATGGAGTAGGGGAATAACCACTCTGACCTGTGGTGTACATGGCGAGCTTCTTCAAGTAGAAGGCCAACAAAAATGGCACTCCAAGCATAAGTTTGGTTGCTAGCAGACGTCCCAAAAATTAGAAATAGATTCCTAACTCACCTACAAGTCAGAATAGAGTTCCAAGGAATACTGCAATGTGACCATTAAATAAATAATTGAAGAAATACTGCAATATGAATATTAAAAGTGAACTATGAAGACAAAAATTAGTTAATGCTTAATGAGCTTGGGTAGGTAGTTGCATTTTCAATACCAGCTATCATATGGGTAACCGCATACCAGCAAGAGAAAGAGGAAGTGACTGAAGAACAATAATCGGCCTTAAATAACAACAATCTCTTCCCACACAACTTCCGTCCTTTTAGCCCGCCAAAAAAGAAATTTTCAACTTACAAATATCGAATTTTACTAAATTTAAGTAGATGACTATAATGTCAAAGTGGATGTGTAGCAGTAGTAGAGCCATGGTGCCTAAACATGCCATGCGATCCGACTATATAGTCTTCGATGTCGATATCTTTTCATCAACAACATGGCAAAACCTTGCATCATAACTCGACACCATTGTTTTTAAGGCGGTAAGGCGAGGCGAGGCGCTGGGGGGCGCCTCACTGCCTAAGCGCTAAGGCATAAGGCGAGGCGACGCCTTAGAGAGTTCTATGCAACAGAATGAAGTAGAATTTGGTAGGCAGTAGGCAACTAGGCATACAGCCATACACAGCTTGCTGTTGCCTGCTGTCTTGGAGGTGCTGCTTGCTTGCTGTCCTGGAGGAGGGAGAAGCTGCAGGAGAGGAGGGGGAGGAGGTACTGCAGGAGAGGAGGGGGAGGAGGAACTGCAGGAGAGTAGGGGGAGGGGGATCTGCCGGAGGAGGGGGAAAGCTGACGGAGAGGAGGGGGGAAGCTGCTGTAGAGGAGGGGGAGAAGCTCAGATCCAGCCTGAGGCGGGGGTGGGGCGAAACTGAAACTGGTTACAGCTCTCTCTCTCTCTCTCTCTCCCTGCTAGTAACTGTTGGCGCCAAAACAGACTTTCCCGCCCTTTTCTTCCCTCCCAGATCTCTGTTTCCCGCCTGAACCTCCCAGCCCTGTCTAAGGCGTCCTCATTTGCCTAAGGCAGGCAGAGTGGCGCCTAGGCGGACGCCTTGGACGCCTTATGGACTAAGGCGGACGCCTTAGACACACAGGTAAGGCAAGGCTGACGCCTTGACTACTGGGTGCGCCCTGACGCCTAGGCGTCTAGGCGACGCCTTAGGGACGCCTTAAAAACAATGCTCGACACTTCTCTGTGAAAAGAGTACAAGCTAAGCCAACAAATAACATGTCAGAGGTGGTTAGAAATGTAATGCCCAGGATGGGACTATATCTCCTACGTGTCGAGGCACGACTTAGAGACATAACCCCATGCTGGAATGATCGCAAGTTTGGTATCTTTGCACAACTCATGTAAAAGATGGGGATGGAAAACATAAAATAGTTGGCTTACACTCGCCACGTCACACAAAATACATTACATGTCCAAATCATCATTCAATAAAACATCACAGCCCATCTAAGGGTAAAATCCAAATGACAAGATACCAAACATAACTTAAATCCACAGGTCGGATCGAATCCTAGTAGAAGAAACACTACTGATCATCGGGATAACGAACATAGTAACGGCTACGCTCCTCGTCGTACTCCCAGTCTAGCTCAGGGCCATCACCTGGATAGCTCACCATCGGACCTGCATCTGGTGTGGTGAAGTAACTGTGAGCCACAGAGGACTCAGCAATCCCGTTCCCGGGTAACATGACTATCTAAGCCTTGGGTGTGGAACAAGGCTGAAGAAAGTAAAAGAGTCTGCAGCAGCAACTAGCACTAGCTTACGCAACAGAGAGCGAGAAGAGAAGGTGCCTCGGTCGAGAGATGATCACTAAGTGATCCTGACTAAAGCCAATCAAACATAACCCCACCGTGTTCATCTCCCGAAAACCCTTTCGGAAAATGACAGTCACAGTACACACGCTGGTAGTGTATTGGAACATGGTGTCAAGTTTTCTACAATCGGATATTAACAAGCTCCCATCTGCCACATAACTGCGGGCACGACTTTCGAAAGTTCATAACCCTGCAGGGGTGTTCCAACTTGGCCCATGACAAGCCCACGATCCGCGGAGTCGCAACTCCAAGGTGGGAAGACCCGAGTGTTCTCGGAATCCCGTGCTCAAGATACTCCGAACTAAGGTAAGGCTAATCCAGCAAATCCTCCCGGCATGCCGACACCCTGATAGTAGCCGCGCATAGCTAGTCTCAGGCCACGACCGGATGAGCGCTACGTACAGATACCGAAGATCCCAGCGAATTGGGTGGTATCCGCAAGTGGCTCTAGTTTGGACCAACACTCACATCGAGCACTGGCCCAGGGGGGTTGAATTAATTAAGCCTCGGGTTAATTACTCCCTCGGTAAGTTTTAGTTGTTTAGGCGAATAGTACCAATGTTGGGACTTGCTGGAAAAGACTTAGCACTTAGCGGTTTATCGAGGGGGTCCCATAACCCCAACCGTGTGAGGAACGCATAATCAAGGAACATAACACCGATTTATACGGTTCCTAGCGGCATGAGTGGAACAAATCACCAAGCAAAAGGCTTAGCCTTCCACCCATTGCCAATATATAGATGATTTCATTTTAAAGCATTTATATAGTGTGATATAACCCAACAAACTTTAACATGAAGCAAGCATCTTCAACATCACCTGCAACTAGCAACGCTATAAGAGGGGCTGAGCGAAGCCTACGTATAGCCAATCAATGGTTTGCATAGGTAGGGTGGTTAGACATGATCATGGTTACAAGTAGGAGGCTGACATGAAAGACATGGGCATCGAGGCAAAACTATAGATCGAGACTTCTAGCAATAGGCAAAATAGTAATGGTATCTGGGTTCGGTCATCTTGCCTGAAGAGTTGTCGTTCGGATCGTAAGAGGGGTCCTCGTTCTCAAGCTCGGTAGTAACCTCGTGCTCGTACACGTACTCGGTCTCAGCTTCCGGCTCTAATCAATACAATGACACAAGGCACGAATCAACAAGATGCAATGCGCACACAAAAATGATGGATGCATGACTTATGCACTATGGGAGCAAAATGAGCATGACAATATGCGATCAAGCAAAAATGCTTCAAAACAAGGTAACAATAGGATATTATGAATCTACACAAAAAATCAATCAAGTTTCATATAAGACTTGCTGCAATCGGAGCTACGGGCTAAAAGTTACACACAAAACAATAAACATGCGAAAGCTGAAAATTACAGCAACATAGCAACTTCGGAGCACTAGATAAATAAGCTACAGCACTCAAACATCATGGCAAAGGGCATGAACATAAACTAGACATATCCTACAGCAAACAAGTGCATTGGTGCACCCCCAAAGGAGCCACTGATCAATAGCAACAAGCTTGGACATATTGAACTTGACAACAAAATCCTGACGGCAGTAATTTATTGCAACTTTGGAGCAAAAGTTAAATATGCTAAAACCACTCAAATAAGCATGTGAGAGCATGAATGGATAGCCAACAATATATACTACAAGGAATCATCAAGAGTCACCCCAAAACTATCATGGTTTGTCCTAGAACAACAAGCAAACATGGCATCTGGAAATTACAGATTCCAGACTTAGTGAAATTTCACTAAGTGTTAAAACAACAGTTTCATCATGGCATCTTTGAGAGCAAGTTTAAGTCACCTCAAAACTAAACATGGCAAGTGGTAAGCACCACCTCAAAGTACATATGATGGTGATTCCGAAACATACAAGCATGCATCATGGAGATAAACACAATGATAGCAATGAGCTCAACAAGATGGCATCTCATAACAAGTTAAACAACATCACAGCCACATGGAATTTTGCAACGGAGATAAACATAGCAAGATTAAATCTATCATGCAAGTCTAAGCAATCATCATGTAGAGCATGACAAGACGAACACGTGGACATGTTATTTGCATCAATCGGATAACCGAGCTAAAAGTTATCACTATGCAAAGATGGCATAAAAACATCACTAACAGCAGTTTATAACGGGATGCACTCTTGCAACAGAAAAATAAGCATCTAGATGATCTCAAACATGCATGGCACAAAGGAATGAAACGTAGTGCTAGTCACCACGAACGTCTGGACATGTCATTTGCGCAAAACGGAGCAACACGCAAAAAGTTATCATGGTTTGAAAAATGCATCAGCACACATAAACAATAGGGACTTAGAAGGAATTGGGGGGTCAACCTTGATCTGAAGCAAAAGGGGCCTCGGGGCGGATCTGGCCCGGTGGAGCAGATCGGATGGGCCGGCGGCTCGGGCGCGGCCCGCCTGGAGGAGCGCCCGCGTGGATCTGGAGAGGCGGCGCGGCCTGGCTCGCGAAGGAGGGCTGCTGGCCCGCGGCTGGAGGCTGCGGCTCGGAGGCCTGCGGGGCGAGGCGGGAGCCCGCGGCTGGCGATGGGCGCGGCTCTGGGCCTCGGAGGGAATCGGCCTGCAGTGGCGGGGCGATACGGAGGAGACGGCTGGCGATGGCGGCTGGGAGGTGGGCCGGCTCGGCCCGGTGGAGCGATGCGGCGAGGAGGGCGATGGGCTGGCGAGGAGGCGGCCCGAAGCGATGCGGCGGCGGCGTGGATCTGCGCTGGATCGGGCGGAGGCCCGCGCGCTGGAGGCGAGGAGCTGGGCCTTCGCGGCCTGGCGATCGGCTCGATCGCCTAGGAGAACGGATCGGGGTCGCGGGGCTTCGGGCGTTGACTTCGATCGGATCCCGCCGAGGCTTCGATGACTGGCGGCGCGACGATGCTCGAGGAAAAGGCGGCCTTCGATCTGATGCGAGAGGCGGCGGCTCTGGCTTGCGAGCCTGGCGGCGGGGGATGAAGGCGGTGGTGAGTTGAGAAGAGGGTGGCGCCGGCGTGGGGATGGACGAGGTGGCGACGATGGAGCTCCGGCGGTGCTCCGGCGAGGTGCTCCGGTGGTGCTCCGGCCCAAGTGGAGAGAGGAGAGGCTGGAGGTAGGGGATGAAGTGGCTAGGGTTTCCTTGATTTGGGGCAAAAATTGGGGGAGTGGACAAATATATAGGCACAAGGAGCTAGGGTTGTCCAAATGGAGTGCGGTTTTCGGCCACGCGATTAGAATTGGATGGCCTAGATGATAGGAGGGGTTTGGAGTGGTTTGGTGGGCTGTTGGAGGGGTGTCTTGGGCATCAAAGTGGAGGCACTTTGAGCCCACGAGAATAACTGTTGGGGTAGCAAACGAGCTCCAAACGCGACGAAATTTGACAGGCGGGTTACACACACCAAAACAACAACACACGACAAGACTCGCGCCAAACCGGTAACGTTACACGGCCAAACACCAAAGTAGGCCTACGGGACGCCACGGACACGTGAGGGAGCTCTGGAACGCGAAACGGACAACGGGAAGGAACGCGTGGAACCGGATGCAACCGACAACACAAATGCAATGCGATGCACATGACTACATGATATGAATGAATGCCACACACGCACACGACAAAACGACGAAAACCCGAAAGACGAAGAACCCGGAATGGAATAGATGAAGCCAGAGATATATTATATGCCCAAAAGGGAAAGTATTACATCCGGGGCATTACAAACTCTCCTCTACTACAAAAAGATCTCGTCCCGAGATCTAGGATTGGAAAAAGGAAGGGTACTCGGAACAAAGATGATCTTCTCGTTCCCACGTAGCTTCTCGGTCGGTATGGTGTGACCACTTGACTTTGAAGAATTTGATGGACTTGTTGCGGGTCTTGCGCTCGGTTTCTTCGAGAATAGCAACGGGATGCTCTCGGTAGGACAAATCTTGTTGAAGATCAATCTCTTCAAACGGAATCATGCGTTTAGTTGCCTTGAAGCATTTGCGGAGTTGAGACACATGGAACACATCATGAACATTGGCGAAGTTGGAAGGGAGCTCAAGTTGATAGGCTAGATCGCCTCTTTTGCCAAGGATCTTGAAAGGCCCGACGTATCTAGGAGCGAGCTTTCCTTTGATACCGAATCTTTGGGTGCCTTTCATCGGAGAAACACGGAGATAAACATGATCACCAATGTTGAAAGCCAAATCACGATGCTTGCCATCATAGTAGCTCTTCTGACGCGACTGAGCAGCCTTGAGATTCTCACGTATGACTTTGCACATTTCTTCGGCTTCTGAGATCAAGTCATTGCCAAGAAGTTGACGTTCACCTGTCTCGGACCAGTTGAGAGGGGTACGGCACTTTCTGCCATAGAGGATTTCAAACGGAGCTTTGCCGGCACTTGCTTGAAAGCTGTTGTGTAAGAGAACTCGGCAAATGGAAGGCAGTCTTCCCATTTCATGCCAAAAGATATGACACAGGCTCTGAGCATGTCTTCTAGAATCTGATTCACTCGCTCGACTTAACCACTAGTCTGAGGGTGAAAAGTAGTGCTGAACCTAATCTTAGTGCCCATGGCAGACTGAAAGGAGTCCCAGAACTTTGATGTGAACAAACTTCCACGGTCTGAGGAGATGACTTGAGGAATGCCATGTAAGGACAGAATTCTGGAAGTGTACAATTCTGCAAGTTGAGCTACATTGATGGATTCTTTGACTGGAAGGAAGTGAGCGACTTTGGTAAGCTTGTCAATCACCACAAAGATATAATCATTCCCTCTCTTGGACTTCGGAAAGCCAGTGACGAAATCCATTTCAATGTGGTCGAATTTCCACTCGGGAATAGGAAGAGGTTGGAGAAGACCGGCTGGACGTTGATGCTCTGCCTTCACTCTTCTGCAGACATCACATTCATTCACGAATTGGGAAATTTCCCTTTTCATGCGTGTCCACCAGTAAGATTTCGTGAGGTCTTGGTACATCTTGGAGCTGCCAGGATGAATGGAAAGGAGAGAATCATGTGCTTCTTCCATTATGAGCTTCCTGAGATCACCTTTGGGAACAACGAGTCTGTCCTCGAAGAACAAGGTATCTCTCTCATCGACACGATAGCACTTGTATTTAGGAGTGCCCTTTGCAATACAATGTTTCACCTTCTGCACCATGGCATCACTGAGTTGGGCCTCACGGACCTGATCTTCCAAGGTAGGAGCAACTTGAAGATTTGCAAGAAAACCCTGCGGAACAACTTGGAGGTTGAGCTTCCTGAATGCTTCACAAAGCTCAGGCTGGAACGGCTTGATAAGAAGGCTGTTGCAATATGCCTTTCTGCTCAAAGCATCTGCAATCACATTCGCCTTGCCAGGAGTGTATTCAATGCTGGGATCATACTCTTGGATCATTTCAACCCAACGAGTCTGGCGGAGGTTCAGATTCGGCTGTGTGAAGATGTACTTCAAGCTCTTGTGATCGGTGAAGATGTCGACTTTTCTGCCCAACAACAGATGTCTCCACGTAATCAAAGCATGTACCACAGCTGCTAGCTCGAGATCATGTGTGGGGTAGTTCTTCTCACTTGGCTTCAGCTGACGAGAAGTGTATGCCACAATTCTCTTATCTTGCATAAGCACACCACCAAGTCCTTGAAGAGAAGCATCACAGAATACTTCATAGGGCTTGGACTCATTTGGAGGAGTAAGAACTGGAGCAGAGACGAGCTTTTCTTTGAGAGTTTTGAATGCCACTTCACACTCTGGAGACCAGTAGTACTTGACATTCTTCTGAAGCAAGTTGGAAAGAGGCTTGGCAATCTTGGAGAAGTTCTCAACGAACCTTCTGCAATAGCTGGCAAGACCCAGAAAACTACGGAGTTGCTTGACGTTCTGAGGAGCTTCCTAGTTGACAATTGCTTCAACTTTCTCGGGGTTTACCGCAATGCCGTCAACTGAGATGATATGGCCCAGGTACAAAACCTTATCGAGCCAAAATTCGCACTTGGAGAACTTGGCATAGAACTTATGTTCACGAAGTCGGTCGAGAACAAGACGGGGGTGCTTTTCGTGATCTTCTTCATTCTTGGAAAATACCAGAATATCATCCAGATACACAAGCACAAACTCGCCGGTGTAGGGGTTGAAAATGTAGTGCATCATTCTCGAGAAGGTAGGAGGAGCATTGGCGAGACCAAAGGACATGACCGTATACTCGTATGAGCCGTAGCTCGTTCTGAAAGCAGTCTTGTGGATATCCTCCTCGCGAATGCGAATTTGGTGATAGCCCATTCGGAGATCGAGCTTAGAGAACACTTTAGCTCCTTTGAGCTGCTCGAACAGTTCGTTGATGTTGGGGAGCGGATACTTGTTCTTTATTGTCTTCTTGTTCAATGGCCGGTAATCAACGCAGAGACGCTCCGTGCCATCTTTTTCTTGACAAATAAGACACCACAGCCCCAAGGAGACGTACTAGGCCTGATCAGACCCAAACGTTCCTTTTCATCAAGCTGCTTCTTCAATTCCTTCAATTCTCCAGGGGAGAGCTTGTACGGACGCCGGCATGCTGGCTCAGTACCCGGCTCGAGATCAATGACGAATTCCACCTGACGGTGTGGAGGCATGCCTGGAAGTTCTTCAGGAAAGACGTCTTGGTATTCGTTTACCACCGGAATTTGAGATATGGCATTAATCTCGCCCTTATCATTGAGAGAGAAAAGTCGGATAGTGTTATCCCTGGAGGCGAAGATAATCACATCTTCATCAGGATGAGTCATCTTGACTTCCTTCTGTGCACAATCAATGTGAGCATCATGCTGAGAAAGCCAGTCCATCCCGAGGATGAGGTCAATGTCGGAATTACCAAGAACCACCGGATTAGCCAGAAATCGATAATCACCCATGCGAATAGATACATTCGGAGCAACTGAGTTGGAAGTCATTTGCAAACCCGGAGAAATAATCTTCAACGGTCTAGGAATTCTCTCCGAAACCAATTCATGCTTAGCAACAAAAGGTCTTGAAATGAAGGACAACGAAGCACCCGAATCAAACAAAACTTTAGCAGGAAAAGAGTTAACTGAGAGGTTACCCAAAATCACATCAGAAGAATTCTCCGCTTCAGCTGCACTCATCAGATTCACCCTTGCTGACTTTGGATTATGCTTGACAATAGCTGAACTCACAGGTGGAGGAGGTGGAAGACGCTTTGGGTTCGGGCATCTGTTAGCATAATGACCCTTCTGGCCACACTTGTTGCACACCACTTCTGAGAGAGGACGGAAATGAGAACCACTTGACTTGGAACCTTGAGACTAAAACTGATTCTTTGACTGGTTGCTCGGGTTGGGTGGGTGGGAGAAACCACGTCCACTAGAGTTCTTGTTGCTGTTGGAGTTGTTGGAGTTGTTGGAGTTGTTGTAAGGAGCTCGAATCACTGGAGGAGGAGGAAGCCAAAATTTCTGTTGTTTCGAGACCATCTGAGACGATGAGGAGGAGTGAACGGCATCTCAAATCCTCTTTTAGAAGCCTCCATCTTGAGCTGGGCTGCCTCTTGTTTCAAAGCCATGTTATAGAATTTGTCGAATTCATCGGGCTCGAACAAGGTGAGAGCAAGTTGAAGTTCATCTTTGAGACCTCCTCGGAATTGATAGATCTTGCTCTTGGCATCCGGAATGTCTTGCTTAGCATAGCGGGCGAGGTTTTGGAACTTGACATTATACTGATAGACAGTCATAGAGCCCTGCTTCAGGTTGCGGAATTGCTCACGCATACCCTCGATGACACTTGTTGGAATGTGGTGAGAGCGAAAGTCCTTGCAGAAATCCTCCCAAGAGATCACACGACCTGGCCTGGAGTCTTTGTACTGCTGCCACCAGTCAGCTGCTTGGTCTTTGAGTTGGAAGGCTGCAAACTTCACATAGTCCTCTTCTCTTACGTTACTGCACTCAAAATGCTTTTTGATATCAGTGATCCAATCTTCAGCATCAAGAGGGTCGACACAGTAACTGAAAACTTTTGGATTATTGGCCAAGAACTGGTTGAGAGTAGCATGGTGCTGTTGGTTGAAGAAATTGCCTTGATTCCCTGGAACACCCTGATTAGCTTGATTAGCTTGCATCTGCTGCATCATCTGCATCAACATCTGGGTGTTCTGATTTGTAGTCTGCATAATCGCTCTCCAAGCCTCAGACGGAGGAGGAGGGGAAGGAGGACGATCTGGGACCTCTTCACCCTCTGGGTTAGCGTTGGGAACTCGTTTCGGAGCCATCCTGAAAGAGATGACCACGAATCAGCAATTGATTGAAAGAAGGTATAAGCTGAATCAATGGATTGAATTGCAACAAGTCTTCTCAATAATCATTCGAACAAGAGGAACGAATGAAATTCTCAGTTTAATGATAACAACAATCTTCACGAGAAGCCACATAGGGGACAAAAGGTAAAATAAGAAAAAACAACAAGGTACGGATGGAAACAAACACAAGATAGGAGCTTCGTTCTAACATCTTTGTGCTGAAAGCTTATGAACGCGTTACGAAATGGTTTTGCAATCCCCGGATCAGCATAGCCAAGGACCCTTTAAGATGCAACTCCCGATCGGAACTTCGGTCATAAAACCACTTCACTCAATGTAGAACCCCGAACTCGCTAACCTGCATTCGTTGGAAGAATGCCTACGATCTACTGGATAAACCCACCTATTAATTTCCGAAAGTTTCTAGTTATGCAATCAGGTGTTGGGGATACAGGGGAAGCACCGCGCAATCAACTCTAAACCTACATCCAGCTGTATCCATCCTTCAACACATAACCAGTCTTTCTCGGAAACCGTCTACCTCGGACCTTCGAAAAGCATCCACTCCCGAACTACCTCCCCAGTACTGGGTGATGTCGGGGTTATCTTGCCACTAACCGTATAGGAGAGATTTTCGATGTCGGCCGTCTTAAGTATTTAGTACTGTCGCGATATGCTTGTGACGACAATACCCCGAAGCTCAACTCCCCGGGACACTGCCACAACCCCTAATGTCACGAGGCATCGAGAACAATATTCTCGTCACAAGAACATCGAAACAATCCCACAATACTCGCGAGATTCCTAAAAAAAATTTGGTGCAATTTTTGAAAGTAGAAGAGGCAAGAGTAGATGTCAGGAGTCCTCACCAGAGAGAAAGGGGATGGGAAGCAAAGAAATCCTACTCTCCGATATAATATAGGACTCAAAAATATTTTCAGTGTGTGCCTAAACTCGACCGTCAACGATTCGATCAATCAGTGGGGGCTCCTAGGTCGGAGAAGGCTCTGAATACCAACTTGTAATGCCCAGGATGGGACTATATCTCCTACGTGTCGAGGCACGACTTAGAGACATAATCCCATGCTGGAATGATCGCAAGTTTGGTATCTTTGCACAACTCATGTAAAAGATGGGGATGGAAAACATAAAATAGTTGGCTTACACTCGCCACGTCACACAAAATACATTACATGTCCAAATCATCATTCAATAAAACATCACAACCCATCTAAGGGTAAAATCCAAATGACAAGATACCAAACATAACTTAAATCCACAGGTCGGATCGAATCCTAGTATAAGTACCACTACTGATCATCGGGATAACGAACATAGTAACGGCTACGCTCCTCGTCGTACTCCCAGTCTAGCTCAGGGCCATCACCTGGATAGCTCACCATCGGACCTGCATCTGGTGTGGTGAAGTAACTGTGAGCCACAGAGGACTCAGCAATCCCGTTCCCGGGTAACATGACTATCTAAGCCTTGGGTGTGGAACAAGGCTGAAGAAAGTAAAAGAGTCTGCAGCAGCAACTAGCACTCGCTTACGCAACAGAGAGCGAGAAGAGAAGGTGCCTCGGTCGAGAGATGATCACTAAGTGATCCTGACTAAAGCCAATCAAACATAACCCCACCGTGTTCATCTCCCGAAAACCCTTTCGGAAAATGACAGTCACGGTACACACGCTGGTAGTGTATTGGAACATGGTGTCAAGTTTTCTACAACCGGATATTAACAAGCTCCCATCTGCCACATAACCGCGGGCACGGCTTTCGAAAGTTCATAACCCTGCAGGGGTGTTCCAACTTGGCCCATGACAAGCCCACGATCCGCGGAGTCGCAACTCCAAGGTGGGAAGACCCGAGTGTTCTCGGAATCCCGTGCTCAAGATACTCCGAACTAAGGTAAGGCTAATCCAGCAAATCCTCCCGGCGTGCCGACACCCTGATAGTAGCCGCGCATAGCTAGTCTCAGGCCACGACCGGATGAGCGCTACATACAGATACCGAAGATCCTAGCGAACTGGGTGGTATCCCCAAGTGGCTCTAGTTTGGACCAACACTCACATCGAGCACTGGCCCAGGGGGGTTGAATTAATTAAGCCTCGGGTTAATTACTCCCTCGGTAAGTTTTAGTTGTTTAGGCGAATAGTACCAATGTTGGGACTTGCTGGAAAAGACTTAGCACTTAGCGGTTTATTGAGGGAGTCCCATAACCCCAACCGTGTGAGGAACGCATAATCAAGGAACATAACACCGGTTTATACGGTTCCTAGCGGCATGAGTGGAACAAATCACCAAGCAAAAGGCTTAGCCTTCCACCCATTGCCAATATATAGATGATTTCATTTTAAAGCATTTATATAGTGTGATATAACCCAACAAACTTCAACATGAAGCAAGCATCTTCAACTTCACCTGCAACTAGCAACGCTATAAGAGGGGCTGAGCGAAGCCTACGTATAGCCAATCAATGGTTTGCATAGGTAGGGTGGTTAGACATGATCATGGTTACAAGTAGGAGGTTGGCATGAAAGACATGGGCATCGAGGCAAAACTATAGATCGAGACTTCTAGCAATAGGCAAAATAGTTATGGTATCCGGGTTCGGTCATCTTGCCTGAAGAGTTGTCGTTCGGATCGTAAGAGGGGTCCTCGTTCTCAAGCTCGGTAGTAACCTCGTGCTCGTACTCGTACTCGGTCTTAGTTTCCGGCTCTAATCAACACAATCACACAAGGCACGAATCAACAAGATGCAATGCGCACACAAAAATGATGGATGCATGACTTATGCACTATGGGAGCAAAATGAGCATGACAATATGCGATCAAGCAAAAATGCTTCAAAACAAGATAACAATAGGATATTATGAATCTACACGAAAAATCAATCAAGTTTCGTATAAGACTTGCTGCAATCGGAGCTACGGGCTAAAAGTTACACACAAAACAATAAACATGCGAAAGCTGAAAATTACAGCAACATAGCAACTTCGGAGCACTAGATAAATAAGCTACAGCACTCAAACATCATGGCAAAGGGCATGAACATAAACTAGACATATCCTACAGCAAACAAGTCCATTGGTGCACCCCCAAAGGAGCCACGGATCAATAGCATAAAGCTTGGACATATTGAACTTGACAACAAAATCCTGACAGTAGTAATTTATTGTAACTTTGGAGCAAAAGTTAAATATGCTACAACCACTCAAATAAGCATGTGAGAGCATGAATGGATAGCCAACAATATATACTACAAAGAATCATCAAGAGTCACCCCAAAACTATCATGGTTTGTCCTAGAACAACAAGCAAACATGGCATCTGGAAATTACAGATTCCAGACTTAGTGAAATTTCACTAAGTGTTAAAACAGCAGTTTCATCATGGCATCTTTGAGAGCAAGTTTAAGTCACCTCAAAACTAAACATGGCAAGTGGTAAGCACCACCTCAAAGTACATATGATGGTGATTCCGAAACATACAAGCATGCATCATGGAGATAAACACAATGATAGCAATGAGCTCAACAAGATGGCATCTCATAACAAGTTAAACAACATCACAGCCACATGGCATTTTGCAACGGAGATAAACATAGCAAGATTAAATCTATCATGCAAGTCTAAGCAATCATCATGTAGAGCATGACAAGACGAACACGTGGACATGTTATTTGCATCAATCGGATAACCGAGCTAAAAGTTATCACTATGCAAAGATGGCATAAAAACATCACTAACAGCAGTTTATAACGGGATGCACTCTTGCAACAGAAAAATAAGCATCTAGATGATCTCAAACATGCATGGCACAAAGGAATGAAACGTAGTGCTAGTCACCACGAACGTCTGGACATGTCATTTGCGCAAAACGGAGCAACACACAAAAAGTTATCATGGTTTGAAAAATGCATCAGCACACATAAACAATAGGGACTTAGAAGGAATTGGGGGGTCAACCTTGATCTGAAGCAAAAGGGGCCTCGGGGCGGATCTGGCCCGGTGGAGCAGATCGGATGGGCCGGCGGCTCGGGCACGGCCCGCCTGGAGGAGCGCCCGCGTGGATCTGGAGAGGCGGCGCGGCCTGGCTCGCGAAGGAGGGCTGCTGGCCCGCGGCTGGAGGCTGCGGCTCGGAGGCCTGCGGGGCGAGGCGGGAGCCCGTGGCTGGCGATGGGCGCGGCTCTGGGCCTCGGAGGGAATCGGCCTGCAGTGGCGGGGCGATGCGGAGGAGACGGCTGGCGATGGCGGCTGGGAGGTGGGCCGGCTTGGCCCGGTGGAGCGATGCGGCGAGGAGGGCGATGGGCTGGCTAGGAGGCGGCCCGAAGCGACGCGGCAGTGGCGTGGATCTGCGCTGGATCGGGCGGAGGCCCGCGCGCTGGAGGCGAGGAGCTGGGCCTTCGCGGCCTGGCGATCGGCTCGATCGCCCAGGAGAACGGATCGGGGTCGCGGGGCTTCGGGCATTGACTTCGATCGGATCCCGCCGAGGCTTCGATGACTGGCGGCGCGACGATGCTCGAGGAAAAGGCGGCCTTCGATCTGATGCGAGAGGCGGCGGCTCTGGCTTGCGAGCCTGGCGGCGGGGGATGAAGGCGGTGGTGAGTTGAGAAGAGGGTGGCGCCGGCGTGGGGATGGACGAGGTGGCGACGATGGAGCTCCGGCGGTGCTCCGGCGAGGTGCTCCGGTGGTGCTCCGGCAAGCTCCGGCCGGAGTGTCGAGAGGAGAGGCTGGAGGTAGGGGATGAAGTGGCTAGGGTTTCCTTGATTTGGGGCAAAAATTGGGGGAGTGGACAAATATATAGGCACAAGGAGCTAGGGTTGTCCAAATGGAATGCGGTTTTCGGCCACGCGATTAGAATTGGATGGCCTAGATGATAGGAGGGGTTTGGAGTGGTTTGATGGGCTGTTGGAGGGGTGTCTTGGGCCTCAAAGTGGAGGCACTTTGAGCCCACGAGAATAACTATTGGGGTAGCAAACGAGCTCCAAACGCGACGAGATTTGACAGGCGGGTTACACACACCAAAACAACAACACACGACAAGACTCGCGCCAAACCGGTAACGTTACACGGCCAAACACCAAAGTAGGCCTACGGGACGCCACGGACACGTGAGGGAGCTCCGGAACGCGAAACGGACAACGGAAAGGAACGCGTGGAACCGGATGCAACCGACAACACAAATGCAATGCGATGCACATGACTACATGATATAAATGAATGCCACACACGCACACGACAAAACGACGAAAACCCGAAAGACGAAGAACCCGAAATGGAATAGATGAAGCCAGAGATATATTATATGCCCAAAAGAGAAAGTATTACATCCGGAGCATTACAAGACAGGTATTGAAGAAGAGAATCATTTTTATTAGATAGTATGGTAAGGTAACATAAAGCCCGGAGAATCATAATATTCCCCTCAATTGTGACGACAACATTGAAGAACCATCTACTGACTATGAAGTATTGGTCGATACTAAAAGACGAAGTTGTATAGTAGAAGAACAGCAAAATATGTACAAAAGAACCTTTAGACAGAACGTCTTGCAAACTGGACAATGTATTGTTACATAAATAGCCAAAATGACTGACCATATGTAAAAACTGCACAATGGAAGTTCGACAATTCAGTCACAAGAAAACTTCGGCAAACCAACATTTAGTTATTTAAATCAAAGTACAACTTATTTACTACAGAAGTGGTGCTTGGATTAAGCATTTTAAAAACATCCATGCAAGGCTGCAAATACCAATTGGCATGCAAACATATAAGAACAAATTTTGCTTCTTGTATTGCAGATATCCATAGAAGCTTGTACTGAATTTTCTGTGCAGGAAATGATTTGCCGTAGATTGTCAGAGAGATCATGTATAGTCCTTACATTCAAATAGTCTAAAAATTAACATAAAAAATACAGTGATCCATTGGCATAATGCACTCCATAAAATCTTATTGTACATTTAGGACCGAGCTAAAAAAAAGAGAAACCATAAAAATCATACTGTACAAGATGTTGATCCTCAGTCAATAACTGATCAAATGATATTCAAATCCTTTTTAGGAAATTAAAAATAATACTTACCTGCAGAAAAACAATAGACCAACACTCGATATTGAACTCAGTATATTCTTATCTTCAAATGAATGAAGAAATAAATACTGTGTAGGTTTTGAATCACACATGATGCTTGAATCAGTTTTTTTTGTGCAAAAAAAGAAGCAGCTTTCGAAGATATTTCTTGATTCATAGGCAAACTTCAAAACAAAATTCAATTTATTCCCATTGAAAGCTGGATGCAAAACATTTATATTTCTTCTTTCTAAAGGCCAAAGGCACTCCATGAACTCAGACTCTGCATGCAGTTCCAGTAGAAGGGAAAAGCACGAAAGCTGCCTCTAAAAGACTCCCGCTTGAAGGGTCAGTAAGAAAAGATTTCCTCCTGCAGCATAATAGAGAACCTGAATGGTTTTTGTTCATCTGCATAACACATACACTGCAGTTTATGAGAAACCTCAAGAAAATTGTATCACCCAAGAGAGGCATGAGCTAGCGCACATTTGCGACTGAAAATAATAAATGCACCGACCCAGATCACGAATCAAAGCACATGAACCGGCCTGTAATAAAGAACGAAGAATTCAATCTGTACATCTGTGAACGGGGCAGCCAAACATAAGCACGCTTCGATTGTCGCATATTCAAATCGAACAGCTGGAGACAACAATCTTGTGAACAAACACAAATAAGAATCATTAGAATGAACCATAGAACAGGAAGAACATCATGCTGGATCACACAAATTTTGTTGACGTGTTTTGGAAATTTAGATTTGCGTCAATGAAGTTTACCACAACATCATATCCCATTGATCTTGTAAGGATAAGTACGCACATCGATGAACACCACCTTCACGGACATCGTTGCCCCGCTGGCCCGGCCATGATGCGCTCGTCGATCAGTCGATGTGCTCAGCATCCTGCCTGTTAGAGCCGTGCCATATGCTGCACGGCCGCCATCGCCGCGGCCCTGCAGCCCATCGCCGCTTGTGTCGTCCGCTTCTGCTTTCGGGATGCTGCACACGCCTCGTGCGCTACCGCGCGAGCCGTGTCGTGACCACGCAGCTGCAGCCGGACTCCCGCATCCCATAGATCGGGCAGCATCGATCCAGCGAAGGGCGAGCGTTGGGCATTGGCGGTCAAGGCGATGTAGCGGAGGGGGAGGTTGGTGGCGACTGAGGTGAGGCGCGAGCTGCAGCGACCAGGGGAGGGCAGCGAGCCGTGACTGTGGGAGAGATCGAAGACGCGGCGGCGGCGGCGCTCGATGGGGAGAGGAAGAACGAGAGGTTGGACGAAGGGCACGGGCGTGATTGCGGACCTTTCCTGTTGTCTTTACTTTTTTTTTCTTCTGTAGCTGTGCGTACGTGGGATTGGGATAGGGCAGAGTTTTCGTCCGCAAAGGGAAATTGATAAGCGCACTCTTGGTTGTCGGTTAGTGTAATCTGGACGGTTAGATTAAACTAAGTAATCCTGATCACAAGGCTATAATTAGTCGGGATGTTATGTGTAGTTTAAACTGGGTGCGTTTAGCGATGAATATGTTTGCTTGTTTAATAGTAGTAGAGAAGTAGAGATGTGTCTAAAAGGGGCAGCCAGATAGATATGATCTATTATAGGCGGCAGAGTAAAAAAATTAGAAAATTTGTGAACTAAATTTGTAAATAAGAATATTTTTTGAAACTCCCAAACATTTTCCAATTTGTTCACGCAATTTAACCATGTGAACATTTTTTGAATTTGTGAACAAATTTTGGAAATGGGAACTTTTTTCGATTTTCTTATTTTTGAACAAAAATTAAAAGGAGAATTTTCGAACTTTTTGTAAACATGAACAATTTTTGAATTTGTGAACAAATTTTTAAAATCACGAACATATTCTGAATTTTTAGAACAAATTTCTAAATGGAGAACAATTCTGAAAATCTTAAATAAATTTCAAGCGCGAACAAGTTTTTAGTACGTGAACTTGAAAAAAAGAACATATTTTGAATTTGTGAACAATTTTTCAAAAGAGGAACATTTGTGAACATTTTTTGAATGTCCGAACAAATTTTGATAAGAGGAACATTTTTTGAATTTGTGAACAAGTTTTCAAAAGAGGAACATTTGTGAACATTTTTTGAATGTCCGAACAAATTTTGGTAAGAGGAACATTTTTTTCAAAATCCTGAAAAACTTTTTAAAACACGAACAATTTTTGAAATTGGAACAAAATTTGGAAATGGGAACTTCTTTTCAAAATTCCTGAACATTTTTCTGAAATTGGGAGCAAATTTTGAAAACGAGAACATGTCATCAAATTCCGAATAGAACATTTCAAACTCTCAACCAAGAGAAACATGAAAAAGCAAAAAAAAAACGAAAGAGCAAAGAAAAGAAAAAGAAAACAGAAAAAGCAAAGAGAAAATAAGAAAACAGTAAATAATAAGAAAAGAAATAAAGGTAAAAAAGGGGGGAAAACCGGTTCAGGAACCTCCTAGAAGTTTCCTAACACCAGAAAAAACCGGCTGGGAACCACCTAGAAGATTCCCAAAACCGGATTCGCTTTAACGTTTGAACGCTCGTCGATCTGCCTGTTTCCTCGACTACTTGCCGCAAAGAGCGGCAAATAGGAATTTCCAAAGAGGAGGACTCACGTAGCGCGCACCCCCCGAGCTCCCGATCCAATGTATGGGCTGGCCCATTTTGCTATTTATTCCTCACCGGGTTTTGGGAACGTTCCCAAGACCAGTTTTCATTATGTTTTCTCTACCGGTTTTTCTTTTTGTCTTTGTTTTTCGTTTTATTTTGTTTGTTTTTTTTTCTTTTTCATTTTTTCCTTCTTTTTCTTCTTACCCTTTTTCGTTTTTACTTTTTTCCCTTTTTTCCATTTTCTTCTTATTTACCATTTCACTTTCTTTTCGTGACTTTTCTTTTCAAATTCGTACACATTTTTACGTCCATTGAATTCAATAAAATTTTAACCATGTAAAAAATTATTCAACAATTCAAAAATGTTCATTGAATTCAATTTTGTTTCATCAGATTAAAAAAAAATCATCAAAATTCTGATTTTCTCCATCGAACTAAAAAATGTTCTTCAATTTCTATTTTTGTTCAATGTTTTCGAAAATATGTTCTTCAATACAAATTTTGGTCATCAAGTTTTAAAAATGTTCATCGATTAAAAAAATTTGTAAAATACAAAAATTTGTCATCATTACTAGAAAAATGCTCATTAATTGTTTTGACCAAAATAAAAAATATAAATTTTGAAAATGTTCATTCTTTTTCAAAACCAAACATTTTATGTATACAAGAATATTTCTGGAAATTCGCATTTATAAAAAATTAAAACATTTTTGTAATCCCAAAATATTTTCACATAGTATAAAACAAAAACAAAAACAAAAAATTAACAAAACGAAAAAAAACTGGGATTGTCCCCTCTAGCCCGGCGCATGGGCCGGCCCAAGAGGGCGGGGGCAGGTGGTGCTGGTAGGTGGAAGCCACTAGTTAACGAGCACTCCTTCGGAAGCCTCGCAACGATCAGCGACACTTGGCGCGCTCTCATCCATTCGCCACGTGTCGCGCTCTGGGCTCTCTCTTTGAATTTTTTATTTGTATTTTTCTATACGCGTTTTCGTCTTTTTAAATGGCTTTCCCCGGATTTTTCGGCGTTTTGGTTTTCCAGCGGTCTTTCTTAACTTTTCGAACAAAAAAATTGCGTGAAAAAACGTGTTTTTTTTCGCGAGAGTCACGGTCGTACCTCTCGAAAACGAAAAAAAACGCGTTTTCTGTTTTTTTTTCCTTTCGCGAGAATCACGGTTTTACTTCAGCGAGAATCGCGGCCATGCCTCTCGGAAACGGAAAAATACGTGTTTTTTGTTTTTATCCTTTCGCGAGAGTCACTATTTTGCTTTCGTGAGAGGCATAGTTGTGCTTGAGAGTCACGGTCGTGCCTCTCGAAAACGAAAACAAAACGTGTTTTTTTTTCTTTCGCGAGAGTCACGTTTTGGCTTTCGCGAGAGGCACGTTTGTGCTTTCGCGAGAATCACGGCCGTGCCTCTCGAAAACGAAAAACTTTTTTTTTCTTTCGTGAGGGTCACGGTTTTGTTTCCGCAAGAGGTACGATTGTGCTTTGGCGAGAGTCACAGCTGTGCCTCCTCAGAAACGGAAAAAACGCGTTTTCTCGTTTTTTTTCACCCGTGAGAGTCACGGTTTTGCTTCCGTGATTGACACGGTTGTGATTTCGTGAGAGGCACGGGCGTGCCTCTTTCGGAAGGGAAAAACTAGTGCTTCCCGTTCGGTTTTTTCGTCCGTTTTTTCTTTATGAAAAAAAAGTTCGTCAAAACTTATTAACATGGGATCTAGTTTTGAAGATCTCGACGCGAGGAATCCAACAATGAAAGCGGTTTGAGATTTGAACGCACGGTTTAAGAAATAAAACATTTTGAATAGACAGATCTACGAAAAAAAAGAATACTCACAGGTTGACAAGTGACGCGCATGCATCACGCCACTTATCGCAATTTTGGGAGGTTGGAGTGATTTTGGCAACGAGTATTCTTCAAGTAGTGATTTCGCTGACCATCCAGATGCCATGTGATCCGGTAGTAGAAATGTGCCCCCACATGTCAGTATGCTAGAGAGAAAAAATAGCAAAATACAAGTGACGTGCATGCAGCACGCCACTTATCGCAACTTTGGGAGGTTGGAGTAATTTTGGCAACGAGTATTCTTCAAGTAGTGATTTCGCTGCCCATCGAGATGCCATGCGATCCGGTAGTAGAAATGTGCCCCCACATGTCAGTATGCTAGAGAGAAAAAATAGCAAAATTAAATGTGAGATGGACATTCGAACTTGAGACCTCCAATTGTTTTATTCAATTGTTTTATGCGACAGAGAACATATTATAACCATAAGCTCCACTTCTGCTCTCTTGACATTTGTGACTAGAAGCCTATATACAGTGTGCGTTTACGTACCTCTCTAGACAACAATTTTGAGGTTCATTTTGTACCGATTTTTTTTTTACTTTTGTTTTCAGGTTCACGTCTATTTCCCTTCTTGATTTCTATATTTTGCATTTGAAAATGTAAGACAAAACTAAATTTGCCATGAAACATAAATAAAGTGTTTGTGCGTTTGAAAAAATGTTCAGAATGTTTCAATTATTTTAATAATTATGCATTTAAAAATATGAATTTATACAATAATTTTGCATGCTTGTGGCCCTGAATGAAGATAGATTATTTTAAAATGCACATATCTTTTTAAAGTTCGTGTTACCTCTTCAAGTTACTCGACAATGAAAATACAACGAATATTTTAAATACACACCAATGGTGTATTAGTAATTATAATAAATATTATTAAATTTATTTTTAGTTGAAAAGATAAAAGTAAAAACTAAATATAAACTTTATAAGAAAGGTAGTTGAGCAATAACCATTTTCTATAACCACACAAAACATTATTCAAAATACATGCATGTAATTTATTTTTATTAGTTTTCTATTTTTTTTAAAATATGACGAGGAGGCAAAATAACTATGCTTGCTTGTGGTCTTGAATGGAGATATATAAGTTTTTCCTTACACTTCTTCTTTTTAAATCCGCATAAATTACAGAAAAATAGTCCTTTTACCTCTTCAAGGTACAAAATAATGAAATTACAATAAAGACTTCAAATATAAATTATTATTTGTGTTTATATATAAAATTATATTTTTAAACAAATAAATATAAAAACAATCTTTGTATCATAAAATAAATTAAAACCTTTTTTGCGGGTAAAATACAATTAAAACCAGTAGAATGCGCATCAGAAAAATAGCTTGACGATAGAAAAAGAGGTACGCTATGCTCCTAACCGGCCAATTACCAATTATGGTGCTGCTCAAGGCGAGTGATTTGCAAAATTATATAAAACTTCTGATCCGTGTTAAACATGAAGCACAGTCTAAATGAGTGGCTTGCTCGTGGTGTCAGATGTCATGAAGGCCCTATTCGGATCCTCTTCACTCCACCACTGCAGCTTCCGGAGCGGAGGTAGCGCCAGCACAAAAGCAGGGAGCGGCTCGAACCCAGCTCTTCGAGCGGAACGGAGTTACAAGACAGGAGAGCTTCCGAACAGGTAGGAAGTCTCAGGTTCGACCCATCTCGATGCAATTTATTTCTGACTGCATTTATTTCACTGCTGACATGTGGGACCCACACTTCTAATGTCTACTGATATGGCTTCTAGGTGGAGTGAGAGATGTAACAGCACTGTATTGGAGCGTATTCACGTATTAGAGGACTGTAGTGAAGCATTCCGCGAGTCCGAGGACCATCCTGTTACACACCCGAGAGTACAAGGATCGTGGGTGTAATTGTCTCCTATCCGCATATAGAAAATGCACCGTGGAAAAATCACCGGCCCACACGCGAAAGACACCAGACGCTAAAACAAAGAAGTAGGATGCGCGAGCCCATGAAAACAAAAGCGTGTTATAAAAGGTAGATGTGGTGTGAGGGTCCACCACGTCAGGAACTCCTAAGGGCGACGGGGAAGGCGATCGCGAGGCGATTGCTAGGCCGCCGCTAGGGTTAGGTTTTTCCAAGCGGGGGTGAGTTTGGATCTCCGGTGACTGCTTGAGTAGCGACGGCGCTGCTCCCGCGGTTGATCGGCGTAGGGTCTGCAAGGGCGCGCGCGTGGTTTCCATGGCGGCGAAAGGAGTTAGAGGGGCGGATACGACGAGTCGAGAGGCCACCCCCCGAACGGAGAAAACGCCGGTCTCGGCGTCCACGGCTACGGGGGGGTCAAGGACCCGGGGTGCATCGGCGTCCCCGGCGGATGGCAAGTCGACGGCGGAGGCCGCAAGCCTCTCAGAGAGCTTTGGTGGCCTGGTTCTGACAGACAAAGAGCGACAAGGACTCATCTTCTCAGATCCAGGGATCAAGGCGAAGTCGGTGAAGTGGTCGGCGGTGGGGAAGGTTTTCTCGCCGAGGCCCTTAAACAAAACTGCGCTGGAACGGGCGATGACACGGGCGTGGGGACTTCACAGGGAGGCAAAATTTAAGGACATTGGCAACAATATATTCAAGGTGAGGTTTGGCAGTGAAGGGGATTGGAGACATGCTCTTAACAACGGCCCGTGGCAGTTTGATTTCCATGTGTTGGTGCTAAAGGACTATGTGGGAGATGTTCGTCCTTCTGAGATGATTTTTGACACAGTGGAGATGTGGGTGAGGGTCCCGGACCTACCACTTGATATGAGGACTGAATCTTTTGGCAAAGCTTTGGGTGACTGGTTGGGAGAAGTGGTTAGAGTTGATGTTGAGAAAGATGGTTTTGCTAAAGGGAAGTACCTTAGAGTGCGGGCAAAGATTTCTATTTTCGAGCCTTTGATTCGTCGTGCTCGGTTAAGGACCTCACTGGAGGACTTGGAGGGGACATGGTATGATTTTACATATGAAAAGATCCCGCACTTCTGTTTTGATTGTGGGAGACTTGTACATGGCAAGGGCGTGTGTGAGCCACCAGTAGACCAATCAAGCCAATGGGGTCTCTGGCTTAGGGCGTCACCGGGCAGAGGTTCCTCGTCTTTGAGGGACAGCTCACATGTTGGGGCGTCGAGCTCTTGTAGCTGGGGATGCTCACGCTCGGAGGATAAGGAGAATTCACAACACAGTTATGATGTTGAGCGGGAACAACCAGTTAAGAGGAGCCTGAACAAGGCTTTTTCACATACGGCGAACTCTCGCACTGGTGGAGCGTCGGCGAGGGAATAGAGGGAGGTTAACAGCCCAACGAAAAGAGCAACAAACGCAGATGACATGCATAACAGTGACCCGAGGAGGAAGCTGGAATATAAAAAGGAACATGAGCTGAGGGCTGAGCTGACAAAAAGACAAGAAGAGGGGAGGAGTGGAGGGTCACGCCGGGAACAAGGACATGCATTGCATGCGCCAGACAAACGATCATAGGCCACTGCCCCGGATGTGGGCGGGAGCCATGCGGGCGCGTATCGCGAGGTCCCCCGCCATGCTGATCGTGTGGAGGATGAGAGGAACCGTTCGGCTTCCTTTTTTGATGGGAGAAACCACACGTCCGGTCGAAGAGGCCACTCTTATAACTCTACTCCTGGCAAGAGGGAGAGAACTCGAGGTAGATTCGTTCAGAGGCCACGTTTCCAGGGTGAGATGGAGAGGGGCTCGCACCAAATATATAGAGAAAAGGAGTCCGGTAAAAAGAGGCCCCCGAAACAGGTATGGGTAGCCAAAGGAGACACAGACAAACAGATGCAGAATGAAACTTTCATTCGGGAGACGAGGCAGAAGACAGCTTCTGTTTTTGAGCATATTGAGGAAACTAATGCATCGGCGGACCTCGCAGGGCGGGGCCGCCGGGACCAATGAATTGCTTGGCCTGGAACTGTCGGGGGCTGGGGTTGGACTCGACAGTGGGCGAACTACGGGACCTCATATGGTCATACAACCCAGCGGTGGTTTTTCTTTCGGAAACAAAAAAGAGTGCGAAGGCAATGGAGAGGATAAAATGGAGACTTGGCTTCAGAAGCGGTGTGGCTGTGGATTGCAATGGAAAAAGTGGTGGACTTGCATTGTGGTGGAGAGAGAGCATCCAAGTTGCGGTTAGACCGTGGTGTCAGTACTTTATTGATGCAGAAATTACCTCTGATGGGCACACCTAGAGGTTCACTGGAATCTATGGGGAGCCTAGGACGGAGTTGAGGAAGAAAACTTGGGATGCTTTGAGATTTCTAAGGGCCCAGGATGAGCTGCCATGGCTATGTGTAGGGGACTTCAGTGAAATCCTGGTAAGGTCTGAACAAAACGGGGGCAACCCTAGGAGCTTCACTCAAATGCAAGCCTTCAATGACTGCCTATCCGACTGCGGATTGGCGGACCTGGGCGCCTCGGGCTACCAGTTTACCTGGGATAACAAGCAAACGAACGAGGACAATGTGCAGGTGCGGTTAGACAGAGCGACATGCACTGGCAATTTCATGGGACTGTTTCCGGGAACGGCAGTGGAGAACATCATCACAAAGGAATCGGACCACATGGCAGTGTTGGTGCGGGTGCGCGACCTGGAAACACCCCAGCCGAGAGGGGACCGCCCCTTTCGCTTCGAGGAGATGTGGCTGCGTCATGAAAGCTACGAGGCAATGATGCAACAGGCGTGGCAGCAAGTACAGGGACAGAACAAGACCCCAAGCGCTGTTTGTAATAGGCTACATGAAATAACGAGGACATTGAAAGGATGGGGCCGCTCGGTGTTTGGGTCGGTTCGGCGGCAAATCCAGAGGTTAAAGAAAGATTTGGTGGATGCTAAGGAGCGTGCGTTAGTCACTGGTTTAACAACGGAGGTGCGAGACATAGAGAATCAACTAAATGAAGTCTTTGAGCGCGAGGAAATCATGCAAAAACAACGATCTCGGGTTGACTGGCTTAAGGCGGGGGATCGGAATACTCAGTACTTTCAGAATCGGGCCTCGCATAGAAAGAGAAAGAATACGGTGAAGGCGCTGCAGCGGGCGAACGGGACGAAATGCACAGATGATGAAGGGATGCGGGAGGTGGCGGCTACATTTTATGAGCAACTATTTGCGTCGGAAGGATCTGTCCAGGCGGAGAGGCTCCTTGATCTTTTTGATCCTGTCATCTCGGGCGATATGAATGACAGGCTGACAGCTCCGATAACTGACGACGAGATTGAGCGCGCCTTGTTTCAGATGGGTCCTACAAAGGCGCCTGGGCCAGATGGCCTACCCGCATTATTTTATCAGAGGCACTGGCCATTGCTAAAGGAGGATGTGTGTGCGGCGGTGAGGGGTTTCCTCTCGGGGGAGGCAACCCCGGACTCCTTTAATGATATTGTTATTGTTATGATTCCTAAAGTTAGCTCACCGGAGCTAATGTCTCAGTTTAGACCGATAAGTTTGTGCAATGTGCTGTATAAGATCGCCACTAAAGTCTTGGCTAACAGGCTCAAGGTTATCCTACCAGTGTTGATTTCTGAGGAGCAGAGTGCTTTCGTTCCAGGCAGGCTTATGACGGATAATGTTCTAGTGGCCTATGAATGCACTCATGCCATTAGGACTAGGAAGAGGAAGACACCTTTGTGTGCTGTTAAGTTAGATATGATGAAGGCGTATGATCGTGTAGAGTGGATTTTCTTAGAGCAGATGTTAGCCCGTTTCGGCTTCGATCATAGATGGATTCAGATGGTCGTGCGATGTGTAACCTCAGCAAGGTTCTCTGTCAAGCTTAATGGAGGTTTCTCGAGGTCTTTCATTCCCTCCAGGGGGCTTCGTCAGGGTAATCCACTGTCGCCATACTTATTCCTATTCTGTGTTGAAGGTTTCTCTGCATTGCTTAGAGCTGCACAACAAGATAATACTCTTAAGGGTGTGACCTTTGGGAGCACTGGCCCCCATGTCACCCACCTTCTCTTCGCAGACGACAGTATTGTCTTCTTGGAGGGGAACCGAGGCAACTTTGAAGCGCTACGTGATATTCTTCAGGTTTATGAGGAGGCTTCAGGACAGAAAGTCAATCTACAAAAATCCTTGGTGTTCTTCGGCTTCGGGAAAGGATGTACAAGTGCGCGTAAGGCTGACCTGCTAGGAGTGATTGGGATCAATGTTGAGGCCCTGACCGAAAGATACTTAGGACTTCCGACACTGGTCGGTAGGTCAAAGGAAGGGGCTTTTAAATATGTCAAAGAGAGCTCAACGGGGAAAGTCGCTGGATGGAAGGGACAAGGGCTGTCAAAAGCGGCAAGGGAGGTCCTTGTTAAGTCGGGGCTCCAAGCTACGCCAACACTCACCATGAGCTGCTTCCAACTCACCAAGAAAATGTGCCGGAACCTGACTTCTATTTCGTCTAACTTTTGGTGGGGAGAAGCTAATGGAGAGAGAAGAGTACACTGGCTGGCATGGAAGAAGATGTGCATGGCAAAACGAGAAGGGGGAATGGGATTCCGAGACCCAGAAGGCTTTAACCAGGCCTTGCTGGCCAAACAGGCTTGGCGACTGCTGCAACATCCTGACTCCTTGTGTGCAAGGGTACTCAAGGCTAGGTACTTCCCCCATGGTTCGATCCTGAATGCCACATGCCCCACGGGGGGCTCTTTCACTTTCAGAAGTATAATACATGGGCGAGAGCTGCTGCGGGAGGGACTCGTGTGGAGAATTGGCAATGGCTCGTCGGTTAAAATCTACCACGATAACTGGATTCCACGACAGGGAAGCTTGACACCTCTTGGGCAGAGATATATTGCGGGTATAACTCATGTGTCCCATCTTATTGACACATCAGGGCTAGCATGGGACACGAACAAACTGGCGAGAATGTTCACCCCCGGAGATGTGGAGGATATAAGGCAGATCGTGATTGGTGGACCGAACACGAGTGACCATATGGCATGGAACTACACTAACAATGGTCAATTTTCTGTCAAGTCAGCATACCACTTGTGCATGAGCTTAAGGAGAGCGAAAACCGGACAGCCGGGCTCTTCGATGCCAAGCAGGGAGCATAAAGCGTGGCTGGCTTTGTGGGACACAAATGCTCCTGGGAAAGCGAAGATTCATGCATGGAGATTATTGAGGAACGGGCTGGCGGTTGGCACGGAGCTACACCGGCGACGCATAAAGCCGGGTGTTTTTTGCTGTGCATGTGGCCGCGAAGAAACACTATACCACCGCTTTTGGACGTGCCCCCATTCGATGTTGTTTTGGAAACACATGTGTGAAGACAAGGGGGAGCCGGTGGTGCAGCCACCTGCGATGGATGGTTCACGAGAAAGTCTGATCGCATGGCTCAAGTCCTGGTTTGCTGACGCGGGAGCGGCAGAGCGCGAGACGATGATTCAATCTCTCTACGGTCTATGGTGTGCAAGGAACGAGTCAAGAGATGGGAAGAGGATCCAGGAGGCCAGCGATCTTGCCAACAAGGTATACAACCACATTCAAGAATGGAGACAGGTTAATGCAAGGGAGGCGCCGATCAAGCAACCAATAGTACCAGAAAAGTGGAAACCACCGGAGCCTGGGTGGATCAAGGCGAATGCGGATGGGGCTATGGCGAGGGCGCAGGACAGAGGAGGAGGAGGGGTGGTCCTTAGGGATCACCACGGTGCTTTCAGGGGAGGGACGTCGGTCTTCTTCCAGAGCATCACCAATCCCTTGCTCGCAGAGGTGTGTGCAGCCAAGAGGGCTGTTCAGTTGGCCCTTGACATAGGTATCACCCGCGTTCATCTAGAACTTGATAGCCAGGAGGTGGTACAAATGCTCAAGGAAGACCGAAGAAACCTCTCCACTGTTGGCCTGATTGTAGAGGAGATCAAGGAGATGAAGACTCGCCAAGAGTTCAAAGTAACGTGGGTTAGGCGATCTGCAAATGCAGCAGCGCATGGTTTAGCTAGGGAAGGGGTTTGCAATGAGACTTCTAGGATTTATGTTTTCCTCCGGATTGTATTATTCAGGTTGTAGCGGACGAGATCCCGAACTTTGATTACGAATAAATAAAGTTGCAACTTCCCCTAAAAAAAAGAAAACAAAAGCGAATTTAGAGCATTTTCATCCCACAGTCTAAGAGTTAGATGTGACATAACTAATTCATTACCGGGAGCAACTAGTTAACGAGCGCTCCTTCGGGAGCCTTGCAGCGATCAGTATCATTTGGCGCGCTCTCAGCCATTCGCCACATGTAGCACTCTGAACGCTCCCTCCGGATTTATTCTTTTAATTTTTCCGCACGCGTTTTTGGCTTATTAAACGGTTTTTTTTCCCGATTTTGTTGACGTTTTGGTTTTGCACCGGTCTTCCTTAGCTTTTCGAAGAAAAAAAAATTGTGCGAAAAAATACGTTTTTTTTTTCGCGAGAGTCACGGTTTTGCTTCCGCGAGAGTCACGACCATGCCTCTCGGAAAGGGAAAAAAACGCGTTTTCTGTTTTT
>LR738714.1:110500042-110577783 GCA_902687465.1 Secale cereale | reverse complement strand
CGAGAGTCACGGTTTTGCTTCCGCGAGAGGCACGGTTATGCTTTCGCGAGAGTCACGGCCGTGCCTCTCGAAAAGGGAAAAACGCGTTTTCGGTTTTTTATTTCTTTCGCGAGAGTCACGGTTTTGCTTCCGTAAGAGGCACGGTTGTGCTTTCGCGAGAGTCACGGTCGTGCCTCTTTCGGAAAGGAAAAAAACGCGTTTTTCTTTCTTTCGCGAGAGTCACGGTTTTGCTTCAACGAGAGGCACGGTTGTGCTTTCGCGAGAGTCACGGCCGTGCCTCTTTCGGAAAGGAAAAAAAATCAGTGCACCCGGTTCGGTTTTTTCGTCCTGTTTTTTTCGTGAAAAAAAGTTTATCAAAACCTATCAACATGGGATCTAATTTTGAAGATCTCGACGCGAGGAATTCAACAATGAAAACGGTTCGAGATTTGGACGCGCGGTTTAAGAGATAAAACATTTTGAATAAACGGATCTACGAAAAAAAGGAAAACATCCAGGTTACGACAAGTGGCGCCCATGCAGCGCGCCACTTGTCGCAACATGGGGTTTGGGGTGATCTTTGCAACGAGTACTCCTCAATTAGTGATTTCGTTCATTAACTACATAGTATACCGGGGATAGAAAATGAAAATGCGCTAACTCAAGAGAACCCTTCGCTCCTGCCCACGCACGAAACTCCTACTTGCCGATGCCGCCTCATCTTCTATGGTCCTTGTACCATGGAGGCACGATGGATCCCGGCCCTTGCCGGCGGGAGGGCTCCGTTTTTAGATGCTTTTTTGAGTTTTGTTAGGGTTTGTGCCATGCTCAAGAAGACGAGGCGGCGGCGATGTAGGGGGCGCGCCTTCGGCTCGCTCCAGTGCTTGTAGTCGTCACTAGGTGGTCTACGGACCTCGATGTAAATTTTACTTCTAGTGTTCTTTGTACTACCTTGAAAGCTGATAAATAGATTGGAAGTTCTCTCGCAAAAAAAAAAAAAAACTACATATAGTATACTAATTAGAATATATAGTTAAATAAACGCTGAGGTAGTTCGGGAGGAAGTCGTGTTTTTTAACCGAGACGAGAGATGACCTGCAACTTGGTTTGTTTCCTGTAAGCAGAGGAGGACTGGATTTAGCATCTTGTATTGGTTTGAAATGAAAATGGTTATGTTTTTCTCCTCGTCCCCTAACACTTTCACATTCCAGGACATTACTCTCATACGGCAAGGATGGGAAGCAAGTGCAAAACTAGAACAAAAACATAACGGAACTGACTGAAGCTTATATGACAGCTTGGTGTTTCAGAGTGAAACAAACACACGCAGGGCAGCGCAAAGATGTCTAAACAGGTTGTTGGTCTACAGCAACACTCAGAAGGAGCGGCACCAACTTTGGAGGAATAGTAAACTAATATAAGTGCATTTGGAAAGGGAAACACGAACAGCGCCTTGGACAACTATAACACCAAGCACCAAGCCATCCCGGCCCCTCAGAGTAGTTCTGGGACACTAATCTAAGCATTCATCAATACTTGACAACTCCAGTAGCATGATCCTCTCTTTCTACAAGGCTGACAGAGTCCCATGGCTTGATAACTTCTTTCTTCTCCTGCAGATAAGATGAGAGACTATAAGAAAGTGTGAGGTTCTTTCACTACTGCAGAGTAGTAAATCTGTTACACCCATCCATACGGATATGCTCAGAGAAAAAGAGCAACAACCAGCTACATGTAGGAACATCCAGTAACCAACAACGCGAGCTGCAAAAACTGTAGCGTTGCTGGTTATCAGCACTGCAATGACACATGTACCAACGACAACTGAGATGCTTATGTGCAGTGCAGTAGCTGCATGCATGCGTGCGTCGTGCGTCCCCAGAAAGCTTCTCAAAAAGGAAACTTAAAGGTTGATTAGTTGCCAGGTGCAGCAATAAGTGACTCGGGGTTCTTCAGTTTACTCAAACTCAAAAGCTGGACTAGCAAACTATATACATTCATAAAGCAATGTACAGGGAAGGGATAAGGGCACTAACCGACCTCCTCCTCCCCTAGAACAGGAGAAACAACAAGACGAGGCCCGCGAGCAGTGACCTCAGCACTGCCGAGGGGTGCTGATCGCAGCTGGCGCTGGGCAGCTGTGGGTAGTCGTCAGGTGGTGGCATCGCGCACTCACCGCCGTCAAAGTATATCTTCCTCGGGAACGCCCAACCTGCATCGAAGGTGAAGTCCTCGTCCTTCTTCAGCAGGATCTCCGTCTGCACGTAGCCGTCCTGCAGCAACATCGCGTTGAAGTTCGGGAGCCCCCAGAACAGCTCTGTGTCATCTGCAAAATCCATCTGTTAGTCTCGCAACACTTGAGAATTTATGATACCTGCGTTATATGCATATATATAGATTTATAGAAGCAAAATAGTAGGCTCGTGTCAGCCTTGCGAAACTTAATCGCTGACAGGACCAAGTCTACAACTATGGAGTGTCGAGCAAATTCAGAACATGAACACAAGGAAATAAGCTGAAATTCAGAGACCGCTCTACTGGTTTAGATGTCTATTACAGAGGAAGATAGGCCTATCACTCCTAAGAGGCGGCTAGGGTTTAACGCTGAGTATAATAATGCTGTCCAAACCCTAGAGGGATCCAGGTTATAAAGCAGGAGAAAGGAACAAGACAAGCAACTGAGTGTTGGGTCAAAAGCAAAGCTAAAGTGCAGTTGAATTCAAACAGAGACTGTTGGAGTGACCACGGCCGTTGGATGGGCAATCGACGTCGAATGCTTGATCGACTTGGCGCAAAGCGGTAAGGAGCTAGCTGAGCCGTCGGATGCATGACCATGTCTACGACAACGATGAACAGCTACAGTAACTGTATTTCTTCAAAGCGTGAAGGAAAAACCCGTTTGGATGAAGCTGGAGTCTTCCCACGTTGCTGCTTCCACTGGAAGATTACCCATTTAATCAACCAACGCACAACAGGAATGCTAATGTAACCCTGTACTCCAGGAATTAGCTTTCAATCCATGACTCCTCAACTAGCAACTAAAGCAAACTGGGCCTTCCAATTGCAACCAACCGAACAGGAAAAAGTGCAAGTGGCAAATGGAGACACACTTTGAACAGATTTGATCTGTAAGCAAGCATCATATGAAATTCAAGGTGTGAACTTCACTTCTGACTTCAGAACATTGCAGCTCAAAGGCTATAATATAATTTTGGGAGCAGACTGGATATATGAACAAAGCCCAGTGGAGATGAATTTGCAAGCACTTACCTTGCAGGTGCACAATAATGGAGAAGTAATAAAATTCTATGATGCAAGTGTTCCTGCAACTACAGATATTATGTTCAGGAAATCGTTAACTGGTAGTTGCTCGGGCGGTTTGGGAGTAGCGATTAATCCGTGAATCAGCCTATTAACTGAATTAATCGGTCGACCATTAATCGGTAGATTAAAAAGGAACCTAGCAACCTATATCTAGTTTTTAAATGTATTATACCATACTCTCATGCTCCCAGCTATGTAATATACCAAAACATGCTGTCACACGCATAGGCAAGAGGTAAAATTATTAATCCTAGCTATTGAGGAGTGGAACGGGGCTGGGGCTGGAAGGGGTTACAAGCCAAAATTCAGTTGAAGTGCAGTTGAATTTTCTAGGCAAAAGCTAGAGTGCAGTTGAATTTTACCTCTTCCAGCCCTTCCAGCTGTGAGAATTCAACTGCACTCTAGCCTGGCTGTGGTCGATATAGCTATTGACCATGTGATTTCTCTAGGCAAAAGCTAGAGCGCAGTTGAATTCAAACAGCGACTGTTGGAGCGACCACAGCCGCTGGATGGGTAACCGACGTCGAACGCTTGATCGACTTGGTGCGAGTGGTAAGGAGCTAGCTGAGCCATCAGATGCGCAATCAACGAATGACCATGTCTTCGACAACGCTAAACAGCAACAGTAACTGTATTTTTTTCAGACTTGGTTCCTGACAATCACTTAATTGGTTCCTTTTAGAATTGTTTGTGCTGCTCGATGTGAATGACATTTGAACTCCTTTTTTTGCGCTCAGGAAGTAAAATGAATAAAATTCAATTTTCAGGTTTGAGTGGGAAATTTTGAGAAACAATAGTAGGTGGGTGTCTCAAACTCTCAATACATTTTAGGGAAGCAATATATAGTAAGGGATTCCGTAAGAAAGGCTTTAAATTTATTGCTAAGTGTGGTGGAACTTACTTATTGTGCCATACTGGACTAGCGGGTGGTGGTTGAAGCTGTAGACTTGTTCCAGGTTCTGCATACCGGGGTGCTGCACTAACAGATTCCAGTCACTATAGTTCAGCGTGTTGAAGTTGTTAACAGTAATCTTGACACGCCAGTACTCCCGGTAGCTCTTCTTGATGTGCCAGTGCACCTGGATTGGGCACATGTGCCCAGTGCACCGGACAGCAGGCTCGGCCTTGGGTCCCTTGCACTGCGGCGCCATGGAAGTCACTGGGCAGGCACCGCAGATGCAACGCGGACACTCCACGATCACGCTACTGTAGAACGTGGAGAGCGACACGCAGCAAGACTTCCGTGGGGCCGCCACTGTCTGTGAGTAGAAGCACAAGACCTGCCAAGTCACTGCACAGGAACAAATAGAATGATGATGGTTAGAAATAGCCCTGCTGTATAGTAAATGAATGGCTGCATGCTTGAGAAGAAATAGTTCAGTTGTATAGTAAATGAACCGTGTTTTTAGCTTCTCTTTACTGAACTTTGTACTGTTTCTTGCGCATTTACATAAGTACGATATCTTTTACCCCAAAAAATATAAGTATGATACTTCTAGATTCCATGTTACTAAGCCCTGATTAAAGTGGATTTGAGGTGTGCTTAGTTGATCTTCTAGCTACACTCGTGTTTGAACAAATTAACGAGCTTTAGAAGCATAGTTCTCATGTGCAGGAGGCAGTGTATTTTCTCTGTCCTGTCGGCATCAGGTAGTTGCAGCCACCACTATCTGTGCAGTTGTTAGTTGTTACAATATATAGCATCTATTGGTTTGTGTCACAAAGTTCCGTCTCCGAGTATAGATTTTGCTGAACAGTGTAAATTATACCGCTTTTGTTTCTACCATATATTAAGTAATAGGTATACCGTTGGTTAACTTCTCTCAATGGACGCCGTCACCACGGCCAGAACGATTGTCGAAGCAAAATACTCTATTAGTTTATGATTTATTTTAAATGAATTGTAACTTGATTTGATTTTGGTTGATTTGGGTGGAGCAAGCAAACTGTGTGTTTGACTATCAGTCGTGTATTTTGATTGCCTGGTGTTGTGATATTTGTTAATTCCTATCTGCAACTATACATTGCACAACAAGAATAATCCGATAAATGCTATGTATTGCAAGACCTCTACTAAATAAATTACGCTCGCAAGTAAAAGACATACTCAAGGCCTGGATGTGCCGCTGCCTGTCAATCTGGGTCCTGGATGGGGGCACCACTGTAGCATTGCTGCAAGTGTAACCTGGAACCCCAATGCTGAAATTGAATGGCATCTGGGGGCTGCCGTCGCTGGAAGGAGCAAAGTTGCCGACGGTCATCATGAACGTCGACCTGGCCGCCTTGCTGTTCTGCACGAGTGAAGACAGGACACCGCCCCGGCAGCAGTTGGCGACCTGAAGGTTGTATGGCGTGCCAGGGCCCATGTCCATCATTACAGGCCGCTTCTCGCAGCTGTGAGCGCCGATGAAGTGAGTGCAGTTTCCCTGCTCGGTCGCCTCCGCGCCCTTCGCGTCCAAGATCACCTCATCGCCAGCCCAAAACCAGCTCAGCCGCCACCCTGGATCCTCGAGGTGGCGGTAGAGCTGGTAGTTCTGGAGACTAACTGAGACCTGCGTAAAGAAAATATATATTATGGTTAGCTCATTGATTTCTATATTAGAATACGCTAATGAGCTATTGAGCAAATACACGGAAGAGAATATGGATGCAGTTGTTCATCTATATGGCTGCCAGAGTTGCTGAGCAAATAGGAGGCCACCTTAGTTTCATGATTCGGGATTTAACACCGGTTTGAGATTCAGGTCCGTGTTCTAGAGATTATAGTGCTACAGAGTTCAGGTTGTCAAGGTTCTTTACTTTATTTCTAGGCAAGAACGAGACTAAATAGTTACCGTAGAATAGATCACTCACTGGATTAGATCCAGCTGACTCTGAAAGAGTGTCCCGCAATCTTAATGTACTCAAGACAGTATCTGTTCAAGATATCAACAGTGAAGACTGACCCACACAAGGCAATACTCGCAATAGATACTCCTATATGCCAGTCATGTGGAAATGGGCCATATAGAATTTCATGACAATGATTCCGCCATCGATAACTCTTATCAGACTGCTACTAAGTTCCCAAGAGGGAACTATATTGGTCTATTGCAAACCAATTAAGAGACAGCAGGACAGTCAGAGCTAGCATGAATGCATTCTTTATGCAATAAAATCAGCTACAGTTGCAAAGCAGAACACTTCAATGTTCTTCTGGTTGCTTCAATTTCATGATAGTTGCCTGAATCGTGCTTATCAATTCCCTAGCTACAAACCTCATATATATGAACTGTAGCAAATCAGCTACATTCGTTCACATGTTCTAAGAGAAGCAGCTTGCATGTGTGATTATGCAAGAACGCTTCAAAATTTTAACTGAAGGAAGGGTGATCATAGTAATATTATTTTTAATGCGAACACATGCAGATAAATTAACAATCACATGTTAAAAAGTTAGATCAGAAAATGCTAAGTCTAGTTTTAACAGGAACAACACCACCCAATACTGATGTCTTACATTATTTTCCTTTTAGAGATGCCCAATCATCATGTCTTAAATACTTAACCAGTATCACAATACAATGAAGCCCACTAATAATGCAGGACTGATAAGCCCATCGTGTGAAGATATTAGTCTGAATATAATCATAATAATAGCATATCAATTTACAACAATTTACATTGAATCTTTCCTGCACTTGTAATTTCTGAGACAAGGGATACTTTGAGTTGTCACTCTCAAAATGGGCAACTACCTTTAAGAGGTTAGAGCTTTTAAGGCAGGTGTAATGGGACAAACGACAAATCTTTGACCACAAAACTATGAATTAACCCGTCAACCAGTACCATCGAGGAACATTGATAACTCTCCAACACAAGTACAAAGAACTCAAGGCTAAAGAACACTGTCCATGGACCAAAATATTATGGAACACAGAGCTAGATATGTACAAACACTAGCATAATAAATGTAACGAATTTATACTGGTACTTTAATTTCTCTCCAAGAATATTCTGGAGCATGTACAAGATTTATATAGACCAGATGAATAGTTGAAAAGGGGTACATGTACATAGCAAGGCTGAAAACCAATCGCATCAACCAAATGGAGAAAAGTAGTAACTTTAGATTTTTTTTTAACAAGTAGTAACTTTAGCTGGACAGACAATACTATTCACATCATGAAATAGCCCAACAAATATCAAAGGAAATAATACAGGACAAGTTCACTAAGCTTCATAAACAACAATCTGTCATATACTAGTATTTCAGAACAGAACACTGGGCATGCCAGGCTTTCTAAACAAACTACTCCCTCCGTCCGAAAATACTTGTCATCAAAATGGACAAAGAGGAATGTATCTAGAACTAAAATATATCTAGATACATCTCTTTTTATTCATTTTGATGACAAGTATTTCCGGACGGAGGGAGTACTACAATACTGTATAGGTCAGCATCAAATGCTGAACAAGTTAAGCCTGCGACATGACCCAGTGCCTTGATTTTAGCATAGAATTCAGAACAGGTTAAGCGTCGCAAAGCACGGGCACCTTACTAGTGAACTAGAAATGAGCTAGACAGAAATATATTACCGAGTAACTGTCCTTGATGTCGATGAAGTCCCAGCTAACGGTGATGTTTCCGCTCGGATCGAGCGGGTCGTAGGCGCTCGCCTGAACGCAGCACAGTAACAGCAGAAGAAGCAAGAGCAAGCTGCAAATTAAAGATAGGTAATATACTGATTAAAGGTAATCCCAAATGCAGATTAAATTTGAAGTACTTGAAGGAAATAAGATGCACATGTCAAACATTTGTTTTTTAGAAAACATGCCAAAGTATACAAAAACAGGTTTGCTATTTCACATCTAGATGTGAGATTTTAAGGATGAGGGAGTTAGATGTGAGATAATATCTCACATCTAGATGTGACATAGACAGACCCATACAGAAATATGGCTGATTGCACAATAAATGCAGAATTTGAGCTCAACTCTTGATGATCAAACAAAGTTGATAAAGCATGACAAAAACTGATAGTGCAAGACTACAAAAGGTAGTAACAATCATCCATCAATGGTCTGGTTGATCTGAATCTCCCATGACCACACCAACAATAGTACAAGAACAAGTTGTCAGACAAAATCTGATTCTGGGAATCTCCCATCCCAAATCAGATTCTGGGAAACTTCCATCAGAACAAGCCATTGAGTTCTTTTCTAGTTTGTAATCTGAGATTGTCGGACAAGTTCTGTGTTGAAATGTCTGGAATGTCCCTGGATTGAAATTGCTTGTTGAATTCTAATGCTCGGTGGTTTCGAACATGGAGAATGAAAATGATTTACGAATATCATCTAGCACCATCCACCATTGACAGTAGCAAAAAGTTGAGACATATTTATCACCATCCACTATTCACAATAGCCAAAAAATAAAGCGATACTAGCAAATTCACCATTCACATTAGCTACTAGCGCCATTCACAAACACCAAAACATCTAGGACTAGGAGTAGCAAATTCAGCTTATCCATCCATCTATCTATGCAATATCCATCAATCCATCTAACAACAGCAGCCGGCGGCCGGGAGACAGAGGAGACAGAGAGAAGGGAAGAGAGGAGGAGACGGAGAGATGGGAAGAGAGGAGACAGAGAGAGCTCACGGGCGGGCGGCGAGGCAGGTCGGAGGCGACCACGGAACGGGGCGGGGTCGGGCGGCGTGCGCCGGCGATGCTGCCGTCGACTAGCGCCGCGGCCGGGAGGGGTCGTCATGGGGGCGGGGTCTAGTCGGGCGTTATTCTCATGTTTGGCTGCTCGCAGTGTCTAGGGCTGAAGGAATTTCCAATCCATGGTGAGACGGGAGGAAGAAGAAGCCGGACGAGAGATTCAGGGGCTGTTTGGATTACTACCAAAAAAAAAGGTAACCATACCAAAATATTGGCTGGCCCATGTGATTTGGGCTTTGCCTTTTCTTTAGATGAAATTTGGGCTTTGCCGAGACAGAGAAAAACGGAGGTGCTGATATGCTACTACTGGGCTGGACCCGTTTTGTGGTGCTGATGGGCTACTACAGGTCACAGTAAATCGTACTATTTATATTTATTTTTTGCAGTTACACACATTACGTAGCAGATGTTCAAAAACAATTTCTCAAAAAAACAAAACCCACAAACGATGTCTACAGGTCACACTAGACTTTTTTTCATGCTATCTTTAACACCCAAAATTAGCTAATTACTAGGGACTGTCTATTTAGCATCCGACTGTTTTTTAATTCAAGAACATTCAAATTTCTGGACAAATAAACAGCTAACACATGTATGTCCAAAACCCTCCACCCAGACAACTGTATGTTTTGTATTTGAAAGAAAACGGCTCGGGCTAATCTCTGACCCGGTTCGCCTGGACACAATTCTCCTACTCCAATTGAAATAGGACGATCCACAGGTCAGCAACCTCTCCTACTCTGATTGAAATAGGACGATCCACAGGTCAGCCGCACTCCTACTCCAATCGTTCAACCCCTTCACTCTCTTCACCTCTTGCATGAACAAATTAGGAGGAAGTTTCTTCATCTACAAAAGTGACAGATCAACAGCAAACTGTAAATCTAGGAAATTACATGAATTTTGCAAGCTATATGTAGCAATTACAGTGACATGAACATGGAAATTACACTGAAATTCTGCTGTAGTTCCAATGTAAGGGGGTACAAACAGTGTAAATACAAGAGAAAGATCAACAACAGCTGTGAATCTAGGACATTGCATAACCTTCGCGTGCTACATCAGTTACAGTGGAAATTACTCTCAAAATATTGAGATAGTTCCAATGTAAAATCTGGGGTAATTTTCAGAAACATTCAGTAGCAGAAACTAATGACAATGCAAGTAAAAACGGATGACACTGAAAATACCCAAGACTTACAATGTAAGTGACCAAGATTTACAGTAGAAACCCCCTATAAATTACATAGTACATACACAGTAATTACACTGCAAGCACACAAGGAATTACACTTGTAGAAACTGATGGGCTTACACTAAATTACAGTGTAAGCCCAGACGAAAGCCAATGTAATCTATCTGAAGCATATAACAATTACAGTTCTGAAGCATATAAATTACAGAGAAAATATGGGGTATATTACAGTGATGAAGCATTGGAAGTAATCTATCTGACAAAAACTGAAAACCCTACCAGAATTACAGTGTTGTACCGTGCAAATTACAGTGTAAAACTGCGAAATAATACAATGTAAGCATGCAACAGATACAATCCTGAAGCATACAAAATACAGTGAAAATCTGGGGTATACGACATTGTAAATCTGGGGTTAGTAAATTACAATGCAATATTAGGCATATTACTGCCGGGCCGGGACGACGGTAACGGGCTGAGACAGAAAACCGCGTCCGACAAAATAAAAGGAACCCGAACAAAACAAAACCCAGCACGAATCTCCGCGCAAGGATGTACGGACATAGATTTGAATGACGATGAATTGGCAAACACTCAACTGTAAAATAGCAAATCCGAACTTCTTTGCCTCATTTTTCTAATTGGTTTTCATTCAAATTTCTTGGCAAACCAAGTGTTGACACTTGTATGTCCCAATACTATTGACAATTATATGTTTGCATTTCCAAAAGAATGGATCGAATGGCTAAAAATCTGACCCGGTTCTAACTTAACCAAAACAAAACCACGAAACCCTCTTGGATCCGTCGCCAACGCTCCTTTTCCCTTTCCTAGACCACAAAGCACATGTCGACTCCCAGGACCCTCCTTCAACTTGCATCCCAATATTAATACAGTGCACAATGGAAGCTGAAAATTACAGGGCAAAACTGAAGGGATTACATTGTAACTCTGGGCAAAATTAAAGTGTGTGAACCAGACCAATTACAGTGTAAAAACCATTCATAAAAAAGTGAAACTCTAAGGCAAATTACATAATAAAACCGGCAAAAAAATTCTCGAATGCGCACAAGCATGCGCATCATATATGAAAGATAGAAAGGGGGTAAAGAGCCCCTGTACAACATTCTGGGCAGCCACGCCCAGGTCCACCTAGATTACAAAAACGGATTACTCATGACCTACCCACCGCGACAAACTACCAAAGAAAACATCCATGTCTACCAAATAAAATCGGCAAAATTACAGAAAAAATCACCGGAATTACAGTGTAAAAGCGCAGGAATTTACAGTGTACAATTCCGAGCAAAATTACAATGTAATATTGGGGTGTATTACAATGTAATTCTGGATATATTACACTGCAAGTCTGAGAAATATTACAGATAAATTAAGAGGTATTACACTGTAATTCAAAGAATTAATCCACTGTAATTCAAGCAAAAGCTTAATAGAATAAGTACAGAATATACAGCCAAATTCATATGAAGTCATGAATACGGGAACAAACCTATCAGCATAAAAGAACACAAGTCCTATCAGATGAAGGCATGCATAGAAACAATTCAAAGCAGAGCTCGTTACAGCGCTAGCACACACTAGGGAATTACAAATGAAAATAGAACAGGAACTGCACAGAACACTTGTCAGAGATAAAATCCATTGTAATTCAAGCAAAACTGAACAAGAATGAAGCTCAAATATCAAGAAACAAAGGTTAAGCAAGGAAATTACAGTGACAATTTTAGGAAAAATTACACTGTAACTCTGGGGAAGATTACACTGCACTTACATAAATGAAGCACATGTTACACTGTAATTCTAGTAAAAATTACATTGTAAATAAAAAAATGAAGCACTGAGATTACACTTAAAAATTCTGGGCTAAATTACACTTCAATTCTACGGTAAACTACACTGTATTTACAAAAAGGAAGCATGGACATTACATTGAACATTATGAGCTAAATTACACTGTAATTATGGGCTAAAGCCTAAATTACACTATGATTCGGGGAGTATAATACACTGTAATTATGGGCTAAAGCCTAAATTACACCATGATTCGGGGAGTATAATACACTGTAATTATGGGCTAAATTACAATGTAATTCATGTGCTTACACTCTAATACATCAACACTACAGAGCTAGCACACAAAAATTCGGGAGATGATCTAACACTGACAAAATAAGGGAAACTACAGTGCTAGTACACAGAGGAACACCTACAGGGCTAGAACACATGGGGATTACATTGAAATAAAACCATGGGAATGCACCATAAAACCATACTAATCGTGCAAAAGCAGAGCTAACTCGGTAAATCTGATGCACCTAAACCAGGGAAACTAACAGCTACACCTAACCTACCAAAAGGCATACATCTACAACAAATATTCAAGAGGGTTCAGGAAGAACAAGAGCAACAAGACCAGAAACAGAGACCACCTACCAGCGCAAATCACCAACCCTAACCCCAGAAACATCCATCTAATGACCTAGATGTAAACCAACCTACAAAATCGAGCCACCTACCAGTGCCTACACCAGATGACCTAGCACTAACAGAAGAAATCATACATCCCAAGCGAGCAGAGGGGGAGCAATGGCGGACAACACATGCCACTGACCAGAACCAACGGCTAAAACTACAAAGAGCAACAAAACATACAACAAAACGGCAGCAACATACACCTACGATGAATCCTAACAAAAAACTCATCTAGATCTGGAAGCTAGACAGGCAGAAACAAGCCAAAATCAGATTGGGGGAGGGAGAAAGACGAGAGCAACCAACCACAGCAGCCATGGATCGAAGAGAAATGGAGGAGAAATCAAGATCGAGCGGTGGGGAAACTCAGAATTGACACGAACAGACAGAATCACATCCTCTACTCCGCTGCACGAGCGCCTGTTCCTCTCTCTCTCCCAAATGAAAAAGAGAGAAACAAAACCAATCGGTGCCGGACCGGACGGTGGTAACGGGCTGGGACAGAAACAAAACCGTGCCCGGAAACAAAACGAACCCGAAAACACATATCGTAGCGCGAATCTGCGCGCGAGAACGGACGGACAAAGATTTGAATGATAACGAATTGAAAAACATTCGACTGTAAAATAGCAAAACCGAATTACTAAGTTCAATTTTTTTAGCTAATTACTACTAGTATGTTACAAAACTTAACCACCTACGGCTGGCGGCTGCGACTGCTACAGCTCCGCCGTTCATCCACGAACGTGAAGAGCGTCTGGCCGACGAGACGACCTCTCTACTACTGCTACATAGCCATTTGCGCTTAGGTGCCGCCAAGCACGAGGCCGCGCCCTGTCCTGGAACGTGAAACTCCTTGCCGGTGACGATATATTCGTCGACCAGCACCACCACCCATCTACCCCGCCGTCGGTCCAGGCTTCCGCGGCCTCTCCTCTCTCTCCCGGCCGGAGACTAGACTGTGAGGATGCCACCCAGCCGGAGACCGAGCATGTACGTATTCCACGCCGTACGCGGGCGCAACACATTTGGAGTTCAAGTCTTCCTCACTGAAGGAATCCAGAGATACATGTGACTCTGCACCACCTCGCGGCTTTCCTCAGATCCTCGAAGACGAGTACCACGGCTGGCTAGCCCCAGGGTCGTGTAAGAAGATCTTGTAATTTGGCTACACGAATTACTAACTCCTTAAGTGCGAGGAGGGTGGGGATGACTTGACGCCTTGACGGCGTTCGCGGACGCGTGCTTCCGGGAGTTCGGGGACCGGGTGCAGCACTGGACCACCATGGACGAGCCCAACATGATCGCCATCGGCCTACGACAGCGGCGCCTTCCCGCCGTGCCGCTGCTCCGCGACCTACGGGATGAACTGCACCACGCGTACGGGAGACTCCACCGTGGCGCACCACTCCTTCCTGGCACACGCCTCCGCCGTCAGGCTCTCCAGGGACAAGTACCAGGCCACGCAGCGGGGCGTCGTCGATCGGCATGAACATCTACAGCTTCTGGAACTACCCCTTCTCCCCCAGCCCCGCCCACGTCGCCGCCACGCAGAGGTTGCTCGACTTCATGGCCGGTCGGCTGGTGAGATAACATCATCTCGATCTCGATGGCCATATATTATCTGTCTATCTGGCGTGCATTTCGACCCGAATGGCACGTTTTTTGGCCTTCTTGTTTAGGATCTTGGACCCCTTGGTGAAAGGAGACGATCATGAAGAAGAAAGCCGCAGCTAAGGTGGAGTGGAACCATACCTGTAGCCGGGCGTCGAGCCGCTGCGCGGGGTGGTGGTGGAGGAGGCCTTGCTGCTGGCCAGCTGCAGCCGGCGCACGCGCGCCTTGGACGCCGGCGGCGCCGCCTCAGCACCGGCTCTCCCACCGTGCCGGCGCGGGCGCATCGCGCGGAGGCAGGCGAGGACGCGCATGTGGGTCGGAGCGAGCTTTGCTCCACGAGCGCCCCACCCGTGGGTACTTGCTGTTCTAGGCGTCTGCTGAGCAGAATGCGCCTAGCTAGGGCTGTTGATGCTTTTGCGTTTGCTGCTAGTCTGCTGCTAGTCTTATCAGTAGTAGTAGTCTTCTAGTTTCCTTGAACTGGGACTGGCATATGTAATGTAGCTCGCTATGTTTGGGTTTCCCTTAGTGGAAATCGGAGGGGGAAGCCCTTCTTTTTGAACAAAAAGATAAAATAAAAAAGGCAGCGCCCCACCCCACGCGTCGCCGTCGCACGAGCTTAGCAACACTAGATACGACCCGGGAGCAAATGGAATGGACACATGCGATCGAGTTAGCATAATGGAGGGAAGATCATACGTTTATACTCGTGGCTTCACCCGTGCACCTGATAGGGACAACCTGACGATATTCTTTAGCTTGTTTGTTCCGGTTGGAGCTACTAGCTAGCATCCACGGCAGAGCGGAGGGCAGAGATGAGGTCCTGGCCCATGCTGTGCTCGCCGGCGCCGGTGAAGGTGATGAGTTGAACGCGGCAGTGCATCTCTACTGCACATGCTTCCGGTGTCCGATGGAGAATTCTGGGTCAACGGACTGCTTGGTTTAGCGAGGATTGTACATGAGACGCTGGGAGCACTCGATTGAACGAGCATAAATCGACGGTAGTCCATGCGTCCGGCCGATTTGAAGATATCGGACAACGATTAGAAGTATTTACCCAAGTATATTTAGGTGCCTCGAGATTGTTCTTGTGAGGATAGCACCTATACTAGATTATGAATTCGGACATGCAGTTTGGACTACTTTTTATTTATTCTTTGAATCAATCTTTTAAATACATGATGTCACTATGTATGCCTTTTTCCCTCTTACTCTCGATGTGTACTACTCAAGATGAAAATCTGCCGACCCGGACCTGGCCTTGGACCTCACCCGATGTGTACTAGAACAACTGCCGCTGCCGATGACCTAATCTATGCCGACAGCCCCCGTCGGCATACATGGAGGTATCCCGACGGCCTAGGTCAAGCCGTAGGTGTAGAAAAGTCGGCGGCATAGCTCGGCTGTCGGCAGCGCTGGCTATATGCCTATAGTGGCTGTCGGCATAGGTCGGGCCGTCGGCATAGCGGTGGGCCCGGCTACCCGGGGGCGACGGCCGTTTGACGGTGTCAGCCCTACGCCGACAGAGCTAAGGGGGGCCGTCGGCATAGCTATGCCGGCGTCATCGATCCGCGTGCTCTGCCACGCCATCGATTCGAGCCCCTCGCCGGCTCGTGGGGCGGCAGAGGTATACCGTCGGCATAGGCCTGGCCCATGGCCTCTGCCACGTTATTGATCCGCGTCCTATGCCATGTCATCGATCCAGGGCTTCGTGAATCTGTGGCCGTAGATTGCCGTCGGCATAGACTTGTGCTAATTTTTTTCTACTTTATTTATTTTTCTTTAAAAAAAACTAATACTCTGTATTATTAACTTAAATGTGCCTTATGTAAAAAAACATACCTCAATTATATATCGATTGCCCCCCACGGACGTTGCTGCCCCCGTGTCACGGAGGGGGGAAACGACCAACACGGAGGGAATCTGGTTTAGAGGGGACGGGGTACTTGGGGGTAGCAAACACGTCAGGTGTTGCGGCGGGCCCTCTTGAAATCTTGTTGTTCCTTGGTGTGGAAACGGTAGTCTAGAGCAGTTCTTCTCCTGGTGGCATATGGACCAGTCATTCTCCAGAGTCTTAGACCTGCACCCATTCTTAGCTTCATATTCTCTGCCGCAAGATGATCATCATCATGGTATGGAATCCGTTCGCACACGAACACGTCACCGTGTACCTTTGACGCCGAGGGTGATGCACCGCAGCTCACGTCGAAGGAGACCCGTCCGGAAGCGCGGTACGCAAGCAATCCGGCGGGCGCTTTTGTAGACCCGAAACCCCACACGCCCGGGAGGGACCCCGTCAGGGCGCGCGGTGGCTATGGACTGCCCTAGGTCGACCTGATCGCCCCTAGGGCCTCGAGGTTCACCGCCCTGCAATGAAGAAGAACGAACGAAGAACGAGGAAGAAGAAGAACTAGGGTTAAGGAGAAAAGATAAAAGATAAAAGTGGTAGATGATTTGTTCGATTGTGTATTGTTCAATCGGCCGTCACCCCTTAGGTATATAAGAGGCGGCTGGACTTCCCCGTGCAAGGAAAAGGCTTGGATTCACGTCCAAAACCCTAGCCAAATTCGGATTGGTTTTGTCCGAACTTTCCAAAACTGTTCGGTTTAAACTGGCTGTACCTTGCGGGTAATTTTTGAGGTGGTAAACGACCTCGGATGGAAAAGAGCCCAAAAGCAATCTTGACCGTTTTGACGAGACGAACAACTTTCATGTTGAACGTTTTTCGATTTGAAGCCATCTTCTAGGCCAAAACGGTCACACAATACAGGCTGTTATTCGCTCTACCCATCAAACACGTGGCTGATGGGGCGCGCCACTTATGGCTCTGTGACAGGGCTGTGTTTGGATGGCTGTAACTTTTGCATACGAACTCGGATTGGGACGATTTTTATATCAAAATCGACCGTTTCGACGAGACGCACAACTTTCATGTTGAAACTTTTTCCATTTGAAGTCATATTAATAGGTTTTCGTGCCATTCTTTAATCTGGTGTCACCATGAGCATCTCTGAACTTGTCATAACTTTTGCATCCGGACTCCGTTTTAGACCACTTTCATATCCATCTTGATCTTCTCAAAGAAAGCCATCTCATGGTGACTTCCAATCATGAGTTTGAAGTAATTTTGACATAGATTAAAGAAACTTTTACGATTGTGCCATTTTTGAGCGTCAACACATGCCCCCCCCCCCATTTTTCGGCAAAGCAAGGGTGCCGAAAAATAATTTGTTCCATGTTGGTTCTAAGGACGATGTCAACACCCCATCGGCCATTCATATGCTTTGGACGATAATTATATATCGGCCATTATTGTTCTTGAACCCTTGATGCAAACTTGGGCGAAACCTTCTCAACTTCATTAACAATCTGATGATAAAGTTCCATAGATATGTATCTCAAGGTCATCCTCCGAACCATATTGTTCCCCCTTTTGCTAGGATTTTGTAGATAATCAAGAATAAAATCTCTCCAATCCTTACTATCACCTGCATCCAAATTAATTAGTGGCCGAAGCTGTGAACTTCGGTTCGGCCTTACCTATGTTGACAAGACGAAGCATCGGCTATTGAGAGAAATACAATACACCATGATTAACGTAGTAGCCGGATGCTTGCTGTGCCAACTCTTTTGAATTGACATGTCTAAATATAAGAACAATCTTAATGCAACCCAAGGTAAATTTTGCATCTAGACATACCCCAAGATAAACTATAAGCGATTCGTCAAAACATTGACTTGGATATTTATTGCACTACTCATAACGAATCACCGAAAGCCTCAATATGCATAGCACCTATAGCAAGTAAAAGAGTCAAACCGAATAACAATGCATATTCGGCTTTGATTAATCGTGCATAAAAATATTCTAAGCGGCATGAGGCTTCAAAAAATAGTACCATAAGGAGATATATAAACAACACCAACACTTTGGCCATTGCTACGAATTGAACCATCAAAACATAATCTCCATAGTACTAGAGAGACAAGGCTAACATCAATATTATGCATGTCATTAAACCGATGTTCAGTAATAAAATCAGCTATGATTTGGCCTCTTATAGATCTCAAAGATGCATAAGCCAAATCATATCCAAACAAAGTATAAGCCCACTAGCCAATTCTGCACTATGAATTGGTCTATGCAACGTATACTCAACGACATCGGTCATGATGTTTCAACTCCATTCAATCATAATATAGGATTATATATGAATTTTCATGAGCACATACTTTGTCTCGCTCTCCATTCGAACTAAGGACGATGCTAGAATACTACACCGGCCATGCATTGACATATTCTTAGGACGATAGATAAATATCAGCCATTACCATGTAGACATCATTCAAAGCACATATAGCCGAAATAAACAAATGAAATGACAAATCAAGTATTTCGGCCATTTGGATCAGCAACAAACTTGTAGCTAATCAAATGTATAGTGACTTGGTAATACCCTTTCATGATGTAAGACATTATATGGCATCCATGGATTAAAATAAGCCCATTGAGGGCTACCAATCATACCTGATGATGAATTCCATGGCACAAGCATTAATGGCATAGTTGAAGAATATGGATAATGTGTAGACCGAAGATGCTGAAATCTTTGGCTTGGTCCTTCATAGTTTTCACTCTTTTCCTTCTTCACCTTTGCCGCACTTTTTGTAATGGAAGCTTGCACATAATTCTTATTTTGAGCACTTCCTTTGGGAACCCCTGCCATGTTTCTTTCTTCAAGTTCTTGTGCACTAAGTTTTTGTAATTTCTTCTTTTGCCAATATGATAAGCCGAGTGGTCACCCCGGCTGCGATTTTGTCTTGGCCAATGGCAATCCTTTTTTGGCCTTGTGCACTCTCAACTTCTTTTCTTCAGATTTGTCACTTTGACTCTCAATAATTGATTGCTTCATCTCATTGCCTTTAGTAGCCAATGTCAACACTTCAATTGGCTCTTTTTCATTTGAGATCAAATCTGAAGTTGCACTCTTACGACCATCTTTTTTAACACGGTAAACTTGCTTGACCACCTCTTTATTCTTCCTTGAGCTCCGGACCGATTCCTTATGATTGAAACGGTCTTTAACATGTGATAGTTCAAATGTTGATCTTCTCGGAGCTGCATAATATCGGTGAGATGGTCTAAAATAAGATGGAGAATGCTCCCTTGTATCATACCTGTCCCATGATGATATGGACCTACTTGAGCATAGGGAGGCATCCATGGCATTGGCATTGGCGGCCCAAAATAAGGATATGAATATGTTGCATAAAAATTGTCACTTTGCCAGTACCGATCCTCATACTTGCGCCTTGGGGGTGATCTTGGTTTCTTTGCATGATTTGGCCGATAAGCATTTTTCTCTTCACTCTTCTTTTGATACTTATCCAATAGTTCAGCGAAAGTGATTTTTGATCTCTTACACTTGCGCTTATTTTGGCCTTTGCTTTCTTTTGGTTTGCTTTCATCAATCATTGGATTTGCTTGTTGCCCCCCAGTCCTTGGCGTCTCCATTGTAGCTTCGATGGAATTCTCGCCCTCAAGATTATGTTCATTATGCTCTTCAACAACTTCTTTACTTGAAAGCTTGATCCCATCACCTGCAGTTTTTATCTTCTCTTTAAATGGATCGGCTTGAAGCAGCCGATGCAAAAAATTTCTGCCATCGGGACCAATCAGAATAGACAGGTCATCTTTTGGTGTTTCAACAAACTTCAATCGTCCTTTTTCAATGGCCGATTTAACTATTTGACGAAACATGTTGCAATCCTCAAAATTATGCTTGGATGAATCATGCAACTTACAATACATTCGTCCTTGGATTTATGGCTTAACATGGTGATCAAGAATTGTAATGTAATTATTTTTCAGCAACAAATCAAATATTTGATCACACATGCTTGAATTGAAGGTACACTTCTTGTTTTCTAGCCGATCTTGCTATTTGAACGGCTTTGGAGATAAGCAAACGAATGATTCAGATTTGTAATCTCCCCATTCGGCTATGCATTGTGTTTTCCACTCTATCTCCGCTGTCTTTGGATAAGATATTATATTAGCATCAGTTTTCTCAATAGAATTTAACCTTGGCTTTAAATTTCTGAAACGAAGATATTTAGAACATACATGTCTCAGTTGAGACCAAGTGCAAGCCAAGTACGAAATAAGCATAGCTACCCAACTAGATATGAACTTTACATAAAGCAACGGGGAAAACTTTGGCTGTAACAATAAGTCAATATCGGTCTTTATAAATGGCGTAATGGGTTGACCGATATGTTCCATAACAAGTTTATTGCTAACAAGTAAATTACCCTTCTTCATTGGTCTTTCAAAATTACTTATGAGAATATTTCTTATAGATGCATCAATAATGAAGTCGCGACCAAATCTGAAAATAGGTAAATTACTCTCTATGCATACCTCTTCAAATACGTTGGGAGAACATGATGGTGGTGTCACTTGAAGAACATCTTGCTCCGTCTTTGGATGGCTCCCCAACACCTTTTCATCATCTTTTTCTTGATTCCGTGCATCATTGCTTTGAAGATCCATGTCAGCCGAACTTTGTTCGGCTACTTGTTCTTGTCCTTGAGGCTTGTCAATTTCTACGGCACGGAACTCATAGGGCAGGAAGTAGGTTCCATTGACATCGGAAAAATCAATTATGACTGTTTTGCTATGCTTTCCATGCCCTTTCTCTATAATGCTTGCCTCTTTGGATTTGATGGACTCATAATATATACTACTTGATTCGGCTTTTCTAATAACTGAATTTTCTTTGTTACTTGAATCAACAACTTTATCTTTTTGAATTTGCAAGGCTTCTCGCTCTCGTCTAATTTTAGCCCACATCTCAGCTTGGCGAGCTTTAAACTTTTTCATCTCAATTTCCATCCACTCGTCATGAGATTGCCCTCCAATACTTTGAGACTCTTTCGGCAATGAGGTGCCGAAACTTTGCGACTATTTAGGTGGTACACTGGATGGTACAACACTGGGCAACTGCATCATTTGCACAACTCTAGCATTTACAGCAGCAAAATCATGAGGCTTCCCGCCTTCTATTAGTTCCTGACGAATAGAGTTGCACAAATACCAAGAGAATGTAAGCTTGTTCTCAATTACCCATTCTGGATATGGTTGCCCCCCAATGCTTTTAGACTCTTTCGACAATGAGAAGTTGCCAAAATTCTGTAAATGTGTAGGGGGGACATGATATGCCACGGTAGTAGGTGAAGGCATTTGTGCTCCTGCAGAAGTTTCACTTATTCGGCAATGACCATTAAGGTGCGGAGCCGAATTATGGACATCAACAGTTGCGTATGGTGCCAAAAAACTAGTAGCATGGGGTGTAGCATATGATGTTTGAGGGTAATTGGCCGAATAACTAGTAGTAGCATGGCCAATTCCCCTATCCACCAGCATGTTTGGATTAACATGTTGCAAATTAGTTGCCGATGAATAAAAAGATGAAACACTATGTTGCATGCCATTGAAAGACCCTACATGGGTTGTTTCAACTTGATTTACCGAACTCATCATGTTGTTCATCGGCATATGGATTTGTGGGGTTGCCGATGCATGGGAGTTGTGATACATATGTTGCATGTTGCTAAAATTATATGAAGTAGAATCATGGAGATTTTGTTGCATCGGCCCTTGCACATAATTAGATGCATGATTCATAAAGCTAGGGCTAGCCAATACATTATGCTCATTAGATGATCTAGCAACAACATCTGTATTATTTGCATCTACATATGTGAATTGGGTATTCATATTACCTTTGTAGATTGCAAACCCTGGATGACGATCTCTTCGTAGCAAGAACGGGCCGGAGACCGTTCAAAGCTTCATCCCCAGCGGAGTCGCCAAAAAGTGTGTTCGCACATGAACACGTCACCGTGTACCTTCGACGCCGAGGGTGATGCACCGCAGCTCACGTCGAAGGAGACCCGTCCGGAAGCGCGGTACGCAAGCAATCCGGCGGATGCTTTTGTAGACCCGAAACCCCACACGCCCGGGAAGGACCCCGTCAGGGCGCGCGGTGGCTATGGGCTGCCCTAGGTCGACCTGATCGCCCCTAGGGCCTCGAGGTTCGCCGCCCTGCAATGAAGAAGAACGAACGAAGAACGAGGAAGAAGACGAACTAGGGTTAAGGAGAAAAGATAAAAGATAAAAGTGGTAGATGATTTGTTCGATTGTGTGTTGTTCAATCGGCCGTCACCCCTTAGATATATAAGAGGCGGCTGGACTTCCCGTGCAAGGAAAAGGCTTGGATTCACGTCCAAAACCCTAGCCAAATTCGGATTGGTTTTGTCCGAACTTTCCAAAACTGTTCGGTTTAAACTGGTTGTACCTTGCGGGTAATTTTTGAGGTGGTAAACGACCTCGGATGGGAAAGATCCCAAAAGCAATCTTGACCGTTTCGACGAGACAAACAACTTTCATGTTGAACGTTTTTCGATTTGAAGCCATCTTCTAGGCCAAAACGGTCACGCAATACTGGCTGTTATTCGCGCCTGTGTTTGGATGGCTGTAACTTTTGCATACGAACTCGGATTTGGACGATTTTTATATCAAAATCAACCGTTTCGACGAGACGCACAACTTTTATGTTGAAACTTTTTCCATTTGAAGTAATATTAATTAGTTTTCGAGCCATTCTGTAATCTGGTGTCACCATGAGCATCTCTGAACTTGTCATAACTTTTGCATCCGGACTCCATTTTAGACCACTTTCATATCCATCTTGATCTTCTCAATGAAAGCCATCTCATGGTGACTTCTAATCATAAGCTTGAAGTAATCTTGACATAGATTAAAGCAACTTTTACGATTGTGCCACTTTTGAGCGTCAACAGAATCTTGGGTTTGAGCTTCGTGAGTACTTGTGACTCTTCTTCTTCTTGAGCTTCAGACACTGGGGCCTTGTTCTTATCAGCATCAGGTATGTTTCTTGTTGATCTCTTGGGTGCAGATGGTTTGGGAGCTTGAGCTTGAGCTGAAGGCTTTGGGGTAGACTTGGACTTTGATGGAGCAGCCCTGGTCCTTATGGCATCCCCCATAAGCTTTTGAGTCTTTGCAGGAGGTGCAGCAGGCTCTTCCTCCTCCTCTTCTTCTTCAGAATCTCTCATCATAGATGGTTTGCCAATGACTCTGGCAGTTGTCTTTCCGACTCTCTCCTTCCTCTTCTTTCCTCCACCAGCCTCTTCTTCTCTTGGTTCAAGAGTGAACTCCATGGTTTTTTTGAGTTGATGCTTAGGCTTTTGACATTGGAGCTCTTTTGGCAGGAGCTTTCCTGGACTGACAAGGCTTTGTTGCACTAGCGGCAGCATACTCTTTCTTGAGCACTTGCGTCTTCTTGGAGGTCACTTCCTCCTCAATAATAAAGTCCTCATCCTCAGATTTAGAAGCTTTCTTTTTCCTTTGCCTAGTTGTTGCCTTAGGCAAGTTGCTGGGTGTGCTTCTGCTTCCATCATCATAGCTGCTGTTGGAGGGACTAGTGCCCTCACTAAGGTTGAGATGCTCTTCTGACTTGTTCTGGCTATCACTACCCTCTAACATTGTTGAAACTGACCTTGTGAATAGTTGGGTACATATAAAGTGGATGAGCATCACAAAGTAAAACATTTTGCAAAAATATTGAGACAAAAACTTAACTTTAGTTTTGTGAGGAAAGCATTTTGGAGCTACTGATTTAACAAACTCGATGACACCGGAGCATAAACAGAGTCTAAACACACAGTTTCGATCGGACCGAAATGCAGTTCGGTGACTCCGAGATGCTAGGGTTTCACAGAGAAAGTAATTTTGGACGCACTGATTAGTACAGTTTGGTCAGACCGAGTTGTACTTGTGCAATGGCCGGAGCCAAATCGGTGTGACCGAGATCCTTAGATCGGTTGGTCCGAGATGAGTTCGACGGAAACCTAACCCTAAGTTTTCGCATCAAATCTATTCTAATGGATTCTTTTGGTGGATAGATCGATCTCATACGTGGGAGGAACAATGGTAAAGATCTTTTTGCAAGAATCGGAATAATAGAACGTACAAAGAGGTCAAGTCTGTACCCTAACTTGGCGACGAACTTGGTACGTCGGCAACGGCGGTGAGAATCCGTTGACGGCGGCGGAGACCAGCGGCAGGAGGCACTGGCGACGATGGCGGAGATCCGGCAACCAAGGGGGCGGCAGAGCTGGGAGGCGCGGTCGAGTGTTTGGATGAATTTCCAAATTTTCAACCCGCGGTATATATATATATATATATATATATATATATATATATATATATATATATATATATATATATATATATATATATATATATATATATATATATACCCAGTCACTGTCGGTGTGACCGAGTGGAACGACTTGGTGGCACCAAGGTGCAAAACTGCTGGCAGTTCCTGCAACTCAGTGTGATCGAATTGTTCAAATCGGTTGCACCGAGATGAAAACCTAGATCAACTTAATGAATTCGGTGAGTGTCGGTGCAACAAACCCTCGTGTATGTTGCCCTGACTGTACACAGACACCGAAGTAAGATCAGAACAACCACGACCGCATCAAGCATAAGAGGTAGCTCTTTGGGAAATCAAGGGGCGGATCAAGAAGACCAAGTAAAGAAGAAGGAACAAGAGCACACTAAGGATAAACCTCTCTCGCTTGGCAGGCGAGCTCAGCGAGGGCGAGGTACCCCGCAGACAAGTTCCAAGGCCGCCCCGGCAAGCCTGCCGGGGACGCGGAGAGTGGACTTACCCCCAACAAGGCTCCACCGCACCATCTCACAGCAACCCAAGTCACCAATCGGTGTGGTGTCAAGCCCTCAAGTGGCTAAGTGGCCGTAATTCGGTACATGGAATCCATTTCCAGAGGAAATAACCTACAAATGACACCCGTCCAGCAACATGTCATGTAGGCAGGCGAGGAGGTGGCATGATCTGCCCGGCAAGGCTTGCGGGGCTACGGCCCGATGTGACACTAAGCGGCGCATTTAATGCGCCTTGTCATGTCTGCAGAGTTAGGTATGATAGCACTGTTCGCTATCTAATTAGTACGCAATGACTGATTTGCCATTGTGGTAACCCCTTGATCTATAAAAGGAGTACCGTGACTGTAGAAAGGATTCAGACCATTGTACACTCATACGCGCGTAGTTGCTCTTGCCCCCTAGGCTACCTTACAAGGCAAGAGTGTTGCGCCTCCACTACGGTCCATCCCATCAATCCACCAAAGCAGGAGTAGGGTCTTACGTCTCACGGCTGCCCGAACCTGGGTAAAAACTACCCGTGTCATCGCTGCCGCGCTTCCCCGCGCCCACCGCTCTTTGTGCAACGCGCTCTTCCCCTTGCTGAACCAAAAGGGGCCGATGGTCCCATAGGTGGCCGTGTTTTCCCACGACATCTTTGGCACGCCATGTGATGACCCACAAGTGTAGGGGATCTATCGTAGTCCTTTCGATAAGTAAGAGTGTCGAACCCAACGAGGAGAAGAAGGAAATGATAGGCAGTTTTCAGTAAGGTATTTTCTGCAAGCACTGAAATTATCGGTAACAGATAGTTTTGTGATAAGGTAATTGGTAGCAAGTAACAAAAGGTAAAAGTAAATAAGGTGCAGCAAGGTGGCCCAATCCTTTTTATAGCAAAGGACAAGCCTGGACAAACTCTTATATAAAGGAAAGCGCTCCCGAGGACACATGGGAATTATCGTCAAGCTAGTTTTCGTCACGATCATCTGATTTGCGTTCGGTACTTTGATAATTTGGTATGTGGGTGGACCGGTGCTTGGGTGCTGCCCTTACTTGGACAAGCCTCCCACTTATGATTAACCTCTAATGCAAGCATCCGCAACTACAAAAGAAGTATTAAGCTAGACCTAACCATAACATGAAACAAGTGGATCCAAATTAGCCCCTTACGAAGCAACGCATAAACTAGGGTTTAAGCTTCTGTCACTCTAGCAACCCATCATCTACTTATTACTTCCCAATTCCTTCCTCTAGGCCCAAATAATGGTGAAGTGTCATGTAGTCGACGTTCACATGACACCACTAGAGGAGAGACAACATACATCTCATCAAAATATCGAACGAAGACCAAATTCACATAACTACTTATAGCAAGACTTCTCCCATGTCCTCGGGAACAAAAGTAACTACTCACAAGACATAATATTGTTCATGATCAGAGGGGTATTAATATGCATAATGGATCTGAACATATGATCTTCCACCAAATAAACCAACTAGCATCGACTACAAGGAGTAATCAACACTACTAGCAACCCACATGTACCAATCTGAGGTTTGGGTACAAAGATTGGATACAAGAGATGAACTAGGGTTTGAGAGGAGATGGTGCTGGTGAAGATGTTGATGAAGATAACTCTCCCCAAGATGGGAGAGTTGTTGGTGATGATGATTCCCCCCTCCCGGAGGGAAGTATCCCCAGCAGAACAGCTCTGCCGGAGCCATAGATTGATTTCCGCCAAGGTTCCGCCTCGAGACGGTGGCGTCTGGTATCGAAAGCCTCCTTATAATTTTTTCCAGGTCAAACCACCTCATATAGGAGAAGATGGGCATCGGGGGGCCATCGAGGGGCCCACGAGACAGGGGGGCGCGCCCAGAGAGGGGGCGCCCCCCACCCTCGTGGACATCAGGTGGCCCCCCTCGTGATCTTCTTTCGCCAGATATTTTTTATATTTTCTGAAACGGGGTCCTGTGAAGTTTCGGGGCTTTCTGAGTTGTGCAGAATAGGTTTCCAGAGTTTGCTCCTTTTCCAGCCCAGAGTTCCAGCTGTCAGCATTCTCCCTCTTCATGTAAACCTTGTAAAATAATAGAGAAAAGGCATAAGTATTGTGACAAAACATGTAATAATAGCCCATAATGCAATAAATATCAACATATAAGCATGATGCAAAATGGACGTATCACCAGGCAGGGGGAAGCGATTGCGCGAATCCGACAGCGTACACTGCGCGTCATCGTCATCATCGTTTTCTTTATCAACGGCTCCATCATCCATGGCGCCCAAGAAGAAATCCGGTGTTGCGGCTCACCCGTCCGTCTCGAAAGCATCCCCACACGCGTCCACTGAGGCTGGAGGGGATGCGGAGGCGCACGAGAACACAAGTGCTATGGGAGACGTGGTCGGCACATGCGGCGTCGTTACCACCTCCCCCGCGGCCGAAGCGGGAGCCGAAGGCACAAGAGGAGGACAACGTCGGCATACCCCAGCGGCCACGTTCCGCCAAATGCACGTGGAGAGGTCATTCCACCCCTTTCCATTCCCCCGAAGGACATAGCCGTAGTGGCGACGCTCGCTCGGGGGCGAACCGTGCCCCACTGGCTGCCCCCGCCGTGGGTGCAGCCGCTGGGCATGCGCTGCCCTTGGGGCGAGTCGGTGGTCAATGCGCCAGACAGAGCCATAGACCCCCAAGTGCATTCGCCTTGTCACCACGCCACCCTAGCGACCGGCTCATGATGGCGAGAGCACGTTGCTGCCCATGCCGGTGCCGCTAGAAGCCAGCGACATTGCGGTCCACGTTGTCTTCTATGCCGAGCATTGCCTCGGAGGCCATGGCGTGGGCCCAGCTCCTGTTGAGATTTCCACCGGTGGCCGATCAAATGGATGAGTGGAGAGCCATCATTCGGAGTTTGATTGGCTTTGCCGAAGCGGGAGGATCACAGCGAGCAGGCTCGTCACGGCCTCCATTGGCAGCTACAACGACCCAAGCCGCAGGCCGCACTGAGGGGGCCGCACCCACAGTGCAGTCCCCTCTGCGCCAGCGAGCTTAGAGACCGCGGCAGAACCGCACGACCAAGCACCTGACGATGTGTCGATGGCATCATTTGGCCCTCGAGCACGTCAAGACCAACGGCGAGCCCTAGAGGACGGGCGGAGCGGTACGCACACATCACCATCAAGCAACGCCACACAGCCCACCACGAGTCCGATAGGCGTGATGGCCTCGGCGTTGACGAGCCTGCGCTTGGTGAGAGCGGATGCCTGCCTTTCGAGGTTGGGTGCCTTGCTTTCACTCGTGAGGTGCGGCAGGTCCTTTGGCCATCTTCCCGCACGTTTAAGCCAGAGATACCTGATGACCCACAAGTGTAGGGGATCTATCGTAGTCCTTTCGATAAGTAAGAGTGTCGAACCCAACGAGGAGCAGAATGAAATGATAGGCAGTTTTCAGTAAGGTATTTTTTGCAAGCACTGAAATTATCGGTAACAGATAGTTTTGTGATAAGGTAATTCGTAACAAGTGACAAATAGTAAAAGTAAATAAGGTGCAACAAGATGGCCCAATCCTTTTTGTAGGAAAGGACAAGCCTGGACAAACTCTTATATGAAGGAAAGCGCTCCCGAGGACACATGGGAATTATCGTCAAGCTAGTTTTCATCACGTTCATATGATTCACGTTCGGTACTTTGATAATTGGATATGTGGGTGGACCGGTGCTTGGGTGCTGCCCTTACTTGGACAAGCATCCCACTTATGATTAACCTCTATTGCAAGCATCCGCAACTACAAAATAAGTATTAAGGTAAACCTAACCATAGCATGAAACATATGGATCCAAATCAGCCGCTTACGAAGCAACGCATAAACTAGGGTTTAAGCTTCTGTCACTCTAGCAACCCATCATCTACTTAGTACTTCCCAATGCCTTCCTCTAGGCCCAAACAATGGTGAAGTGTCATGTAGTCGACGTTCACATGACACCACTAGAGGAAAGACAACATACCTCTCATCAAAATATCGAACGAATACCAAATTCACACGACTACTTATAGCAAGACTTCTCCCATGTCCTCAGGAACAATCGTAACTACTCACAAAGCATATTCATGTTCATAACTAGAGGGGTATTAATATGCATAATGGATCTAAACATACGATCTTCCACCAAGTAAACCAACTAGCATCAACTACAAGGAGTAATCAACACTACTAGCAACCTACAGGTACCAATCTGAGGTTTTGGTACAAAGATAGGATACAAGAGATGAACTAGGGTTTGAGAGGAGATGGTGCTGGTGAAGATGTTGATGAAGATAACCCTCCCCAAGATGGGAGAGTTGTTGGTGATGACGGCGGTGACGATTTCCCCCTCCCGGAGGGAATTATCCCCAACAGAACAGCTCCGTCGGAGCCCTATATTGGTTCCGCCTTGAGACGGCGGCGTATGGTCCCGAAAGCCTCCTTCTGATTTTTTCCAGGTCAAAACACTTCATATAGGAGAAGGTGGGCATTGGGGGGTCACCGGCTGGCCCACGAGGGGCGCGCGCCCCCCACCCTCATGGACATGTGGTGGCTCCCTGGCAGATCTCTTTCGCCGGATATTTTTTTATATTTTCTAAAACGGTGTTTCGTGGAGTTTCAGAGCTTTTTGAGTTGTGCAGAATAGGTCTCCAATGTTTGCTCCTTTTCCAGCCCAGAATTCCAGCTGCCGGCATTCTTCCTCTTCATGCAAACCTTGTAAAATAAGAGAGAAAAGGCATAAGTATTGTGACATAACATGTAATAACAGCCCATGGTGCAATAAATATCAACATAAAAGCATGATGCAAAATGGACGTGTCAACTCCCCCAAGCTTAGACCTCTCTTGTCCTCAAGCGAAAGTCGATATCGAAAAATATGTCCACATATTTAGAGATAGAGGTGTCGATAAAAATAAAATACGGACATGAGGGCATTATGATCATTCTTATAACAGCAACACATATAAATATTGTCATATGACTCTTATGATAAAGTAACAATCCATTCACAATGTCAAGTATGAATCAGAAACTTCATTGAAAATCGGCAAACTATGATCTCAGTCATTGAAGAAATTGCAATTTATCATAACATCGGAAAGAGTCAATATAAGAGCTTTTCAGCAAGTCCACATACTCAACTATCATCTAGTCTTTCACAATTGCTAACACTCATGCAATACTTATGGGTATGGAGTTTTAATCGGACACAGAGAAAGATAGGGGCTTATAGTGTTGCCTCCCAACCTTTTACCTCAAGGGTAATGTCAACAGTAATAGATCATGATAGCTTACATCCAAGTGGGTATATATGTTAGGATCTTTCCAACATAATGTGCTTGCCAAAGGATAAAATGTAAAAAGGAAAGGTGATCACCACCTTGACTCTTATAAGGCAAGAATAATAGACAGGCCCTTCGTAGAGAGAAGCAGAGGTTGTCACGTGCTTTTATGGTTGGATGTACAAAATCTTAGCGCAAAAGAACGTCACTTTATATTGCCACTTGTGATAGGGACCTTTATTATGCAGTCCGTCGCTTTTATTACTTCCATATCACAAGATCGTATAAAGCTTATTTTCTCCACACTAATAAATCATACATATTTTAGAGAGTTTGCAACAATGACAACTTACTTGAAGGATCTTAATCAATCCATAGGTAGGTATGGTGGACTCTCATGGCAAAACTGGGTTTAAGGATGTATGGAAGCACAAGTAGTATCTCTACTTGGTGCAAGGAGTTTTGGCTAGCATGAGGGGGAAAGGCAAGCTCAACATGTTGGATGGTTGTTAGGACCGGTTTTTCAGTAAAATAATTACCGAGAGACCGACCTTTTTATCGAACCAGCACAGAAGAATACTTCTTACTGGTAGACAAATCCTTGATACACAATTCCAGAGTACTGAATATTATACATGATTGAGCTGAGGTTGCTCAACAATTTATTACAAGCACGCCGATATAATACATAAGGGCGGATATGACACAATGGTAGGGTGGCATACTACTAACTCGTAATAAAAAGGTGGTGGATATGTCACAGTATAGTGGGTGGCGTGACTCTAATATCTTACAGTTCATTGAGTGTCGGAGTGAGACCCGATGAATTTATTGGGTGGTTGGCGGAAGCGGTTATATAACAGTGATCAACTCCAGGATCGCAAGAGACTGACTGGGACTCCACTAGACGTCGGACTCGCTATCGAACTCTTCATCCATGAGATCGCCTTCGTCAACATCTGGCCAAATCAATAAGCCAGGTGAGTACTTTGAATGTACTCGCAAGACAGTTCGGACATAAGATATAATAAGTGCAAACATGATGCATGTGAGTATTCTAGCAATATGTATCCGAATAATATAATTTCAGCGCTGCATGTAAAAACGGAAGTCGGGCGGTAGTCCTCCCGAAATCCATAAATAAATAAAAGAAAACCAAACGAGTGTCCGAGTGACGCCTCGTGAGGTAAAAGATTAAAATCATGCCACAGTCGGACGTCTGAGCGACGTCACATAAAGGGCTTATAACAAAAATAAATGACAAGAATGCCACAGTCGGACGTCTGAGCGACATCACATAAAGGGCTTATAACAAAAATAAATAACGAGAATGCCACAGTCGGACGTCTGAGAGACATCACATAAAGGGCTTATAACAAAAATAAATAACAAGAATGCCACAGACGGACGTCTAAGCGACATCACATAAAGGGCTTATAACAAAAATAAATAACAAGAACGCCACAGTCGGACGTCTGAGCGACATCACATAAAGGACTTATAATGAAAGTAAGCAACAAGGATGCCACAGTCGGACGTCTGAGCGACATCATATAAAGGGCTTATAATAATCGATGGTATACGGTAAATTACTTCAAGTGATAAATCAATGCAGAGATAACTGGTTAGTTCATCTACCAAATGAACCTTGGCAAAAACACCACTCTTACTCCTATCGTATATTACCATAGACGGTCACCGGGGTTGACACGAAGATAATCACTAGGCCATAAACATGGCTACTCGGAAGAATTTGACTCTGCAGAGCTTGTACTCTTATATCAGAGCCAACGGATTCCACTAGCCACATGGACTAGTTCCGTCTACGGTGTTTTAGCAGAAACACAACTAACCAGTACACACCCATTTCACATCCTGCTGCCCGGAATCACCCGTGACAACATTCACGAAAAACTTTAAGACGGGGAGGCTACAACCTCGAATAGCATGGGATCAAATTTATATATGCGCGCTCTAAGGGGTGCCCCCCTCTCGGTCCCAACCGGAAACACCCATGCCCCCTGACCGGATGACGGGCTTTAATCCAGGGCCATGGAACCATCATCCCGGCCCCTCTACTTGGTGTGTACACGGAAAGAGGTTTGCAACTGACTAAACCGTAATCTTAGCAGACGACATATGACAGTACCAAAAAGGAGACGAACGGAATCATGACTTGATCCACGTTGATACTAGAGTTAACCTTTGACTGGCATGTTCCAACAATACCAGTACACAACCCATCATGTCACCACATGATCGGGATGTTTCAATCATCATCATTCGGGTACACCCGAAGCTACAAATGCTAATATGACCATGCTATGAAGAAGAACTACTCGAGCAAACATGCAACACACTCATCATATCAAAGGTTCAAACATGCTTGCCTGGTTCAGCGTAGTCGGAGTCTAACTTGATGAAGTTCGCGGCTCCGTCACGTCCTTCGGTATCTATGAATTCAAACAAAACGAATACTAACATAATACCGCGCGTGCAAAAAAGTTGTCCCAAATATTTTTCAAATAAATATGACAAAAAACTAGACAGAAAACTAAAGAGGACAGAAAAAGAATCAACTCAAAATCATCTTTAGTTTAAACGATATTAGAGTTTCTGTCCAGGGACTTGTCTGTAATGAAACATAAAGTTTCTAGGGGCTAGAATATAAAAACAGACAAACAAATCGGTACGTAGTACGCCAGCCGAATAGGAAAACGTACTTTGCCCGAAGGCGCCTTCTAGAAAAATGTTTCGGGACGAAAAGAGAGGCTGACGATGGGTCCCACTCGTCAGGTTTAAAAACTTTAACAGAGTCGCGCCGGCGCCAGAAGGCTGCGGTGGTCGCCGGCGCCGATCCACGGCGAGGTAGAGGGAGGGAGTGGTACCTACGGGTTCCTAGTGTTCTTCCGTGTCGGTGGGTGGTGGAGTTGAGCGTCGGCGAGCCCCATGTCGATGGCGACCCTATCTCCGGCAGACGGCGGCTCGGGTGGTCGTGGGCCTCGTCTGGGAGAGTTTCTGGGGTCAAATTGGAGTGGGGGTTAGTCTCCTGTAGGTGTCAGGATGCTACGAATGAGTCCAGGGCGGTGGAGGAGCTCTCACCAGAGAGGACGCTGCTGGAACCCGAGGCGGACGGAGGTGGCCGGAGTTGAGGAAGAAGGGCCCCTCGAGGTTCTTCCAGTGGCTGGGCATGGTCTAGTGAGGTGGTGGAGATGTGCGGGGTCGAGAGCGAGTTTGGAGGCGCTATATATAGCCGGCCCGAGGCGGTTGCCGTGAACGGGATAAGTTCGGCGATCGATTACGGCGGCGCTGTGGCTGGACGGTTGGTTTAGGATCTTGAGCATCGACTAGGAGGTGCACTGATCCCATTTCGGTGCCTAACTCAGCAAGGTAGGGGCGGTAATGGCCTGTCCCCAACGGAACGGTCGTGCGGCCCGTCGGCGGCAGAGAGCGCGCCCTGTGCGTGCCAGGCCACGGTGACGGTGCTGCAGGCGTGCGCTGGCGATGGAGAAGGCCACGCGGAGCTCCTAGGTGACTTGGGCGGTGCTGAACGGCGTTGTGCCGCAGGGTGCCTCCTGTCGACCGCCACGGGTGGCTCTGCCGCCGCGGAAGATGCCGGCGTGGGCGGGCCAGGGTGCCACCGACGCCAAGAACAGCCAAGCGCGTGTGCGGCGCTCTGGATAAGAGCGAGGTGCAGTGCAGCATCGATCCATAGAGGCACTGGTGAGATTGACGAATGTCCTCTGACGAAACTGACGAAGCTGCACTATCGCCTGTTAAGTTCAGTTAACTTTTCTGAAACTGACAGAAACAGTGCACGCCAGGTGTTTGACGAAATGATTTTGGTATGTGGAAAATCTTCCTGGAGCTGATATTTGGTGGAGTGGTCTCTTGATGCATCTAGAGGCTGCCTGAATTTTCACAGATTTTTAGGAAGAAGAAAAGTATGAATTTCACCAAAATTTGCAAATCTGGTCCAAACTTGCAGCAGGTGAAATTTGAAAATTTTGAACTATGGACCAGTGGAACAAGATGGATCCAGGTTGTGGGTACTAAGGACTATCCAGGGGAGTTGGTTTGGGATCAAATATCAAAATGAACATGGTGGTTCCTTTGTAAATCACCATGGTTCATTTCAAAGGACAGAAATTGTTTTTGGTGCAAAATAATTAGAAGAAAAATTCCAAAGGGGTTGAAACTTACTGGAATTGATGAGAGACTTGTTTCAATGTGAAGAGGAGGTCTTGGAGAGAAATATTTTCATTGGGTGTCAAGGCAAGAAAGGTTTGAAAGGGGGAAGACAAGTCCAAGATTAATCATATGATGGATATTCAAGGAGGGAAAAGAATCATACAAACCTTCTTGAAAAGAAACTTGTGTTTGAGCCAACACAAGTGGAAATCCTTCAAGACCAAAACCACGCTTGAGAAGAACACACAAACTTTGGTCAGAAAAGATTTTAGAAAGGGGTTTTCAAGAGAAGATCAAATATCCCCCTTCCAAAAGACCAAAAGTTTGGAAGAAAACAAATCCAAAAATTTGGAGTGTTACAATGATCCATGACAATATACTTTATTTTGGATATAAGAAAACATAACCCATTATGTTGTCTTCCTTGTCCAACATCAACTCTTTAGCATGTCATATTTTAATCAATGCTCACAATCATACAAGATGTCCAAGATAGTATATTTGTATGTGAGAACCTCTCTTTCCTTATTACTTCTTATTAATTGCAACTTCGAAGAAGGAGACATCACCAACTTCGAAGTTGGTGATGATGGAGTTGAAAGCAGTGATGGCGGATCATCATACATCGAGCGTAGGAGATCCTCCAACTTACGGATAATACCCTTCAATGCGGCGATATGCTCCTTCAGCAAAATATTTTCACTTGTGAGATATTTGTTTTGTATTTGAGCTAACTCAATTATCTTGAAAGCTTCAATCTCAGTTGAAGTAAAAAGGTTTGGAAGGGGTTGAGGGATGTCTTCTTCTTCTGCTGACGGAGCCTGATCTTCCATAGTCTTCTTGATCCTATTCTCCTTGTTGATCTCCCCGGGTTCTTCCCTCTTCAGCTCTAACTTCATTAGCCAAGCATCGTTGCCCTAATTGTTAGAGGAGGAGGACGACATGATGCCTGGCCTTGTCAACTCTGGCAGAAAATAGCTCGAAACAAAAACAAAGCATTTTTGCGTGATACGGTGGTCAAAACCTTTGGGAGAATATATAGTGAGTTTTTACCGATCGAAAGAAGTCACGTGCAAGAAAACGGAGTCTGGGAGGCACACGAGGTGCCCACGAGGCAGGGGGGCGCGCCCTCCACCCTCATGGACGCCTCGTGTCCTTTTCAGACTGCCTCTTATTTTCCTATTTTTCTAAATATTCCAAAACGGTGAAAAATTGCCATTAGAACTGTTTTGGAGTCGGTTTACTTACCGTACCACATACCTCTTCCTTTTCGGGGTCTGAATCATTCTGGAATGTGTCCCTTATGTATTCCTCCGGGGTTACGGTTTCAATAACATTGGTTTCAATATTTATAGGATTACCTGAGATATAATGTTTGATTCTTTGACCGTTCACCACCTTCGGGTTTGTGCCTTTGAAGTTGTTGATTTTTATGGCACCGGAATGATAGACCTCCTCGATAACGTAGGGACCTTCCCATTTAGAGAGAAGTTTTCCTGCAAAAAATCTTAAACGAGAGTTGTATAGCAAGACATAATCACCTACGTTAAACTCATGCTTTTGTATCCTTTTGTCATGCCATCTTTTAACCTTTTCTTTAAACAGCTTGGCATTCTCATAAGCTTGGGTTCTCCATTCATCAAGCAAGCTAATGTCAAATAACCTCTTCTCACTCGCAAGTTTGAAATCATAATTGAGCTCTTTAATAGCCCAATATGCCTTGTGTTCTAGCTCAAGAGGTAAATGACATGCTTTTCCATAAACCATTTTATATGGAGACATACACATATGATTTTTATATGCAGTTCTATAAGCCCATAATGCGTCATCAAGTTTCTTGGACCAATTCTTTCTAGACCTATTAACAGTCTTTTGCAAAATTAATTTCAGCTCTTTGTTACTTAGTTCTACTTGACCACTAGACTGTGGGTGATAAGGGGATGCAATTCTGTGATTAACATCATACTTAGCAAGCATTTTACGGAAAGCACCATGAATAAAGTGTGAACCACCATCAGTCATTAAGTATCTAGGGACCCCAAACCTCGAAAAAATAACTTCTTTAAGCATCTTAATAGAGGTGTTGTGATCAACACTACTAGTTGGAATAGCTTCTACCCACTTAGTAACATAATCAACATCAACTAAAATATGTGTATACCCATTAGAGGAAGGAAACGGTCCCATATAATCAAAGGCCCAGACATCAAATGGTTCAATAACAAGTGAATAATTCATAGGCATTTCTTGACGTCTACTAATGTTACCTATTCTTTGACATTCATCACAAGATAGGACAAACTTACGGGCATCCTTGAAGAGCGCATGCCAATAAAAACCAGATTGCAATACGTTGTGCGCAGTTCTATCTCCAGCATGGTGTCCTCCATAAGCTTCGGAGTGACACTTGCGTAGGATCTGTTCCTGTTCATGCTCAGGTACACAACATCTAATAATACCATCTACTCCTTCTTTATAAAGATGTGTGTCATCCTAGAAGTAACGTCTTAAATCATAGAAGAACTATTTCTTTTGTTGGTATGTGAAACTAGGTGGTATAAACTTAGCACAATGTAATTAGCATAATCAGCATACCATGGAGTAGTACGAGAAGCATTTATGACAGCTAATTGTTCATCAGGAAAGCTATCATCAATAGGTAGTGGGTCATCAAGAATATTCTCTAGCCTAGACAAGTTGTCTGCAACGGGAGTTCTCAGCTCCCTTTCTATCAGTGATATGCAAATAAAATTCTTGTAGCAGGAGAACCCATCTAATAAGTCTAGGTTTAGCATCTTTCTTTTCCATAAGGTATTTGATAGCAGCATGATCAGTGTGAATAGTTACTTTAGAGTCAACAATATAAGGTCTAAACTTATCACAAGCAAATACGACTGCTAAAAACTCCTTCTCAGTAGTAGCATAATTTCTCTAGGCACTGTCTAGAGTTTTACTAGCATATTGGATAATATTCAATTTCTTATCAACTCTTTGTCCTAGAATAGCACCTACAGCATAATCACTAGCATCGCACATAATCTCAAAGGGTAAATTCCAGTCACGAGGCTAGACAATAGGTGCAGAGAACAATGCTTTCTTAAGTATTTCAAATGCTTCTACACAATCATCATCAAAGACAAAAGGAACATCTTTTTTGTAAGAGATTAGTCAGAGGCCTAGAGATTTTGGAGAAGTCCTTAATGAACCTCCTATAAAACCCGACGTGGCCAAGGAAACTTCTTATACCTTTGATGTCTTTGGGACACGACATCTTTTCAATAGCATCAATTTTAGCTTTGTCAACTTCAATACCTCTTTCAGAAATTTTATGCCCCAATACAATACCTTCATTAACCATAAAGTGACACTTTTCCCAATTCAAGACAAGATTAGTTTCTTCACATCTCTACAAAACTCGATCAAGGTTGGTCAAGCAATCATCAAAAGAAGTTCCGTAAATGGAAAAATCATTCATGAAAACCTCATCAATCTTTTCACAAAAATTAGAGAATATATCCATCATGCATCTTTGAAAGGTAGCTGGTGCATTACATAAACTAAAAGGCATACGTCTATAAGCAAAGATACCGAAAGGACAAGCAAAAGTGGTCTTTTCTTGATCTCCTTTTGACACAGGTATTTGAGAGAAACCAGAATAGCCATCTATAAAGAAAAAATGAGTATGTTTGGATAACATTTCTAGCATTTGATCAATAAAAGGCAAAGGGTAATGATCTTTCTTAGTGGCTTTATTTAATTTACGGAAATCAATTACCATCCTATAACCTGTAACAATTCTTTGTGGGATCAATTCATCTTTATCATTAGGAACTACAGTCATACCTCCCTTCTTAGGGACACAATGGACAGGACTTACCCACTGGCTATCAGCAACTGGTAAATTATACCTGCCTCTAGAAGCTTTAGTATTTCCTTCCTTGCCACTTCTTTCATCTTAGGATTTAACTGTCATTGATGGTCGATAATCGGTTTCACGTCGTCTTCCAACTTTATCTTGTTATGGCATAGAGTGGGACTAATGCCATTAAGATCATCCAGAGTATATCCGATAGCAGCACGGTGCTTCTTCAGAGTTTTCAATAATTTTTCTTCTTCCTGCTCTGAAAGGTTAGCACTAATAATAACATGATATATCTTCTTTTCAGCGAGATAAACATACTTAAGAGTATCAGATAATGGTTTAAGTTCAAACACGGGATCACCCTTGGGTGGAGGAGCATCCCCTAGAATTTCAACAGGCAAGTTTTTTTTTCCAATAAGGGTCCATGTTTAAAGAATATTTCATCTATTTCCCTTCTCTCATTCATATACATATCATTTTCATGGTCTAGCAGATATTGTTCTAAAGGATCGTTAGGAGGCACAACAATAGAAGCAGGACCGATAATTTCATCCTTACTAGGCAATTCTTTATCATGGGGTTGTCTACGAAATTTAGCAAAGTTAAAGTCATGAGACATATCCCCTAATCCAATAGTAACAATATCCTTTTCGCAGTCTATCTTAGCATTAACAGTGTTCAAGAAGGGTTTACCAAATATAATGGGACAAAAATCATCTTGTGGGGGAACCGAGAACAAGAAAATCGGCAGGGTATTTAACCTTCCCACACAAGACTTCAACATCTCTGACAATCCCAACTGGTGAAATAGTGTCTCTATTAGCAAGTTTAATAGTAACAACAATACCTTCTAACTTAGTGGGTGCAATATCATGCATAATTTATTTATATAAGGAATGAGGTATTACACTCCCACTAGCACCTACGTCACATAAACCATGATAGCAATGATCTCCTATTTTAACAGAAATAACAGGCATGCCTACAACAGTTCTATGTTTATTCCTAGTATCGGGTTTGGCGATTCTAGCAGCTTCCTCTTGGAGATAAATAACATGTCCATCTAAATTTTCGACCAAGAGATCCTTAACCATAGCAACACTAGGTTCAACTTTAATTTTCCCAGAGGGTGTAGGTGTTCTAGTATTACTCTTACGAACCACAGTTGAAGCTTTAGCATGATCCTTTATCCTAAAAGGGAAAGGTGGTTTCTCAATATAAGTAGTAGGGACAATAGGATCGACATTATAAGTGATAGTCTTTTCTTCAACTTTAACAGGTTCAACTACTTTTACTTCAATGGGAGGATGATATTTAAACCACTTCTCCTTAGGGAGATCAACATGAGTAGCAAATGATTCACAAAAAGAAGCTACTATCTCAGAGTCAAGTCCAGATTTAGTGCTAAATTCACGGAAAACATCGGTATTCATAAAAGATTTAACACAATCAAACTTAGGGGTTATACCTAACTCCTTACCTTCGTCGAGGTCCCAATCTTCAGAGTTGCGTTTAATTCTTTCCAATAAATCCCATTTGAATCCAATAGTCTTCATCATAAAAGAACGAGTACAAGAAGTATCGAGCATGGAGCGATTATTGAGAGAAAGCCGAGCATAAATTTTTTGAATGATCATTTCTCTTGAGAGCTCATGATTGGGGCATGAATATAACAGTGACTTAAGCCTCCCCTAATCTTGAGCGATACTTTCTCCTCTGCGAGGCCAAAAATTATATATATATATATATAATTATGATCACGATGAACCTGATGCGTAGGATAGAACTTCTGATGAAATTCCAACTTCAATCGATTATAGTTCCATGATCCAATATCATCGCATAGCCTAAACCATGTCAATGCATCTCCCTTCAAAGATAAATGGAAGACCTTCTTCTTGACAACATCCTCGGGCATACATGCAAGCTTAAATAATCCACAAACTTCATCCACATAGATTAGGTGCAAATCGGGATGCAGCGTTCCATCTCCTGTAAAGGGATTAGCTAGCAGTTTCTCTATCGTACCCGAAGGAATTTCAAAGCAAACATTTTTAGTAGGTTCAGTAGGTTGAGGAGCAACTCTTTGCTCTACTAGTCGGGGTGAAGATACCCCGAACAAGCCCCTCAAAGGATTATGAGCCATAGTAACAAGTGATAGTAAATTTCAGCACACTATATAAATTTTTCCTTACCAAATTCCACTAACCAAAGGCGCTTCACTCCTCGGAAATGGCGCTAGAAAAGAGTCTTGATGACCCACAAGTGTAGGGGATCTATCGTAGCCCTTTCGATAAGTAAGAGTGTCGAACCCAACGAGGAGCAGAAGGAAATGATAGGCAGTTTTTAGTAAGGTATTTTTAGCAAGCACTGAAATTATCGGTAACAGATAGTTTTGTGATAAGGTAATTGGTAACAAGTGACAAATAGTAAAAGTAAATAAGGTGCAGCAAGATGCCCAATCCTTTTTGTAGCAAAGGACAAGCCTGGACAAACTCTTATATGAAAGAAAGCACTCCCAAGGACACATGAGAATTATCATCAAGCTAGTTTTCATCACGTTCATATGATTCACGTTTGGTACTTTGATAATTTGATATGTGGGTGGACCGGTGCTTGGGTGCTGCCCTTACTTGGACAAGCATCCCACTTATGATTAACCTCTATTGCAAGCATCCGCAACTACAAAAGAAGTATTAAGGTAAACCTAACCATAACATGAAACATATGGATCCAAATCAGCCCCTTACGAAGCAACGCATAAACTAGGGTTTAAGCTTCCGTCACTCTAGCAACCCATCATCTACTTATTACTTCCCAATGCCTTCCTCTAGGCCCAAACAATGGTGAAGTGTCATGTAGTCGACGTTCACATGACACCATTAGAGGAAAGACAACATACATCTCATCAAAATATCGAACGAATACCAAATTCATATGGCTACTTATAGCAAGACTTCTCCCATGTCCTCAGGAACAAACGTAACTACTCATAAATCATATTCATGTTCATAACCAGAGGGGTATTAATATGCATAATGGATCTAAACATACGATCTTCCACCAAGTAAACCAACTAGCATCAACTACAAGGAGTAATCAACACTACTAGCAACCTACAGGTACCAATCTGAGGTTTTGGTACAAATATTGGATACAAGAGATGAACTAGGGTCTGAGAGGAGATGATGCTAGTGAAGATGTTGATGAAGATAACCCTCCCCAAGATGGGAGAGTTGTTGGTGATGACGGCGGTGACGATTTCCCCCTCCCGGAGGGAAGTATCCCCGGCAGAATGCTACTTCTCGAGCTTGCGTTGTATTCCCTCGAAGAGGAAAGGGTGGTGTAGCACAGTAGCGTAAGTATTTCCCACATTTTTAAGAACCAAGGTATCAATCCAGTAGGAGATCACACGTGAGTCCCTCGCACGAGCACAAACAAATAAGAACTTCGCAGCCAACGCGATAAGGGGTTGTCAATCCCTTTACGGTCACTTACGAAAGTGAGATCTGACAGATAGGATAGTTTGATATTTTTGGTATTTTTGGATATAAGAACAGAAAGTAAAAACAACAAAGTAAAGTAGATTGTAGATTGATATGTTGAGAATAGACCCGGGCGCCATAGGTTTCACTAGTGGCTTCTCTCATGGTAGCAAAATTCTACGGTGCGTGAATGAATTACTGTCGAGCAATTGATAGAAAAGCGAATAATTATGAGAATATCTAGGCATGATCATTATATATAGGCATCACGTCCGTGACAAGTAGACCGAAACGATTCTGCATCTACTACTATTACTCCACACATCGACCGCTATCCAAAATGCATCTAGAGTATTAAGTTCATAAGAATAGAGTAATGCTTTAAGCAAGATGACATGATGTAGAGGGATAAACTCAAGCAATATGATATAAACCCCATCTTTTTATCCTCGACGGCAACAAGTGCCTTGCTGCCCCTGCTATCACTGGGAAAGGACACCGCAAGATTGAACCCAACGCCAAGCACTTCTCCCATTGCAATAACTATAGATCTAGTAGGCCAAACCAAACCGATAATTCGAAGAGACTTGCAAGGATATTATAATCATACATAAAAGAATTCAGAGAAGAACCAAATATTTCTCATAGATAATCTTGATCATAAACCAACAATTCATCGGATCTCGACAAGCACACCGCAAAAAGATTACATCGAATAGATCTCCTCGGAGACCGAGGAGAACTTGGTATTGAGATCGAAAAAGAGAGAAGAAGCCATCTAGGTACTAACTATGGACCCGAAGGTTTGTGGTAAACTACTCACAACTCATGGTTTGGCAATGGTGTTGATGTAGAAGCACTCCGTGGAAGATCCCCCCTCCGGTGGAGCTCCGGAACAGGCCCCAAGATGGGATCTCACGGGAACAGAAGGTTGCGGCGGTGGAATTAAGGTTTTCTCTGTTGCTTCGATGTTTAAAGGGTACATGGGTATATATAGGAGGAAGGAGTACGTCGGTGGAGCAACATGGGGCCCACGAGGGTGGGGGCGTGCCCAGGGGGAGGGGGCGCGCCCTGGACCCTCGTGGGCACCACGTATCCCCTCTGCCTTGGTTCTCAAGTCTCTCGTGAAGATATCGTTCCAAAAATAACTCTCCTGAAGGTTTCATTCTGTTTGGACTCCGTTTGATATTCCTTTTCTGCGAAACCCTGAAATAGGCAAAAAACAACAATCTGGACTGGGCCTTTGTGTTAATAGGTTAGTCCCAAAAATAATATAAAAGTGTATAATAAAGCCCATTAAACATCCAAAACATCATATATAATAGCATGGAACAATCAAAAATTACAGATACGTTCGAGACGTATCAAGCATCCCCAAGCTTAATTCCTGCTCATCCTCGAGTAGGTAAATGATAAAAACAAATTTTCTGATGTGGAATGCTAACCAACATAATTTTCAATGTAATTCTCTTTATTGTGGCATGAATGCTCATATCCAAAAGATTCACGACAAAAGTCTATATTGACATACAAAATAATAATACTTCAAGCATACTAACAATGCAATAATGTCTTCTCAAAATAACATGGCCAAAGAAAGTTATCCCTACAAAATCATATAGTCTGGCTATGCTCCCTCTTCATCACACAAAATATTCATATCATGCACAACCCCGGTTTCAGCCAAGCAATTGTTTTCATACTCAATTTTTTCAAACCTTTCAACTTTCACGCAATACATGAGCGCGAGCCATCGATATAGTACTATAGGTGGAATAGAGTGGTGGTTGTGGAGAAGACAAAAGGGAGGAAGATAGTCTCACATCGACTAGGCATATCAACGGGCTATGGAGATGCCCATCAATAGATATCAATGTGAGTGATTAGGGATTGCCATGCAACGGATGCACTAGAGCTATAAATGTATGAAAGCTCAACAAAAGAAACTAAGTGGGTGTGCGTTCAACTTGCTTGCTCACGAAGACCTAGGGCATTTGAGGAAGCCCATCGTTGGAATATACAAGCCAAGTTCTATAATGAAAATTCCCACTAGTATATGAAAGTGACTAAACATGAGACTCTATATCATGAAAAACATGGTGCTACTTTGAAGCACAAGTATGGAAAAAAGATAGTAGCATTGTCCCTTTTCTTTTTTTCTTTTTATTTTTTTCCTTTTCCTTTTTTCCTTTTTCTGGGCCTTTCTTTTTATTGGCCTTTCCTTCTTCTTTTTTCTTTTCTTTTTTCTTTGGGATAATGCTATAATAATGATGATCATCACACTTATATTGATTTACAACTCGATATTACAACTCGATACTAGAACAAAGTATGACACTATATGAATGCCTCCGGCAGTGTACCGGGATGTGAAGTGAACCATGTATGAAAATTTATGCATGGTGGCTTTGCCACAAATACGATGTCAACTACATGATCATGCATGGCAATATGACAATATGAAGCGTGTCATATGAACGGAACGGTGGAAAGTTGCATGGCAATATATCTCGGAATGGCTATGGAAATGCCATGATAGGTAGGTATGGTGGCTGTTTTGTGGAAGGTATATGGTGGCTATTTTGAGGAAGGTATATAGTGGGTGTATGGTACCGGCGAAAGTTGCGCGGTACAAGAGAGGCTAGCAATGGTGGAAGGGTGAGAGTGCGTATAATCCATGGACTCAACATTAGTCATAAAGAACGCACATACTTATTGCAAAAATCTACAAGTCATCAAAACAAAGTACTACACGCATGCTCCTAGGGGAAGGGTTGGTAGGAGTTAACCATCGCGCGATCCCGACATCCACACAAAGGATGACACTCAATGAAATATCTCATGCTTTAAATTTGTCACACAACGGTTACCATACGTGCATGCTACGGGACTTCCAAGTCTTTCACTGTAATTTTGTTAGATGGCCTTATGCCATATATTTTTGTAATAGGTTCTCTTTTGAGATATTCGATGTAATAAGTGTTTGATTGCCACTCCGTTATAAATCCTTCAAAGTACTGTGTGTGTCAGCATTACCGATCTAGGGATGACACAGAACACAGAGACTTTGGTCCATTCGGATCGTGGTCGCTACAGGATGGTATCAGAGCACACGCTGACTGTAGGACACAATCACTAAGATAAACCCTAGGTCACTCTTCTCTACTCATTTCAGACTCCTCTCCATTTTCTACTCTTTAGTATGGTAGACCCAAGGAACAAGTTCACTCAACCGGATGAAGACACACCTTTTGGACGACACTTGAAGGAAGTCACTAGGTACCCGAACATCGGAATACCAAGCTTTACCGGGACCTACACACCACTCTACCAGAAGAGGAGCGATGGAATATTCAAGTTCAAATCCCCGGGAGGACATTCGCACCATCCACTGAGCCCATAGAGTTTTCTTTTGATGCACCAACCTGGAGCCTAGGCAAGAGTATGGCAGCCCACATTACCATGGGGCGAATTGGAGAAGTCTACAAGCAGGAGCTGAAGGATACTATCTACCAGATATGTGGACGCCGAGATGAGCAATGGGACATGATCAGCACCCGAAAGGACATGTCCATTGCAGCATTCATCCAGGAGTTAAACCAGCACATTCGTCGACACGAGCACCAGATGTGCGCAGGCATGATAGAGTTGAAGAAGGCGTTAACCAGGAACTTGGATCTAGAAGAGGAACTCAAGTCTACACGCGACGGATATGAGGAGGAGATGACAATACTTGTGTAGAAGAATGATGACTTGACAAGGAAGCTAGGAGTATTCATGGGAGATCCAGCACCAGGAGGAAGAGAAGAAGAAGAACCTAAGGAGATTCGTTTTGAGGACTACATCATTAGCGACGACACCGACTCAGACCCCGACGATAGTGATGATGACTATGAAGATGAAGCTGGAGTAGATATCATGGAATCTTCCGCCGATCAAAATTTCTAGATGACCACCCTATGACTAGTAGTTTTCCCCACATATAGAAGAATTTAGAGCACTTTTGTAACGTTGGTTAGATCTTTGTATGCCCTTGCTTGAAATTGATTGGTGTGATATGATTGTGTTTGTCTCATGTGCATATGGGTAGTGAATTCCCCCCTAGACCTCATTTCTATTCTAATCTCTTCCCTCTAAATCTGTCGGTGTACTATAGTAGGGGTACCTTAGTATCCCGACTTGTGCACGGGCAGTAGCAGCATCCCATGGTCTGGCTCACCACACGCCCGCCAAAGCCCACTCTAGACCCCTTTAAGCCATTCAAGAACAAAGTATTCAAGTTAAGAGACAAGGCCCCGGCAAGAGGAGCTTGCCGGGAAGGCCGCACCAGGCTCAAGGTTGTCATTCCAGCACAAGACCCTGGCAAGAGGAGCTTGCCAGGAAGGCCAAAAGAACGGCACCTCAAGAAGGTGCATCGCGGCGCGTCATGCGCCCCGGCAGGACCCGGAGAGCGCCAGGCTTCCGGGCCCGGCAAGGTTGCGACCCCGGCAAGGTGCTTGCCGGGGGAAGCCTACCCTGTGTGCCTACGCTCCAGCTCATCTGGCCACGCGTCGCCCTGGGGCCCTTCCAGGGGCACGTGGCAGATGGCTGTGCAGCCTAGGGTACACGGTGGCAAGCCGCGGTGACGAGGCCATCGCCGTGGTGAACGGAGACGCATGGACGGACGCTTTTGGGGCGACGGCGACGGGCATTCAATGCCTTTGTCCCCCACCGTCAAAGTTAGGTGAAGACCACTATTTATACACTGCTCATGCACTGTTACAACCACCACCATTTTTACATTTTTACCCTCCTCTACGTTGACACCTGTCGGTGACCCCTTTGAGCTATAAAAGGAGGCCCATGCACAACGTAGAGGGGGTTGGATCCCAGAAACTCAATCACCCCTACGCTCGGTGTAGCTGGTACTGTAGATCTTCAAGCTCCCGAGCTCCAGGAATTCAATACAACCAAGGCAGGAGTAGGGTTTTACGCGTACGCGCGGCCCGAACCTGGGTAAACTGCCCGCGTGTGCTCCTCGATCTGCTCTCTGTGCTCCCTCCGCTCCCTTACCGCAACGTAGAAGGGGCTCCGGTCCCATAGGTGTTCGCGGGCGTCCAGTTTCCCCGACATCTTTGGCGCGCCAGGTAGGGGGCGTCGAGGTTGTGCGAACCTGATCCAGCGCTCACGCGGGCGCAACCTTCAGCAACTTCACCAGCTCCATCAACCTCATCGACTACATCAACATGCCTCCGAAGAAGAAGGCTTCGGAGGTCGGAGGCCCGTCCGCGTCGATCCCACCACCACCAGAGCCAACGGTTGGTGGGGGAGACGCCGGCGGAAGGGTGGACGCCGGTGGGGAGACTCACGACGCCACCAAGTCTAAGGACAAGACGGACGACCAGGCGAACTCCAAGGCCTCGGTGTTCGTGCACGCACCACGTCCCTCTCAGGAGGTGCCAGACCAGCAGCGACGTGGTACCGGAGGTACCATACGCTTGCTGGGACGTGGCCAGGCCGGCGGGTCACGGGACCCTCAAGGCCAACGTCCTGGCACGAGCAAGGCGCGGTCGCCGGGACGGGAACATGCTCCTTCTAACACGGTTAGAAGTCCGAGCGTGTCCCACTCCTCGCACCGTTCGCCACCGTTTCCCTCCTCTCTAGCAGAAGCCCTGGCCAGGGCTCAGCTGCTCCTCGACTTCCCTCCAGCGGCGGACAAGGCCGAAGACTGGAGGGCGACGATCCAGAGCCTCATCGCCTTTGCCAACAACAACGCGCCGCAGCAGCCGGCAACTTCACGACCGCGGCAGGTCGACCAAGCGAAGGCCGACGGTGACAAGACCGCCGGGGGTGCAACTACCGTGCACTCCCCGCCGCGGAAGCAGAAATCGCCGCCCCGCCGGATCAACGTCGACGACGACTCCACGGCGTCGTCGGATCCGCGGGCTCGCCGCGATCAGCGCCAAGTCCTCGACGACAGGCGACGAGAGGACGCTCGAACCCGCATCGAGCGTCGAAGAGAAGCCAGAAGACAGTCTGATCAGCGCGCCGGGACCGCTGTCGACATGCACGCGCCCGGTGAACCAGGCGACTTGCCGTACGCGGCAGGCTGCCCTGCGTTCACCCGAGAGCTGCGGCAAGTCCAGTGGCCCAGCATGAAGAACTTTAAGCCCGACGTACCCGAGAAGTACGACGGCAAGACACACCCCTCGGAGTTCCTCAGCATCTACACCATTGCGGTGCAGGCTGCCGGGGGACGCAACGAGAAGATCCTAGCCAACTACTTCCTGCTCGTGCTTAAGCCAAACGTCAGGTCTTGGCTTATGCACTTGCCGGAGAACTCCATCTCTTCATGGGCGGATTTGTGCCACCAGTTTGTTGGCGCCTTCACGGGCGGCTACAAACCCCACGGCCAGGAGAGCGATCTCCACATCCTTGCCCAGAAGGAGGGAGAGTCCCTGCGCAAATACATCCAGAGGTTCAGCCGCGTTCAGCACAACATCCCCGATGTCCACCCTACCGCGGTAATCAACGCGTTCCACCAGAACGTGCGTAACCGCCGGATGAGGGAGGAGATGGCGATGACCAAGATCTGGGACGTCAGCGAGCTTTACGCTCTGGCCGACAAAAGTGCACGTGCTGAAGAGGGAAGGAGACTCCCCGGAGAGGATGCCGGTGCAGGAGGAAGCGACAGCGAGGATGCCGCCCCGGCAAAGAAAAACCGGCGGCGGAACAACAAGAAGAAGAACAAGGAGGTACTGGTTGTCGAGCAGTCCGGCAAGGAGGCTCCCGCCAAGAAGACACAGGCTGGTGGCTCCGGCAAGGAGGCCGCCCCTATAGCGGCAGCCGACAAGCAGGACGGCTCCGACAAGCAGTACTGCAAGATCCACCGCACCAAGGGCCTCGATCTCCAAAACTACAAGAGGGTAGAGTACCTCGTAGAGCAGCAGAAGGCTGAATACGAGCGTCGCGACAAGGAGAAGGCCCAAGGAGGCGGAGGAGAACCCAGCAAGAAGCGACCGTTCAATGGCCGGGGAGGACGCCGCGGCAAGGCCAAGCAGCGGCAAGGGGACAGACCTCCCCGGGGCCGCGACTAGGACGAAGACGAAGACGATGACGAGGACATGGATGAAGGAGACAACAGCGAGCAGGAGTTCCAGAAGGCCACAGAAGTTCTGTGCGTCGATGGAGGTGCCTCTCTGCACACTTCCCACCGCCAACTCAAACAATGGGTGCGGGAAGTGAATGCAACTGAGCCACCCGTCGAGTCGCGCAGGCTGCTGAAATGGTCCGGCACGCCCATCATCTTCGACCTCGAGGACCACCCTGACCGCACAACCGCGGTCGGGTGCTTGCCGATGTTGGTTTCACCAACTATCCGCAACCTCAAGGTCACCAAGATGTTGGTTGACGGCGGGGCCGGCCTCAACTTGATTTCCTCCGCTGTGATCAAGAAACTGCAGATCCCCGACAGCGAGCTCGAGGAAACCGGGACGTTCCAAGGAATCAACCCGGGAAGGAGCAAGCCGAAGGGGAAGATTACGCTGCGAGTGACCTTTGGTGGAGAGCTCAACTTCAGGACGGAGAAGATCACGTTCGACGTTGCCGATATCCCATTGCCGTACAATGGGATACTTGGCCGTCCTGCGCTCGCCAAGTTCATGGCAGCTTCCCACTACGCATACAACATGCTCAAGATGCCAGGGCCAATAAGCGTCATCTCTGTCCCCGGCGACAAGAAGGATGCGCTTATCTGCGCCGACAAGATTTACCGGGACGCAGCAGCCGCAGCAGACAGCAACACACTTGCCGCTGAAGCTCCCGGGGGGAAGACCAAGACCAAGTCCGGCAAGAGCTCTGGAGCCCACTCCGGCAAACGCACCTCTTCGGAGTGCTGCGCTGCCGTCGAGGACGCACCATCGAGCTCCACCGGCAAGTGCAAGAAAGGAATGGCAGCTCCATCGGCAACCAAGAAGGTGTCCGCCAAAAAGGACGACACTGGTGGTACCTTCACCATCAGTGCTACACTCGACCCCAAATAGGAAAGCGCGCTCGTTGCCTTCCTGCGGGCGAATGTCGACGTGTTTGCGTGGCAACCGTCTGACATCCCCGGCGTTCCCAGGAAGGTAATTGAGCACAAGCTTGCTGTTTGTCCTCATGCGCGGCCCGTCAAGCAGAAGGTCAGGAAGCAAGCGGTGGAGCGCCAAGAGTTCATCGCCGAAGAAATCAAGAAGTTGGAAGCAGCAGGCCTTGTTAGAGGCGTACTCCATCCTACGTGGTTGGCCAATCCAGTTGTCGTACGAAAGGCTAATGGGAAATGGAGACTTTGTATAGACTTCACCGACGTGAATAAAGCCTGTCCCAAGGATCCTTTTCCCTTGCCGCGTATCGACCAGATTGTTGACTCCACGGCTGGATGTGAGTTGCTTTCATTTCTCGATGCATACTCACGTTACCATCAGATATTCATGGCTGAGGAAGACGAAGAGAAGACTGCATTCATCACCCCATGTGGCACATACTGCTTTATACGCATGCCCTTTGGGTTGAAGAATGCGGGCTCAACGTTTGCAAGGGTGGTCCACACTGCTTTTGAGCCACAGATACACAGAAATGTAGAAGCCTACATGGATGATATAGTGGTCAAGAGCAACAGCAAAGATACCCTGATTCAGGACCTAGAAGAGACCTTTGAGAATCTGCGCAAGATACAACTCAAGTTGAACCCCGAGAAGTGCGTCTTCGGAGTCCCCTCCGGCAAGCTTCTCGGGTTCTTCGTGTCCCAGAGGGGGATCGAAGCCAATCCCTACAAGATTAAAGCCATCGAGCAGATTGAAGCCCCGAAGCGCGTCAAGGACGTAAGGAGACTTGCTGGTTGTGTGGCTGCCCTCAGCAGGTTCATTTCAAAGTCTGCAGAACGCGCCCTGCCTTTCTTCAAAATCTTGAAAAAGGCAGGTCCTATGAAATGGACTCCGGAAGCGGAGGCAGCGCTGCAAGACTTGAAAGAATACCTGTCCTCCACTCCAATACTTGTCGCACCTAAACCACAAGAGAAGTTGCTGCTGTACTTAGCGGCAACCAATCAAGTGGTTAGTGTTGCGTTAGTAGCGGAGAGGGAGGCAGATGAGGAACCCACATCCCCGGCAAGCGCATCCAGCGACAAGCAGGGGGCTTCCCCGACAAGCTCTGGCCCCAACAAGGACAAGTCTGCGCAGGAGCAAGGAGAAGTGCGAAAGAAGATGGTGCAGCGCCCAGTTTATTTTGTAAGTTCCCTCTTGCAGGGGGCTAGATCAAGATACTCTGGAGTGCAGAAGTTACTTTTCGGCCTCCTCATGGCCTCAAGAAAGCTGCGCCACTACTTCCAAGCACACGAGATAATGGTGGTCACTCGCTTTCCGTTGAAGAGGATATTGCAAAATCCAGAAGCAACAGGCAGGATCGTCGAGTGGGCACTAGAGCTGTCGAGCTTTGGTCTCAAGTTTGAGAGTACTTCAACCATACAGAGCAGAGCTTTGGCAGAATTCATAGCGGAATGGATCCCAACACCAGATGAAGAAGTTCCAGAGACAAGTATCCCCGTCCAAGAAGCAAGCAAGGAATGGATAATGTACTTCGATGGTGCCTTCTCTCTGCAAGGCGCCGGCGCTGGCGTGTTACTCATAGCGCCCACCGGAGAGCACCTCAAGTATGTTGTTCAAATGCACTTTCCCAAGGAGCAAGCGACAAACAATACTGCCGAGTATGAAGGTCTGCTTGCCGGTCTCAGAATTGCGGCCGAACTTGGGATCAAGAGGCTGATTGTGCGCGGAGACTCACAGTTGGTGGTCCGACAAGTAAACAAGAGTTACCAGAGCCCTCTGATGGAAGCTTATGTTGATGAAGTGAGGAAGCTTGAAGAACACTTTGAAGGCCTACAGATGGAGCACGTTCCAAGAGCTCAGAATGATATCGCTGATGGCCTCTCAAAGTGTGCTGCAATGAAGTTACCTGTGGAACCAGGGGTCTTCGTGCTCAAGCTAACTCAACCATCCGTTACACCATCAGTTGGGCAGAGCAAGAAGAGGAAGTTGGTCTCCGGCGACTACTTGCCGGCAGATCTTCCCGAAGCCGTCGCCAAGGTCCCTAAGATCAACAACCAAAATGCTGAGGAACAGTCTGCTCCTGCGGACCCAAGGGTCTGTATAGTTGAAGCAGGCATTCTCGGCAAGCCTTGCCACGGCAGGCTTGCCGGGGAACCCTCAACTCCGACAGAGCCGCAGGTTCTTGCCGTAGAAGCTGAGGTTCCCGCAACAGCCCTGATGCCTTTAGTCCTTGTTGCTGAGCCTCAAGCTCCAGCATGGGCACAGCAAATCGTCCGTTTTCTTTAGACTGGAGAACTTCCCGAAGAACCAGAAGAGATAGAGAGGATAACCAGGCAGTCAAGTATGTACCAGTTCGTTGGCAACGAACTGTACAGAAGAAGACTCAACGGTGTCAGATTGAAGTGCATTTCCCGGGAAGATGGACAGAAGCTGTTGGCAGAGATACATGGAGGCATATGTGGCCACCACATTGGCGCAAGAGCACTTGCCGTGAAGGCGTTCCGGCAAGGTTTCTTTTGGCCAGAAGCCCTCCAAGATGCAACTGCACAAGTAACTAAATGTGAAGCGTGCCAGTTCCATGCCAAGCAAATTCACCAGCCAGCTCAAGCTCTCCAGACGATCCCTTTGTCCCGGCCCTTCTCGGTCTGGGGGCTCGACATCCTCGGCCCCTTTCCCCGCGCCGTCGGGAGCTTTGAGTACTTGTACGTCGCAATCGACAAGTTCACAAAGTGGCCAGAAGTGGAACCAGTGAGAAAGGTGACAGCACAGTCAGCAGTCAGGTTCTTCAGACCAATAGTTTGCCGTTTCGGAACCCCTAACAGGATCATCACCGACAACGGCACGCAGTTCACAAGTCGCACCTTCATGCAATACGTCCAAGACCTTGGCGCCAAGGTCTCCTTCGCTTCTGTTGCTCACCCAAGGAGCAATGGTCAAGCGGAGAGGGCAAACGCTGAAGTGCTGCGCGGACTGAAGACAAGAACCTTCGACAGGCTGCACAAGTGCGGAAGAAACTGGATCGACGAGTTGCCGGCGGCTCTTTGGTCAATCAGGACGACACCAAATCGAGCCACCAGGCAGACACCCTTTGCCCTTGTCTATGGAGCAGAGGCAGTTCTCCCCACGGAACTCGTATACGGGTCTCCTCGAGTGCTCGCTTACGACGAGCTCGAGCAAGAGCAATTGCGACAAGATGATGCATTGCTCCTTGAGGAGGAACGTTTCCAGGCTGCTGTACGAGCTGCTCGATACCAGCAAGCCTTGCGTCGCTATCATAGCCGCAAGGTCAAGGCCAGGAGTCTCGAGGAAGGCGACCTTGTTCTTCGGCGCGTTCAGTCCGCCAAAGGCTCCAACAAGTCGACGCCGAAGTGGGAAGGCCCTTATCGGGTGAGACAAGTCACAAGGCCCGGCGCTGTCCGCCTTGAGACCGAAGAAGGCTTACCGGTGAGCAACTCCTGGAACATAGAGCATCTTCGCAAGTTTCACCCGTAAGGCGTGGTTGCCGCGATCCGCTCCGGCAACCACCTTTTGTACAAGTCTTGCCGCTGTTGCATGTAAACCTTTGTACAAAGCCGGGCGCAGACCCCGTGCATCAGTAAAACTTTTGTGCTTCGCACCATTTGTCATTTCGTGCTTTTCCTTTTACTTGCATGTGTCATCTGACATTTTGTGCAGCACACATCCCCGGTAAGCAGTAACAAGCCGCAAGGCTCCGTACTTGTATTTCCTCCTCTTTTGCCTTTCTCTCTGAAACAGAAGGAATGTTCCTCGCGCACAAGTTTGCCGGGGGGGAAGGAGATAGAAGTATGGACCAAGTGCTGTTCAAGAAAGGAAAGTCTTGCCGGGAAACAAACAATCCATGAAAGCTAAGGTACCAAAGTTTGAGCATTCAAATTTTTAAATTTTTTGTTATCTTCCTTGAACAACCACACTTTGTATGGAAAACCTGTGCGCGGAGGAACCTACCCGTGGCTAGCCGCGCCCTTACTTTGTTTCGAGCACGCTCAACGGCTTAAGTGAGCTGCGACAAGTGTCGCGCCCTTACTTCATTTTCGAGTTCGCTCAGCAATCTAAGTGTGCTGCGACTAGCTGCGGCAAGGTTTCTTGCCGACAAGGGCTTTGCTAGCAGGCTGCTAAGAGTCTCGCACTCAGCGCTCGCGACAAGGGTCCCCTTTGCCGGCGAGTTCCCCTAAAAGCGTAGGGTGGGAAGCATACAAAGTGAAGGGACTAAAGCAAGGGAGATAACATTGCATTGATTACCCGAAATAAAAGTATATATTACAGAGATAACTTGCCGCTGTTCTAAACAACTACTACCTATGACTTAATCGACAACGGCGAGGGAAGCAAGGTGCCTAGTCTCTGCGGTCTCCGTCAATCCTCTGGATCTTGCCCACCTTGGCTACGATGTGGGCAACTTGGGCCTTCAACGCCTCCTGGTCAGCTTCGGGCGGCAGGGTTCGAAGGACGTTGACGAGGTTGATCCCGGGGTTGCGGTAGACGATCTTCGACAACACTCGCTCCATAGTACCCGTGCAAAGCCGGCGCGCCTCGTCAGCCAGCTGCGTGGGGATCTTCTCCCGTAGCCGCGCGAGAGCCGGCGCCACTCCTCTGAGGAACAAGCTCAGCTTGGCGCTGTGGGGGAGATTCTCGTCGGGGGAGTACGCGAGGTGCTCCGCCCTCAGCGCCACCATCTCCATATCGATGTTGGCGGCAGAAGTGACGAGCTCCTCGGTCCACTGCTCCACCGTCCGCTGAAAGTGGTTTTGCGAGACGGCGGCGCTCTCCAGCAAGGCCCTCTCGGTACGGAGATCGTCCTTCAGCTTCGTCTCGCGGTCCCGGGCGGCGTCAAGCGAGTCGGTGAGGGTAGAGACCTTCATCTCCAAGTCAGCGATGGAGTCCCTGGCGTCGGTGAGCTCTTTGCCCTTCTCGGAGAGGCGGATTTGCAGCTCCGAGTTGGTGTGGGCATCCTTCTCCCGCGCCACGTTGAGCGCGGCGACCCTGTCTTCGCTCGCCTTTGAGTTCAGCTCCATCTGCGCCACCCTGGCCTCCAGATCCCTCTTGGCGGTCTCTGCGGCAGCGGCGGCATCCCTCGCCTCCTGCAGAGCCCCGCCAATAGCCTGCTCCCGAGCGGTGAGGTCGTCCTCGTGGCTGTCGAGGTCGACCTTCCGCTGGTTGAGCTCTCCTTCCCGCCGAGACAGCTCCTCGGCGGCCAGACGCTGCTGCTCCTCCACCTCGGCCTTCTCGAGGAGGAATGCTTGGTGTGCTCCGACAAGCTCTTCGTGCTCCTCCGCCAAGTTTCGGAGGGCCGCCTGGTTGGCGGCACGGAGCTCCGCGGCGCGCTTCTCCAAATCAGCACCAGCCTTGGCAGCCAGAGCCTCCCGAGACTCCAACTTCGCCTGCCTAGCCCGGTACAAGGCCAAGAGTCGACGCAGGAGTTGCTCTTCTTCGGGCTCATCGCTGCTGCCGGGCGCATCTACAACCTTCAACCCGGCGGAGGCGAGAACTTCTCCGTCAAACGTCTCTCCCTCTGTGGGTGCCCTTGATGAGGACGCCCACGGGACTTGGATAAAGACCCCGTTGGCGGCCTCCAGATAGACGCCCGACCCAGCCGCGGAAGCGGAAGGATCGGCGGCCGGTGCAGCGTCCGGCGCTCCTGCGGCCTCCGGGCCAGCAGTGCGGTCGCCGGTCCCTTCCCCAGCCGCGGCGTCAGCGGTCGGGGCGGTCTCCTCGGCGGCTGGCTCATCGGCGCCAACCATTCCCTCTGCGGCGGTGGCATCGCCAGCGTCGCCACGCACCTCCTCCTCGGCAATGGTTTCCGTCTCCATCGACTCCGGGGTGGGCAGATCTAGCAGAAGAAAAAGAAAAGAAAGATTTGTCAAGCAAATATCCAAAAAGAAGAATCCAAGAAGAAGAAAGTACAAGGGTTTACCTGCGTGGGCCTCTTCGATGACGGGGTCCCTCGCCGGGGAGTTATCCCTTGGCGGCGTAGAAGTGGCCCCTGCTGGCGGAGGGCCGCTTGCGCCCTCCCTTGGCAGGGTGCTCACCCTTGTCGGGCTGCTCGCCCTTGGCGGGGTACTCGCCCTCGGCAGAGTGCCCGTCCTTGGCGGAGCGCTGTCCTTCGCCGGGGAGCTCATCCTTGGCGGGGAGGGTGGAACAGGCGACTCGTCGGGGGCGACCTCTTGGTGCTCCTGCGGTTGCGGCTCCACTTCTGCACAAGACAACAAGATATCAATAAGGATAACAACCTCAAGCGCGCCCGTCAAGCAGAAAAATGAATACCAGACTTACGCTGGGGGCTGCTCCCCGGAGCAGCAGGCTGGTCCGGCAAGTCTGTCGCTGGCGCATCACCTGCCGCTGCGACGGGCTCGTCGTCCTCGATATCGACCACAGGGATCTTGGCCCTCTTCGCCATCCGCTGGGTCAAGGTCCTGGAAGCCAAAACAAGATCAGAACCAAGCAAGAGAAATCAAGACAAAATCAAAGGAAATAATAATTGCAAGTACTTACTCTTCCTCCTCTTCGTCGGAGCTGAGGGCGGAGAAGTCAAACCCCGCCTCGCGTGCTCCAGCGCGAGGAGCTGGAGGAGAAGGCTCCCTCGGGCGCTTGGCGGGCTCCGGGGCTGTGGGCTGTGAAGACCCAACACCGGTCGTCGCCGAGGACCGAGGGGTAGAAGGAGCACCAGAGCCACTCCGGGAAGATCCCCCTCCGCTTGTCGCTCGGGCACGGGGTGCCTCCTTGACGACCTCGCTCGTCATGGTGGCACGTGTCGCACGGCGCTTCGGCTGCTGTCGAGGCGCCTGTGGCCTCGTCGTCTCAGCTGCCTTGCAGAGGCGCTTCTTCTGTTGTGCCGGAGGACTTGGTGGAGGCGGAGAGTTCTCCGAGGATGAGGAGGCGTCGTCGTCAAGATTCAGGGACCCGCCGGAATCTTCGTCAGAGTCACCAGTCTCGGATTCCTCCTCCTCCTCGGCAGGCCCGCTGGACTCAGTACCCTGCCCGACAGCCTCGCCCATCCCGGCAGGCTCCCCGGTAGGCTCCCCGGCAAACTCCTCGGGCGCGAGCTTCAACAACTTGAGGATTTCCTCCTCCTCAGCCTGGCTCACCGCGTCCGCGGCTTCCGCCTCGTCCACAGTGTACCCGAACTCACCCGCAGCTGCTGCTGCGGCGGCCTCCTCCATCCTGTTGGCTATGTAGGCCACATCCCGGTCGGTGGTCGTCCGGGTGAGGCCTTTTCTCTCATCGGGGTTGCGTGGCCGTTCAATCAGATTATCGAAGAAAGCCTGCACGATCTCCGCCGAAGGCATCAGCCAAGTGGGGACGATTCTGTGGGAGTCGCACTCAGGCATTGCCGCGCGGATGGCACTGAGGGCAGTATTGTTACACAGAGGAACTACTCCGACCGACGGTCTGAACCACTCCGGGTGCTTGGGGTCATGCTTGAACAGCTCCCGGACCATCCCCTTGAGTTCCAAGACAGTGAAGTTGTAGTTCAGACCGGGGCGCAGCCTCATGCGGTCTGCCGCATTGCCGAACTCCCAGGCGGGCCTCTTCCTTGCTTGCAGAGGGGCAATGCGGCGGCGGAGGAAATCGGCCCCAACTTCACCTACAGTAAGATTTGCGATCCGGAGACGAAGGATCCTAGTGAGGGCAATCTGCAGCTTGTCGTCCTCCGGGGCCAAGTCGCTCCAATCCTTGCCGCGCACTATTGCAGTCTGGCGCGGCAAGGTAAACTGCTTGGGCTCATCTTCCAGAATCCAGCACCAGTCAGCCCTCCACTCCTCCCACTTGCCGCGGAGCTCTCCTTTCAAGTACGCCTCCTTCTTGTTCAGCCTAAAGATCCAGGAGATGCCGCCGGAGAGTGGGGATTCAGATTCTACTCTAGGCGTGAAGAAATGGCGGAAAAGAGCTACATTTGGGTGGACCCCGACATAGTTTTCGCACAGATGTGCGAAAACGGCCAAGGTGAGAACGGCATTTGGGGTGAAATCTAGGAGGTGGAGGCCGTACGTATTCATCACATCACAGAAGAACTCCGAATACGGAGGACAGAGACCGCAATAGAAGAACGAAGCGAAGAAGTGGTAACCTCCCGGGAACATGTCGACAGCCACGGCGGGGAGGACTCTGGTGCGCGGGTGATCCTTCATCTCCCTCGCCCAGAACAAGTAGTACTTGTCCCGCAGCTCCCTCGGGCCGAGCCTCGGCGGGAAGACCACCATTCTTCTCCGCATGGCTGCTAGCTTCGCCGCCTGCTCAGACTTCTCCTTCTTCGCCTTGTCGCTCTTCGCCTTGTCGCTCTTCGCCTTGTCGCTCTTCGCCTGGTCGCTCTTTGGGGCCATGGCGGGGACGGCGAGGGAGGACGGCGGCGCTGCGGGTGGGGAAGACGGTGGAGAAAGGGCGGAAGCAGGGAGCGGCGGGGGTTTCTGAAGATTCAAGGCGCAATGAAAGCAATGGGGAAAAACTGCCCCTGCTTCCTCTGCTTTTAAGGAGGAAGTGGGGGACGTTCCGCATTTCCCCATTAAAGAAACAGGCCACGATCTCTCCCACAACGCCGCAATCGACGCGTGCCATTAGGGAGGGACGCGGCGAATCTGGAGTGGAAAACGGCGCGCCGTGGGCCGCGTGTGCCCGTGCACTGTTTTGGGCCTGGCCCAACAGCGCTCGGCACCGTGTGTGGCCCAGGCCCGGGGGCTCCTGTCGGTGTACTAAAGTAGGGGTACCTTAGTATCCCGACTTGTGCACGGGCAGTAGCAGCATCCCATGGTCTGGCTCACCACGCGCCCGCCAAAGCCCACTCTAGACCCCTTTAAGCCATTCAAGAACAAAGTATTCAAGTTAAGAGACAAGGCCCCGGCAAGAGGAGCTTGCCGGGAAGGCCGCACCAGGCTCAAGGTTGTCATTCCAGCACAAGACCCTGGCAAGAGGAGCTTGCCAGGAAGGCCAAAAGAACGGCACCTCAAGAAGGTGCATCGCGGCGCGTCATGCGCCCCGGCAGGACCCGGAGAGCGCCAGGCTTCCGGGCCCGGCAAGGTTGCGACCCCGGCAAGGTGCTTGCCGGGGGAAGCCTACCCTGTGTGCCTACGCTCCAGCTCATCTGGCCACGCGTCGCCCTGGGGCCCTTCCAGGGGCACGTGGCAGATGGCTGTGCAGCCTAGGGTACACGGTGGCAAGCCGCGGTGACGAGGCCATCGCCGTGGCGAACGGAGACGCATGGACGGACGCTTTTGGGGCGACGGCGGCGGGCATTCAATGCCTTTGTCCCCCACCGTCAAAGTTAGGTGAAGACCACTATTTATACACTGTTCATGCACTGTTACAACCACCACCATTTTTACATTTTTACCCTCCTCTACGTTCACCTGTCGGTGACCCCTTTGAGCTATAAAAGAAGGCCCATGCACAACGTAGAGGGGGTTGGATCCCAGAAACTCAATCACCCCTACGCTCGGTGTAGCTGGTACTGTAGATCTTCAAGCTCCCGAGCTCCAGGAATTCAATACAACCAAGGCAGGAGTAGGGTTTTACGCGTACGTGCGGCCCGAACCTGGGTAAACTGCCCGCGTGTGCTCCTCGATCTGCTCTCTGTGCTCCCTCCGCTCCCTTACCGCAACGTAGAAGGGGCTCCGGTCCCATAGGTGTTCGCGGGCGTCCAGTTTCCCCGACAAAATCCATCAGATGCCTCCGAGACGTGAGCCCGGATTTCAGTTTCCTCCTGAGCTCACTCAGTTGATCCAGCAGCAGAACACTTTGATGCAACTTCTTGTCCAGAACAACAAGAACAATCAGAACAACAACAACAACTCTCCACCACCACCACCCTTGGACAACCTGACACGTTTCCTAAGGTTGCAACCACCAGTGTTTTCTAGTAGCATTGAACCAATAGTTGCTTATGACTGGCTGCGCAAGATTGGAAGGGAGTTGACCACTGCAAATTGCATGAATGCTGAGAAGGTGAGTTTTGCTGCACATTAATTGGCTGGACCAGCAGCAGCATGGTGGGAGAATTACACAGCCACTTTCCCTGTAGACAACGTCACTTGGGATTAGTTTCAACAAGCTTTTCGCACTGCCCATGTCTCAACTGGAGCCATGAGCATGAAGAAGCTAGAGTTTCGCAACTTGCGCCAAGGAAATCGTACTATGGCTCAGTACGTAGATGAGTTTAGTACTTTATCTTGTTATGCCCCAGATGATGTGGCCCCAGATGCCGCAAAACAGGAGAAGTTTATTGAAGGGCTGAATGACGAGATGAACATACAGTTGATGGTGGCAACCTTCAACAACTACCAGGAGTTGGTAGATAAGGCTCTTATGATTGAAGGGAAGCAGCAGCAGATTCAGAGCCGCAAGAGGAAGTATGGACAAGGAAGGAGTAATTTTGGAGCCCAACAGAAGCCCCGTTTCACCCCAAACTCGGGAGGATACACCCATAACCATGGAAGACACACCCATAATGGAGGAAGTTCTCACAACCACAAGGGCTCCAAGAACGGGAATGGGAATGGAGGAAGCAATAATCAGAACCGCTCCACTCCATCCACACCCGCCAAGAGGGATTTAGGTCACATTACCTATTTCAAGTGCGGGAAGAATGGACACTATGCCACGGAGTGCCCGGAAGCGAAGAATGGGAACGACAATGAAAGCACTGGGAAGAAGCCTAACCCTTTCAACAAAGGACGAGTGAACCACGTGACCGTGGAGGAGGTTGAACAGCAACCTGATGCAGTTGTCGGTAAGTTTTTGGTTAAGTCATTTACCGCAGTAGGTCTTTTCGATACTAGTGCATTGCATTCATACATTTCAAGGGGATTCATGAATAGATATAAGTTGCCCACCCAAGTCCTTAAGACCCCCATGTTAGTAAGTTCCCCAAGAGCAAGTATATGGCAAATCAAGGATGTTTTCAAGTACCATTGACCATTGGACGCCATGTTTTCTCCTCAGACCTGATAGTTTTGGAGTCACAAGGATTGGATGTGATACTAGGTATGGATTGGCTATCGATGTATGGAGGGAACATCGATTGTGCTAGTAAGTCGATTTTGCTTTCCACCCTGGAGGGAAAACGGATCAAGTATGTATCTAGGCATTCACCTAGAAGGACACAAGTACATTCTCTCTTTGGAGTTGTTCAGGACGAAGTGCCAGTAGTAAGGGATTATCCGGATGTATTTCCAGAGGAGCTACCAGGCATGCCGCCGGATAGGGACACAGAGTTTTTGATTGAGTTATTTCCAGGCACAGGACCAATATCGAAGAGACCGTACCGGATGCCAGCAAATGATCTGGAAGAGATCAAGATGTAGATTAAGGAGTTATTGGAGAAATGATTTATTAGACGAAGTTCATCACCTTGGGGAGCCCCAGTGCTCTTGGTCGAGAAGAAGGATGGATCTTTAAGGATGGTCGTTGATTATCGGGCACTGAACGAAGTGACGATTGAGAATAAGTACCCACTGCCGATGATCAATGACTTGTTCGACCAACTTCAAGGAGCTAAAGTATTCTCCAAGATCGATCTATGATCAGGATACCACCAGTTGAAGATCCGAGAGAAGGATATACCCAAGACAGCCTACACCACAAGGTATGGGCTATATGAGTATACGGTTATGTCGTTTGGACTGTCTAACGCCCCCCCGCCTATTTCATGAGTATGATGAATAAGGTATTCATGGAGTTCTTGGATAAGTTTGTCGTGGTATTCATTGATGATATCTTGGTGTACCCGAAGAACGAAGAGGAACACGAGGAGAATTTGCGTTTGGTTCTTGAGAAGCTCGGAGAACATCAGTTATATGCCAAGTTTAGCAAATGTGAGTTTTGGTTGAAGGAAGTTGGATTCTTAGGACATGTTATATCAGGAGAAGGTATAGTAGTGGATCTTGTCAAGGTGCAGGCAGTCACTGAGTGGTTGACACCCACCTCAGTTGGAGAAATCCGCAGTTTTCTTGGACTCGCGGGGTATTACCGAAGATTCATAGAGAATTTCTCCAAGATTGCAAAGCCTATGACGACATTGTTGAAGAAGGACACCAAGTTTTATTGGACTGAAGAGTGCAAAGAAAGTTTCCAGGAGTTAAAGAAACGTTTAACGACAGCCCCAGTGCTGATCTTGCCAGATATACGCAAGGATTTCCAAGTGTATTGCGACGCTTCACGATTAGGACTTGGAGGAGTACTGATGCAGGACGAAAGAGTTGTTTCTTATGCATCTCGCCAACTTCGACCGCGCGAGTTGAAATATGCTACACATGATTTGGAGCTAGCAGCTGTGGTGCATGCGCTCAAAACCCGGAGACACTTTCTTATTGGGAATCTTTGTGATGTGTACACGGATCACAAGAGTTTGAAGTACATTTTCACTTAGAAGGAGCTGAACCTCAGACAGAGGAGATGGTTGGAGCTCATAAAGGATTGTGATATGAAGCTGCACTATCATCCTGGCAAGGCCAATGTCGTTGCAGACGCTTTGAGCCGGAAGAGTTATGCCAATACCCTAGTAAATAGAGGATTGTCAAAGGAATTAGCAGAAGATCTCCGGGAGCTTCTTTTGGAGATAGTCCCTAGGGGATTTTTTGCAACCTTGGAGGTTCAGTCAACATTATTGGGAAAGATAAGAGAAGCCCAGAAGGATGACAAAGAGATTGCCGAAATCAAGGAGAAGATGAGTGAAGGAAAAGCCAAGGGTTTTCGTGAGGACGAACACGACACCTTGTGGTTGGAGGACCGAATCTATGTGCCCAACAACGCCGAGATCAGGAAGTTGATATTACAGGAAGCACATGATTCACCATACTCGATGCACACCGAAAACACTAAGATGTATTTGGATTTGAAGGAACGTTTATGGTGGACTGGAATGAAGAAGGATATTGCCGAGTATGTAGCCGTATGTGATGTATGCCAGAGAGTGAAGGCGGAACATCAGAAGCCAGCAGAATTACTGTAGCTTTTGCCGATACCTGAATGGAAGTGGGATAAGCTTGGCATGGACTTTATCACCGGATTACCCAAGACCAGATCGGGATATGACTCAATCTGGGTAGTAGTGGATCGCTTGACCAAAGTAGCCCACTTTATCCTCATGAAGACCACATATACCAGTGCGAAGTTGGACAAGATATACATGACCAGGATCGTATGTCTGCATGGAGTTCTGTGGACCATCGTATCAGATAGACGAGCACAGTTCACTTCAAAGTTTTGGCATCAGCTACACCAGACTTTGGGGACCAGACTAGAATTCAGTACAACCTTTCACCCGCAGACAGATGGACAGACCGAGAGAGTCAATCAGATTCTGGAGGACATGCTGAGAGCTTGCGCGTTAGATTATGGATCTAGTTGGGACGATAACTTGCCCTATGCAGAGTTCTCGTACAACAACAGTTACCAGGCCAGTTTGAAGATGGCACCGTTCGAAGCATTGTACGACAGGAGATGCCGAACGCCGTTGATGTGGGATGAAGTCGAAGACCGTCAGTTATTTGGACCAGATCTGATCAAAGAGTCAGAAGAGAAGGTTAAGCTGATTCGAGATAGATTGAAGGTAGCTCAGTCCATGCAGAAGAGTTATGCAGACTCAAAGCGCAAGGAAGTAGTCTATGAAATTGGAGACAGAGCGTACCTGAGGGTGTCGCATATGAGGCAACCTCAATTCCATTTTTTTGTAGTTTTCTTTTATAGACTAAACTAGTGATAAAACAAGAAACTAAAAGATTCGATTGCAAGATCTAAAGATATACAGTCAAGCACTAACCTCCCCGGCAACGGCGCCAAAAAAAAGCTTGATGTCTACTACGCAACCTTCTTCTTGTAGACGTTGTTGGGTCTCCAAGTGCAGAGGTTTGTAGGACAACCTCAAATTTCCCTCAAGTGGGTAACCTAAGGTTTATCAATCCGTGGGATGCGTAGGATGAAGATGGTCTCTCTCAAACAACCCTGCAACCAAATAATAAATAGTGTCTTATGTCCCCAACACACCCAATAGAATGGTAAATTGTATAGGTGCAGTAGTTAGGCAAAGAGATGGTGATACAAATGCAATGTGGATGATAGATATAGGTTTTTGTAATCTGAAAATATAAAAACAGCAAGGTAACTAATGATAAAAGTGAGCATAAATGGTATTGCAATGCTTTGAAACAAGGCATAGGGTTCATACTTTAACCAGTGCAAGTTCTCTAAACAATAATAAGATAACTGGATCATATAACTATCCCTCAACATGCAACAATGAGTCACTCCAAAGTCACTAAAAGCGGAGAAAAAACGAAGAGATTATTGTAGGGTACGAAACCACCTCAAAGTTATTCTTTCTGATCAATCTATTCAAGAGCCCGTAGTAAAATAACACGAAGCTATTCTTTCGGTTTGATCTATCATAGAGTTCGTACTAGTATAACACCTTAAGACACACATCAACCAAAACCCTAATGTTACCTACATACTTCATTGTCACCTCAAGTATCCATGGTCATGATTATATGATATGCATCACACAATCTCATATTCATCTATTCAACCAACACAAAGAACTTCAATGAGTGCCCGAAAGTTTATACCGGAAAGTCAAGACCAAAACGTGTGCCAACCCCTATGCATAGATTCCCAAGGTCAAGGAACCCGCAAGTTGATCACCAAAACATACATCAAGTAGACCACATGATATCCCATTGTCACCACAGATAAGCACATGCAAGACATACATCAAGTGTTCTCAAATCCTTAAAGACTCAATCCGATAAGATAACTTCAAAGGGAAAACTCAATCCATCACAAGAAAGTAGAGGGGGAGAAACATCATAAGATCCAACTATAATAGCGAAGCTCGCGATACATCAAGATCGTGCCATCTCAAGAACACGAGAGAGAGAGAGAGAGAGATCAGACACATAACTACTAGTACATACCCTTAGCCCCGAGGGTGGACTACTCCCTCCTCGTCATGGAGTGCGCCGAGATGATGAAGATGGCCACCGGAGAAGGATTCCCCCCTCCGACAGGGTGCCAGAACGGGTCTAGATTGGTTTTCGGTGGCAACAAAGGCTTGCGGTGATGGAACTCCCGATCTAGATTATTTTCTGGAGGTTTCTATATATACAGGAGGTGTTGGAGTCGGGGTCAAGTAAGGGGGGTCCCCGAGGCGGCCACGAGATAGGGTGACATCGAGGAACGGTCATCTTGCCTGAGATGCCGCAAGGAAGAAGAACGAGTCCATGAAGAAGACAAACGGACGTAGTCAAACGAATCCTCACAATTCTGGAACAAAACCAAAGTTAACGAGAGAAGCAAACCGAAAGAAGCAAACAACATGGTAAACACACAAGAATAAACATGGCATGATGCACAATCAAGTATGATGCATGTCTAGTTTAAATATGCATGGCATGGCATGGCAAAGTGCAACAAACAATACTACAAGTTAAGTGGAGCTCAATATGCAATGAGTTGCATATTGACGAAACACCACATTTAATTATTTCGTTCGCTCTAATTTCTGTATGCAACATGATTAAATGTTGGTTAACATGGCAAGAGGTGCAACACAAATAATTCTATACTATGTAAGCAATTTAAATGGGGCCGAAAACAACAAAAAATAATTCCGGAAAATCCCCATGTGCATATTTCCAATTAACTCCTGCTCTGCCTAAACCATATTTTTGAGTTGTTAAACAGAAAAATAAAGTGCACCAAGTTAAAATATGCATTTTTCTAGACAAGTTACATATAAAGTTTATTAAATTTGGAGGTACTGTTATTTAGTTATGAATAAAACTATTTTAGCATGTCATTTCTACAAATTAATTCAAACAACAAGTTTAACATTTTAACATGGATGAAAGTTGCACATTATTAATCTACCCAAAATTCTAAGCAATTTGCATATATAGTTTGTTTAATACCGATGCACGGTTGGTGAGATATTAAATGCATGAACTCTAGGGACTTTTCTATAAAACAACACTCTTTGGATAATTAGATCTAGTAGGACAAACCAAACCAATAATTCGAACAAACTTGCAAGGATATTATAATCATACATAAAAGATTTCAGAAAAGAATCAAATATTTCTTGTAGATAATCTTGATCATAAACCCACAATTCATTGGATCTCGACAAACACACCGCAAAAAGATTACATCAAATAGATCTCCTCGAAGATCGAGGAAAACTTGGTATTGAGATCCAAAAGAGAGAAGAAGCCATCTAGCTAATAACTATGGACCCGAAGGTCTGTGGTAAACTACTCACAACTCATGGTGAGGCTATGGTGTTGATGTAGAAGCACTCCGTGGTAGATCCCCCCTCTGGCGGAGCTCCGGAACAGGCCCCGAGATGGGATCTCATGGGAACAGAAGGTTGCGGCGGTGGAGTTAGGGTTTTCTGTGTTGCCTCGATGTTTTCAGGGTATGTGGACATATATAGGAGGAAGAAGTATGTCGGTGGAGCAATGTGGGGCCCACGAGGGTGGGGGCGCGCCCAGGGGGAGGGGCGCGCCCTGGACCCTCATGGTCACCACGTTTCTTCTCTGGCTTGATGCTCAAGTCTCTTGTGAAGATATCGTTCCAAAAATAACTCTTCCGAAGGTTTCATTCCGTTTGGACTCCGTTTGATATTCCTTTTCTGCGAAACCCTGAAATAGGCAAAAAAAAAAACAATCTACACTGGGCCTTGGGTTAATAGGTTGGTCCAAAAATAATATAAAAGTGTATAATAAATCCCATTAAACATCCAAAACAGAATATATAATAGCATGTAACAATAAAAAATTATAGATACGTTGGAGACGTATCAGACACCAAGATTGGTGCTTTCATTGAGAGTTCCACTGTGTCGTCGATAGAAGGATTAATGGAACACTTCGTCATCAACGACGGCGCCACCATTGAGGGAATTTTTCTCCCCGGCCAGCTTTTCGTGTTCGGCGGCTTTGTGCTTCGTGCCAACATGGAATGCCACCTCGAGCAGGTTGACAGCTATGCAGGCCTAGGGTTCATACTTTAAGTAGTGAAAGTTCTCTCAACAATAATAACATAACTGGATCATATAACTATCCGTAAACATGCAACAAAGAGTCACTCCAAAGTCACTAATAGCGGAGAACAAACGAAGAGATTATGGTAGGGTAAGAAACCACCTCAAAGTTATTCTTTCTGATCGATCTATTCAAGAGTCCGTAGTAAAATAACATGAAGCTATTCTTTCCGTTCGATCTATCATAGAGTTCGTACTAGAATAACACCTTAAGACACAAATCAACCAAAACCCTAATGTCACCTAGATACTCCATTGTCACCTCAAGTATCCGTGGGCATGATTATATAATATGCATCACACAATCTCATATTCATCTATTCAACCAACACAAAGTACTTCAAAGAGAGCCCCAAAGTTTCTATCAGAGAGTCAAGACGAAAACGTGTGCCAACCCCTATGGATAGATTCCCAAGGTCACGGAACCCGCAAGTTGATCACCAAAACATACATCAAGTGGATCACATGATATCACATTGTCACCACAGATAAGGAAATGCAAGACATACATCAAGTGTTCTCAAATCCTTAGAGACTCAATCCGATAAGATAACTTCATGGGGAAAACTCAATCCATTACAAGAGAGTGGAGGGGGAGAAACATCATAAGATCCAACTATAATAGCAAAGCTCGCGATACATCAAGATCGTGCCATCTCAAGAACACGAGAGAGAGAGAGAGAGATCAAACACATAGCTACAGATACATACCCTCAGCCCCAAGGGTGAACTACTCCTCCCTCGTCATGGAGAGCGCCGGGATGATGAAGATGGCCACAGGAGAAGGCCCCCCCCCTCCGGCAGGGTGCCAGAACGGGTCTAGATTGGTTTTCGGTGGCAACAGAGGCTTTTGGCGGCGGAACTCCCGATCTAGGTTATTTTCCGGAGGTTTCAGTATATATAGGAGGTGTTGGAGTCGTGGGCAAGTAAAGGGGGTCTTCGGGCTGTCCACGAGGAAGGGGGGCGCACCCAAGGGGAGGGGCGCGGCCCCCTCCCTCATGGGCAGCCCGTGGACCTTCTGGTCCTCCTTCGGTACTCTCTGGTCATCTTTTGGTCCAAAAACGTCCTCCGTTGAGTTTTAGGTCAATTGGGATCCGTTTGATATTCCTTTTCTGCGATACTCTAAAACAGGAGAAAAACATAAACTGGCACTTGGCTCTGGGTTAATAGGTTAGACCCAAAAATCATATGAAAGTGTATATTAAAGCCCATAAAACATCCTAGAAGGATAATATAATAGAATGGAACAATAAAAAATTATAGATACATTGGAGACATATCAAGCATCCCCAAGCTTAATTCCTGCTCGTCCTCGAGTAGGTAAATGATAAAAACAGAATTTTTGATGTGGAATGCTACCTAACATAATTCTCAATGTGATTTTCTTTATTGTGGCATGAATGTTCAGATCCGAAAGATTCAAGACAAAAGTCTATATTGACACAAGAATAATAGTACTTCAAGCATATTAACAAAGCAATCATGTCTTCTCAAAATAACATGGCCAAAGAAAGTTATCCCTACAAAATCATATAGTCTTGCTATGCTCCCTCTTCATCACACAAAATATTCATATCATGCACAACCCCGGTTTCAGCCAAGCAATTTTTTTGATACTCAAATTTTTTCAAACCTTTCAACTTTCACGCAATACATGAGCGTGAGCCATGGATATAGCACTATATGTGGAATAGAGTGGTGGTTGTGGAGAAGACAAAAAGGAGGAAGATAGTCTCACATAAACTAGGCATATCAATGGGCTATGGAGATGCCCATCAATAGATATCAATGTGAGTGCGTAGGGATTGCCATGCAACGGATGCACTAGAGCTATAATTGTATGAAAGCTCATCAAATGAAACTAAGTGGGTGTGCATCCAACTTGCTTGCTCATGAATACCTAGGGAATTTGAGGAAGCCCATCATTGGAATATACAAGCCAAGTTCTATAATGAAAATTCCCACTAGTATATGAAAGTGACTAAACAAGAGACTCTCTATCATGAAGATCATGGTGCTACTTTGAAGCACAAGTGTGGAAAAAGATAGTAGCATTGTCCCTTTTCTTTTCTTTCCTTTTTTCCTCTTTTTTTGGGCCTTTCTTTTTTTCTTTGGCTTTTCCTTTTTTTTCTTTTTTTCTTTGGGACAATGCTCTAATAATGATGATCATGACACTTCTATTGATTTAAAACTCAATATTACAATTCGATACTAGAACAAAGTATGACTCTATATGAATGCCTCCGGCGGTGTACCGGGATGTGCAATGAATCAAGAGTGACATGTATGAAAATTTATGCATGTTGGCCTAGCCACAAATACGATGTCAACTACATGATCATGCATGGCAATATGACAATATGAAGTGTGTCATATGAACGGAATGGTGGAAAGTTGCATGGAAATATATCTCGGAATGGCTATGGAAATGCCATGATAGGTAGGTATGGTGCCTGTTTTGAGGAAGGTATATGGTGGGTGTATGGTACCGGCGAGAGTTGCGCGGTACAAGAGAGGCTAGCAATGGTGGAAGTGTGAGAGTGCGTATAATCCATGGACTCAACATTAGTAATAAAGAACTCATATACTTATTGCAAAAATTTACAAGTCATCAAAACAAAGCAATCAACGCGTACTCCTAGTGGGGAGGTTTGTAGGAGTTAACCATCGCGCCCCCCTGACGTCCACACAAAGGATGACACTCAATAAATACCTCATGCTCTAACTTCGTCACATAGCGGTTCACCATACGTGCATGCTACGGGAATCACAAACTTTAACACAAGTATTTCTCAAATTCGTAATTACTCTACTAGCATGACTCTAATATTACCATCCTTATATCTCAAAACAATCATCAAGCATCAAACTTCTCATAGTATTCAATGCACTTCATGTGAAAGTTTTTACTATACCCATCTTGGATGCCTATCATATTAGGACTAAATTCATAACCCAAGCCAATTACCATGTTGTTCTAAAAGACTCTCAAAAAGATAAAAGTGAAGGATGAGAGATCAATAATTCTTCAAAATAAAACCACCGCTGTGCTTTAAAAAGATATAAGTGAAGCACTAGAGCAAAAGACAAACTAATCTGAAAGATATAAGTGAAGATCAATGAGTAGTTGAATAATTATGTAACTATGTGAAGACTCTTTATTATTTAATAATTTCAGATCTTGGGATATTATTCAAACAGAAAGCAAAACAAAATAAAAGAAAATGACGCTCCAAGCAAAACACATATCATGTGGTGAATAAAAATATAGCCTCAAGTAAAGTTACCGATGAACGAAGACGAAAGAGGGGATGCCTTCCCGGGGCATCACCAACCTTAGGATTTTGGTTGTCCTTGAATTTTACCTTGGGGTGCCTTGGGCATCCCCAAGCTTCTGCTCTTGCCACTCCTTATTCCATAGTCTATCGAATCTTTACCCAAAACTTGAAAACTTCACAACACAAAACTCAACAGAAAACTCGTAAGCTCCGTTAGTATAAGAAAATAAAACCACCACTTAGATACTGTTGTGAACTCATTCTAAATTCATATTGGTGTTATATCTACTGTATTCCAACTTCCCTATGGTTCATACCCTTCGATACTACTCATAGATTCATCAAAATAAGCAAACAACACACAGAAAACAGAATCTGTCAGAAACAGAATAGTCTGTAGCAATCTGTAACTTTCGAATACTTCTGTAACTCTAAAAATTCTCAAATAAACTGGTGGAAGTGAGGAATTTGTCTATTAATCTTATGCAAAAAGAATCAACTAAAAAGCACTCTCCAGTAAAAAATGGTAGCTAATCTCGTGAGAGCTAAAGTTTCTGTTTTTTACAGCATGATCACATAAACTTCACACAAGTCCTCCCAAAGGTTCTACTTGGCACAAACACTAATTAAAACACAAAACCACATCTAAACAGAAGCTAGATGCAATATTTATTCCTAAACAGAAGCAAAAAGCAAAGAACAAAAATAAAGTTGGGTTGCCTCCCAACAAGCGCTATTGTTTAACGCCCCTAGCTAGGCATGATGATTTCAATGATGCTCGCATAAAAGATAAGAATTGAAACATAAAGAGAGCATCATGAAGAATATGACTAGCACATTTAAGTCTAACCCACTTCCTATGGATAGGGATTTTGTGAGCAAACAACTTACGGGAACGATAATCAACTAGCATAGGAAGGGAAAATGAGCATAACTTCAAGATTTTAAGCACATAGAGAGGAAACTTGATATTATTGCAATATGTAAAAGCATATGATCCTCTCTCATAATAATTTTCAGTAGCATCAGGAATGAATTTCACAATAAAACCGTCACATAAAGCATTCTTTTCATGATCCCCAAGCATATAAATTGTATTACTCTCCACATAAGCGAATTTCTTCTCATGAATAATAGTGGGAGCAAACTCAACAAAATAATTATCATGTGAGGCATAATCCAATTGAAAACTAAAATCATGATGACAAGTTTCATGGTTATCATTATTCTTAATAGCATACAAGTCATCACAATAATCATCATAGATAGCAACTTTGTTCTCATAATCAATTGGAACCTCTTCCGAAATAGTGGATTCATCACTAAATAAAGTCATGACCTCTCCAAATCCACTTTCATCAATATAATCATCATAAATAGGAGGCACACTTTCATCATAATAAATTAGCTCATGAAAACTTGGGGGACTAGAAATATCATCTTCATCAAACATAGCATCCCCAAGCTTGTGGTTTTGCATATCATTAGCATCATGGATATTCAAAGGATTCTCACTAACAACATTGCAATCATGCTCATCATGCACATATTTTATGCCAAGCATTCTATGTAATTCTTCTTCTAGTACTTGAGCACAATTTTCCTTCCTATCATTTTCACGAAAGATATTAAAAAGATGAAGCATATGAGGTAACCTTAATTCCATTTTTTTGTAGTTTTCTTTTATAAAATAAACTTGTGATAAAACAAGAAACTAAAAGATTCGATTGCAAGATCTAAAGATATACCTTCAAGAACTCACCTCCCCGACAACGGCGCCAGAAAAGAGCTTGATGTCTACTACGCAACCTTCTTCTTGTAGACGTTGTTGGGCCTCCAAGTGCAAAGGTTTGGAGGACAGTAGCAAATTTCCCTCAAGTGGATGACTGAAGGTTTACCAATCCGTGGGAGGCATAGGATGGAGATGGTCTCTCTCAAACAACCCTGCAACCAAATAACAAAGAGTCTCTTGTGTCCCCAACACACCCAATACAATGGTAAATTGTATAGGTGCACTTGTTCGGCGAAGTGATGGTGATACAAGTGCAATATAGATGGTAAAATAGGTTTTTGTAATAAGAAAATATAAAAACAGCAAGGTACCAAGTGGTAAACGTGAGCATAAACGGTGTTCCAATGCGTTGAAACAAGGCCTAGGGTTCATACTTTCACTAGTGAAAGTTCTCTCAACAATAAAAACAGAACTGGATCATATAACTATCCCTCAACATGCCGCAAAGAGTCACTCCAAAGTAACTAATAGCGGAGAACAAACGAAGAGATTATGGTAGGGTACGGAACCACCTCAAAGTTATTCTTTCTGATCGATCTATTCAAGAGTCCGTAGTAAAATAACATGAAGCTATTCTTTTTGTTCAATCTATCATAGAGTTCGTACTAGAATAACACCTTAAGACACAAATCAACCAAAACCCTAATGTCACCTAGATACTCCATTGTCACCTCAAGTATCTGTGGGCATGATTATACGATATGCATCACACAATCTTAGATTCATCTATTCAACCAACACAAAGTACTTCAAAGAGAGCCCCAAACTTTCTATCGGAGAGTCAAGACGAAAACGTGTGCCAACCCCTATGCATAGATTCCCAAGGTCACGGAACCCGCAAGTTGATCACCAAAACATACATCAAGTGGATCGCGTGATATCCCGTTGTCACCACAGATAAGAACATGCAAGACATACATCAAGTGTTCTCAAATCCTTAAAGACTCAATCCGATAAGATAACTTCAAAGGGAAAACTCAATCCATTACAAGAGAGTAGAGGGGGAGAAACATTATAAGATCCAACTATAATAGGAAAGCTCGCGATACATCAAGATCGTGCCATCTCAAGAACACGAGAGAGAGAGAGAGAGAGAGAGAGAGAGAGAGAGAGAGAGAGAGAGAGAGAGAGAGAGAGAGATCAAACACATAGCTACTGATACATACCCTCATCCCCGAGGGTGAACTACTCCTCCCTCGTCATGGAGAACGTCGGGATGATGAAGATGGCCACCAGAGAGGGATTCCCCCTCCGGTAGGGTGCCAGAACGGGTCTAGATTGGTTTTTGGTGGCAACAGAGGCTTTCGACAGCGGAAGTCCCGATCTAGGTTATTTTTCGAAGGTTTCAGTATATATAGGAGGTGTTGGTGTCGGGGGCAAGTAAAGGGGCTCTCTGGGCTGTCCACGAGGCAGGGGGCGCGCCTAGGGGGAGGGGCGCGCACCCACCCTCGCGGGCAGCCCGTGGACCTTCTGGTCCTCCTCCGGTACTCTCTGGCCTTCTTTTGGTCCAAAAAGGTCCTCCGTTGACTTTCAGGTCAATTGGGCTCCGTTTGATATTCCTTTTCTATGATACTCTAAAACAGGAGAAAAACAGAAACTGGCACTAGGCTCTGGGTTAATAGGTTAGTCCCAAAAATCATATAAAAGTGTATATTAAAGCCCATAAAACATCCTAGAAGGATAATATAATAGCATGGAACAATAAAAAATTATAAATACGTTGGAGACGTATCAATACGCACTCTCACCCTTCCACCATTGCTAGCCTCTCTTGTACCGCGCAACTTTGACCGGTACCATACACCCACCATATACCTTCCTCAAAACAGCCACCATACCTATCTATCATGGCATTTCCATAGACATTCCGAGATATATTGCCATGCAACTTTCCACCATTCCGTTCATATGACATGCTTCATATTGTCATATTTCCATGCATGATCATGTAGTTGACATCGTATTTGTGGCAAGGCCACCATTCACAATTCATTCATACATGTCACTCTTGATTCATTGCACATCCCGGTACACCGCCGGAGGCATTCACATAGAGTCATATTTTGTTCTTGCTTCGAGTTGTAATCTTTGAGTTGTAAGTAAATAAAAGTGTGATGATCTTCATTATTAGAGCATTGTCCCGTGTGAGGAAAAAAAAAGAGATAAAGGCCAAAAAAAGAAAAAAAAAGATGGCCCAAAAAAAAGGAGAGGGTGGCTAATAAAAAAAAGGGGGAAGCCCCTCCAAAAAAATGAGAGAAAAGAGAGAAGGGACAATGCTACTATCCTTATCCACACTTGTGCTTCAAAGAAGCACCCCGATCTTCATGATAGAGAGTCTCTTGTTTTGTCACTTTCATATACTAGTGGGAATTTTCATTATAGAACTTGGCTTGTATATTCCAACGATGGGCTTCCTCAAATGCCCTAGGTCTTCATGAGCAAGCAAGTTGGATGCACACCCACTTAGTTTCTTTTGATGAGCTTTCATACACTTATAGCTCTAGTGCATCTGTTGCATGGCAATCCCTACTCACTCACATTGATATCTATTGATGGGCATCTCCATAGCCCATTAATACGCCTAGTTGATGTGAGACTATCTTCATCCTTTTTGTCTTCTCCACAACCACCACTCTATTCCACCTATAGTGCTATATCCATGGCTCACGCTCATGTATTGCGTGAAAGTTGAAAGGTTTGAAAAAATTTGAGTATGAAACAATTGCTTGGCTGAAACCGGGGTTGTGCATGATTTAAATATTTTGTGTGATGAAGAGGGAGCATAGCCAAACTATATGATTTTGTAGGGATAACTTTCTTTGGCCATGTTATTTTGAGAAGACATGATTGCTTTGTCAGTATGCTTGAAGTATTATTATTCATATTTCAATATAGACTTTTGTCTTGAATCTTTCGTATGTGAACATTCATGCCACAATAAAGGGAATTACATTGAGAATTATGTTGGGTAGCATTCCACATCAAAAATTCTGTTTTTATCATTTACCTACTCGAGGACAAGCAGGAATTAAGCTTGGGGATGCTTGATACATCTCCAACGTATCTATAATTTTTTATTGTTCCATGCAATTATATTATCCTTCTAGGATGTTTTATGGGCTTTTATATACATTTTTATATGATTTTTGGGACTAACCTATTAACCTAGAGCCCAGTGCCAGTTTCTGTTTTTCCTTCTTTTTGAGTTTCATCGAAAAAGGAATACCAAACGGAGTCCAATTGATGTGCCAATTTTTCATGATTTTTTCTGGACCAAAAGAAGCCCCCGGAGTAAAAGAGTTGGGCCAGTAGAGTCCCGGGCTGCCCACGAGGGAGGGGGGCGCGCCCACCCCCCTGGGCGCGCCCCCTATCTCGTGGATAGCCCGGAGACCCCCCTGACTTGTGCCCTACGCCAAAAATCCTATAAATACAGAAACCTCCAGAAAATAACCTAGATCGAGAGTTCCGCCGCTGAAAGCCTCTGTTGCCACCGAAAACCAATCTAGACCCTGTTCTGGCACCCTGCCGGAGGGGGAATCCCTCTCTGGTGGCCACTTCATCATCCCGGCGCTCTCCATAACGAGAAGGGATTAGTCCACCCTCGGGGCTGAGGGTATGTACAAGTAGCTATTTGTTTGATCTCTCTCTCTCTCTCGTGTTCTTGAGATGGCACGATCTTTATGTATCGCGAGCTTTGCTATTATAGTTGGATCTTATGATGTTTCTCCCCCTCTACTCTCTTGTAATGGATTGAGTTTTCCCTTTGAAGTTATCTTATCGGATTGAGTCTTTAAGGATTTGAGAACACTTGATGTATATCTTGCGTGGGATACCCGTGGTGACAATGGGGTATTCTATTGATTCACTTGGTGTATGTTTTGATAATTAACTTGCGGGTTCCGTGACCTTGGGAATCTATGCATAGGGGTTGGCACATGTTTTCATCTTGACTCTCCGGTAGAAATTTGGGGCACTCTTTGAAGTACTTTGTGTTGGTTGAATAGATGAATCTGAGATTGTGTGATGCATATCGTATAATCATGCCCACGGATACTTGAGGTGACAACGGAGTATCTAGGTGACATTAGGGTTTTCGTTGATTTGTATTTGAAGGTGTTATTCTAGTACGAACTCTAAGATATATCGAACAGAAAGAGTAGCCTCATGTTATTTTACTACGAACTCTTGAATAGATCGATCAGAAAGAATAACTTTGAGGTGGTTCCGTACCCTACCATAATCTCTTCATTTTTTTGCGCTATTAGTTACTTTGGAGTGAATATTTGTTGCATGTTGAGGGATAGTTATATGATCCATTTATGTTGTTATTGTTGAGAGAACTTGCACTGGTGAAAGTATGAACCCTAGGCCTTGTTTCAATGCATTGCAACACCGTTTATGCTCATGTTTGCCACTTGCTACCTTGTTGTTTTTATTTTTTCTTATTACAAAAACCTATATCTACCATCCATATTGCACTTGTATCACCATATCTTCGCCAAACAAGTGCACATATACAATTTACCATTGTATTGGGTGTGTTGGGGACACAAGAGACTCTTTGTTATTTGGTTGCAGGGTTGTTTGAGAGAGACCATCTTCATCCTACGCCTCCGACGCATTGATAAACCTTAGGTCATCAACTTGAGGGAAATTTCCTATTGTCCTACAAACCTCTGCACTCGGAGGCCCAACAACGTCTACAAGAAGAAGGTTGCATAGTAGACATCAGGGTACCGCACACCCTCTTTGATTCACCGATGAGGTGATGGATCACGAATTTCCAGAAGGGTTTAAACCCGTAAACATCGAAGCGTATGATGGAACGACGGACCCCGCTGTACGGATAGAAGACTTCATCCTTCACATCCACATGGCTCGTGGAGATGACCTACATGCCATCAAATACTTACCCCTCAAGCTGAAGGGCCAGCACGACACTGGTTAATCAGCCTCCCAAAGAACTCAATTGGGAGTTGGGAAGATCTTGAGGATGTGTTTTGGGCCAACTTTCAGGGGACTTATGTCTGACCCCCGGATGCTGATGATCTAAGTCACATAGTCCAGCAACCCGGCAAGTCATCCCGAAAGTTGTGGAGTCAGTTCTTAACTAAAAGGAACCAAATTGTTGACTGTCCGGACACCGTGGCCCTAGCGGCATTCAAGCACAGTGTCCGGGACGAGTGGATAGCAAGACACCTTGGCCAACATAAGCCGAGGACAATTGCAGCCCTTACTACACTTATGACCCGCTTTTGCGCGGGCGAGGACAGCTGGCTAGCTCGTAGCAGCAATAGCACCAGCGACCCTAGCACCTCCGAAGTGAGGGATGGCAATGGCAAGCCACGACATAATAAGAACAAGCGTCTAAACAATACCGGAAGCACAGATGACACGACAGTAAACGCCAGATTCAGTGACTCCAAGCCCGGTCAACGGAAGAAGCCATTCAAAGGCAATAGAGACTATCCATCTAGCTTGGACAAAATACTAGAAAGGCCTTGCAAGATTCACGGCACCCCTGATAAACCTGCAAATCACACCAACCGATACTGTTGGGTCTTCAAGTAGGCCGACAAGTTAAATGTCGAACAGAGGGGAAAGGAACTCAAAGTGAGGACGAGGATGATCCTCGCCAGCCGAACACGGGGGGGGGG
>LR738714.1:110420776-110489535 GCA_902687465.1 Secale cereale | reverse complement strand
CCCGTCGCCGGCCTTCCACCGCCCTGTCGCCGGCCCTCCCCCGCCCCGTCGCCGGCCCTCATTTCATTCCAGGTATATTTTCTCACATCTCCATCTTCTACTAGCCTCCCTGTCAACTGCGATTCCCCATCTCTGATGCATAGGTACAACACTGATGCACAACACTGATGTCGTTCAATAGGTAGCGGCAGAGGTGAGGGGTGTTCTTATTGAAGACTAGGCACAACACTGATGCATATGCAGATTATCCACACACTGATGCATGATTAATTTTCTCATGCATGATACCTAGCTTTCCATAAATGTATGATACATATGCAGATTCACCATGTGCAATCTTTTTGCAATTAAGTTAAAACCATGAAATCTGAACCATACTAGTGTTCTGTTCTTGCTATTAGAAAAGAGATGGTACATGTTTGTTTCATCAGAAGTTATCAGACTAGATGGAAAAGACATAGGGATGCATACTACTACTACTACTTTCTAGAGTGAGGCAAATTAACCCAAGAAAGGCATGTTCTAATCCTCACATGAATAAATTTCACTTTTATTTGAGGTGCCCAAGTATACTTACGTCACACAATATGTTTTTTCCCTATAATATCTGGAATTCATCAGCTGATAATTGCCATCTTCCTCTGTTCACATCACTGCTTTGTTATTTCCTACATATCCAGCATTATACCGATTACTGATTACATATTCCATGATATGTCGACATTCTTCCGCATACCATTTTGGTAAGCATAGATGTTCCTCTTCATCCGAAAACCAGTATCACTATAGTTTTTCTTTTCTTTCTAAGAGCAACAAAAAATGTAAACATTTAATTGTCATTTGCTATAACACCAGTTACCCATTTTTATGTTTTATGAAGAACAAATGATGGACTCCTTGGATCGGATTTATTAAGAAGACAAACCATTCAGGTCCTTAATTAAACCTGTCACTATTATGAAGAAAAAATGATTGACTACTTCAAAGATACAAATCTATTTTATAGTCCAATTAAAAGGCAGACCTGTGCATAAGAGGTCTCGGTCACATTCTTGCTGCTCCTTCTAACCAACCTTGTACCATACTGAAGACACCTTGGGTATTTTTCAATTATTCTTATGCGACTCTTCATCCGAGGTGACAAACGACATGATCCACCTGAGAAGTATGTTAACATTTAAACTTCTTATTTGATCAAGGCAAGAAGCGTGATATGTGATTGATGTGAAGTATACTAGTGTTCTTTATTTGATGGCCTTCTGGCTATAGTAGAATGAAAACATCAGTTGTAGACTTGTAGTTAAAACTACTTGAACTCCCGTAGTTGTTTGTTGTCTAAATAATGTTGGAATCTGATCACTGCATTAAGTTGTCAGTGTTGTATTGAGCTGTGCACCAACTGGTTGACATAGGTAATTTGACCAGTATTATTGACTTGATGCCATGAAGCAAAATCAGAAATGCAACAGTTGTTCTTCTTACTTGTACTTATTGAGCTCCTGACTTAATTTTCCCTTCAATTTCATATAAAAGATGACTCCATAAGAAAGATATTTTTTATTTTGGCCTACTTGGATAGGGTCCTAACCTTTTCTTGGTATGTTGGAGCTGTCATATCCTGTGACAAGTGCTGACACTGAATGAACAACACAATGGAATGATAGAAGAGCTTGGATGTCAGTTTATTTTGTGTTGTTCTTCCTTTTTTTGGTGGTCTGATACATTTCCATTATGAAATATTTTATTCTTTAAAATAAATACAAAGCCTAACAAGACATTGTAATTTCAATTGTTTCAATTATATTGTATGTTTCTACCTTGTTAATATATTTCTATCTTTGTGAATTGTAAATATTGTATGTTTCTACTATCTTAATGTATACATATATCAATATTTTTAAAGATGGCCGGGCGCGGCAACCCGCGCCTTTATGTTCTAGTATTTGTGAATTATGAGTTAGGTCCTATATTTTCCAATTATGTTATGAAAAACATCATATATATTTGCGTTGATCGGGTGGATTTAAATGTGCAGTTGTTTCATCGCTGTGAGGGTCTGGTATTCAACGACCTCCCCGTGCGTTCGACGAGTTCCGCCCCTGCGTTCGTGGGTGAGCACAAATGACATCTCCTCTCCCCCTTCATTTGCTAGCAATAGGTGTATTCAATCATCAGTATGCGTGACCACTATGCGTCTCCCGTTCGAAAGGGTTACATCTATAAATATGCATTCATTTGCATATTTATAACCGTAATTCTTTCGAATTGTCCAACGTTATCCATGGACAGCCCGAGTATGTGTAGATTGGGTTCGTTTTCCCATATGCTCTGCTCCGGATCCGATGCAGAATTTCGTCAGTGCCTCTTTGTTGTTCTCCGGGTACACATCCTCTCTGCTTATTGCCGAGACGTGTATCAGGAGAACAGCGGGGAGGTGCTGCCGAAATTTTGTGTCGGATGCGGAGCAGAGCATGGGAAAATGAACCCAATCTGCACATACTCGGGTGGGATTAGGACCTATCTTTACCTATTAGCGTCTAGGTTGCATGGACGTAATAAAACTGAGAAACTCTATTTACTGATGAATATGGTTTGCTGAATTGTGTATGTAGTTCTTGTGTGTCCAGTAGCTAGGCGAAATGAGTGATCGTGCGTGGATGTACACCGGTCACCCTAGTTGGAAAGACATGACCCCTGAATGGATGACAAAAACCAAGGGGTTTATCAGAGCCGCATTTGCAAATGGACAGGAAACAACCTGGTGCCCCTGTGTCGTGTGCGACAACTATCATAAGATGTCAATGTTTGAAATGATCAAACACCTGCAGAAGTGGGGTTTTACGCCCGGTTATACGATGTGGACATTTCATGGTGAGTCTGCCCAACGTTCCAGAGGTGAGGAGGGCCGTCGTCGCACGGACGAGCATGGTACCGGGATGGAAGACATGGTGCAAGACTTTGATGATGCTCGGGATTCGGACGATGAGATGGAGGAATCCGCAAAGGCCTTCAATGATATGTTGGAGTCTTCGAAGCGTCCTCTCCACGAGCACAGCGAGCTTTGTCAGTTGGATGCCATCGCACAAGTAATGGCTCTGAAGGCTCAATTCAACTTGGGCAGAGAATGCTATGACGCGATGGTGACACTATTTGGACGCTTTCTACCCAAAGGCCATATAATGCCTACAAACCTGTACCAGTCGGACAAAATCCTCCGTGTACTTAAGATGCCCTAAGAAGATAGATGCCTGTGAGAATGGATGTGCCTTATTTAGGCTCCAATATGCGGACTTGAACTATTGTCCCATTTGCAAGTCTTCCAGGTATGTTGAGGTAGACAACGGTATGGGTGAGAAGAGTCAGACCAAAATCCCCATTAACGTTCTTCGGTATATGCCAATCATACCAAGACTTCAACGTCTATTCAAGGTCGAAGAGACGGCCAGACAGATGACATGGCACAAATTGGGCAAAATAACTGAACGGGATGCAGATGGGAATCTGATGATTGTACACACATCGGATGGTGCTGCATGGAAACACTTCGATGCATTGCATGATGAAAAAGCGGCAGATCCAAGGAATCCTCGAGTAGGCATCAGCACGGATGGGTTCAATGTGTTTGGTATGATGGCAGCCCAATACAGTTGTTGGCCTGTATTTGTCATTCCACTCAATCTCCCCCCGGACAGATTATGCAAAGAAAGAACATTTTTCTGACGTTGATAATTCCGAGCCCCAACTATCCGGGGAAGAATATGAATGTGTACATGCAGCCGCTTAAGGATGAACTGCAAGAAGCTTGGGATAATGGGATCAAGACATACGACGCCGCTACAAAAAAAACTTCCTAATGCGTGTGTGGTACATGTACTCGATGCATGACTTGCCGGCGTATGCGCTATTCATTGGCTGGTGTGTGCATGGAAGGTTCCCGTGCCCCACATGCAAGGCAGCTCTTGAGTTTCGTCGGCTGCAGGCGGGTCGCAAGTTTTCTTGCTTCAACATGCATAGACAGTTCCTGGATCCTCACCATAAGTTCAGGAAAGACAAGAAGAACTTCATCAAAGGTAGAGATGTCAAAAACTCTGCACCACCTGCGTTGACAGGCCAATAGACCCTGGATCAGTTAAACGCTCTCGAGCTGGATCCAGAGCGTCCAGGGTATTTCAAGGGGTATAATACGGAACACGCCTGGACCCACAAGATATACTTGTGGGAGCTGCCGCACTTCAAAGACCTCCTTTGCCCACACAACATCGATGTGATGCACACTGAAAAGAATGTCGGCGAGGCCCTCTTTGGTACATTGTTCGGCATAGAGGGGAAAACGAAGGATAATCCTAAGGCCAGAGTCGATCAGGAGGCTCTATGTGATAGACCGCTACAAAACATGAAACAACCAAAAGGAAAGAAGAACTGGGCGAAGCCAAAGGCATGGTTCAATCTTGGAAGGCCGGTTATGAGGGAAATACTCATGTGGGTGAAAAAGGGGTTGATGTTCCCCGATGGGTATGCATCAAATCTAAAGAGGGGAGCGAGCCTTGAAAAATTGAAAATATTTGGTCTCAAGAGTCATGATTGGCACATATGGCTTGAGCGGGTAATGCCGGTGATGTTGCGTGGCTTTATCCCTGAGGATGAATGGCTAGTACTGGCAAAGCTGAGCTATTTCTTCCGTGTTCTATGCGCGAAAGAATTATCGCCTGGCTTGCTAGAAGAAATGGAAGAGTTGGCGCCGGAGTTGATCTGCAAGTTGGAGAAGATCTTTCCACCTGGCTTCTTTAATCCAATGCAGCATTTGAATTTGCACCTCCCGACCGAGGCACGATTGGGGGGCCCATGCAGAATCGTTGGTGCTACGCAACTGAGAGGATGTAGAAGACGCTTCGAGCAAAATGTAAAAATAAACGACGAATTGAAGCATTGATGGCCGAGGCATTCATTACTGAGGAGGCGGCAAACTTCATGACAGCACACTACAAAGCCAAAAATCGTCATTTGCATAATCCGAAGCCTCGGTACAATGTTGGCGACCCTAAAAAGGGTGAATCCAACCTCAGCCTATTCAAAGGGAAGCTTGCACCAGCCGGTGCTTATACTCCCTTATTGTTGGATAACGATGAATGGCGGACCATTACGTTGTATATCTTGAACAATCTAACAGAAGTGCGGCCGTACATCGAGTAAGTTCTCGGTACATTGTTTCGCAACCTCTACTTCATTTGAACTGCTCTTATTCCCGGATATTTGATACAGTCGATACGTCGCCAAATTCTCGTATGGAGCGGTTATCCAAAAGGATTCCGTCGAAGAGTATGAGCTTCTGGCAATGCATGGAGGCGGCTATCCCGGTTTCATCTCTTGGTTCAAACAAACGGTAATTTCCATTAGACCATTTCATTTCTTCTTCTAATTTCTGGCTAATGCAACAATCCTTTCGTATTAAACTTGTAGGCTAGTTCAGAGTCTATGGACGCCAAATTGAGACAAGTCGCTAATGGTTTTGACTATAAGGTCCATTCATTTGACAAATACGACATCAACGGGTATCGCTTTCGTACCTATGGCAAAGAGCTATCTATGGCCGACCGAAAGTCTACAAATTGTTGTGTCTCTGCTATCGGCGAAGGAGATACCGAGTATTATGGAAGAGTTGAAGCAATTTATGAACTTTTATTCTATGGTGCAAACCCACCGAACGTCGTAGTCTTCAAATGTCATTGGTTCCAGCCGAAAGAGACTAGAAGGACTCATGAACATCTAGGGCTAGTCGAAATCAAACAAAGCACCCATTTGGATGTTCCCGATGTCTATATTACGGCTCAACAGGCAACCCAAGTTTTCTATCTACCGTGGGCCTGCCAAAGTAATCCAAATCTCGAAGGTTGGGATGTCGTTTATGAAGTGCCGCCACGTGTTAGACCACCTACCCCCAATGAAGAGGATTATGAACCTCACATTAATCCAGACACATATGAAGGAGAATTGTTCCAAGAAACACGTCTTTCCGAAAAACGTTTCAAGAACCGCTCACCTCGGAACATTCAAGTAGACAGCGGCAGTGAATCCGAGCCCGAGCAGGAACAAGAAGAGCCGGAAAAGAAGAGGTTACTGCTGCGGATGACCTGTCAATGCTTGACCGATTACATACAGGTGGCCTTCCAGATGTTGATGAATTTATTGATGATGATGATGATGATGAGCACGTCATTACTGATAGTGATGAGGATGATGCATTTATTGACCCCGAAGCATATATAGACAATGATGATGCATTTATTAATGATGACAATGAAGATTAATATTATAGTTCATGTCAGGTATTCCATTATTATTATATACATATATATTATTAATTAGTTCAAGTTTTAACCTAGCTAGCTAAAAAATGACCTATTTAACATAGGATAGCTCTAAAATGAGCTATACTTAGCATTTATTCCTCCAAAATAAATTTATATGCTTAGCTAGCTCAAAAATGACATAACAACCTTAATTAGCTGAAAATGACCTATTTAACCTAGGATAGCTCTAAAATGAGCTATACTTAGCATTTATCCCTCTAAAATGAATTTATATACATATATTTATTCATGTCAGGTATTCATTTTTTTATGTTGTACTAATTTCGTTTACTCTTTGTCATTCCAGGTGTTGACAGATGGTGGGCGCGGGTCGAGAGCGCTCCGAGGCTCCTACCTCGGCGCGTGGTGGGAAGGGTAGTTCCATTCCCCCCCATAGCCTCCGGAGAGCGCTAGATCTCAGTTTGCAGAGTCCAGCGACGGTCGCTTCTTCTTCGGCCGGGAGAGGTCGGGGGGGGGGGGTAAGAAGAAGGAGAAGGCTGCTAGAGGTGGACGTGGCGGCGGGAGAGGTAGGAAGGCTGCTACGCCTTCCTCGCCGCCACCCCCAGCTGAGTCACCCGACCACAGGACTGCTCCGTTTGAGATCGAGCTATCTGAGGTGGACCCGTCTCGGACTCCACTCCACGAGCCTCCGGCCGACGAGCCTCGGGCCGCCGACGAGCCTCGGGCGACCGAGTCTTCGCCCCACGAGACTACGGAGCTCAGACGGGGTCACGCTGAGTCGGACCCGAGCCCATGGGAGGACTAGACGAAGTCGAGTGCACATGGTTGTGTTCAGGGTGCAGACTATAGTTCTGATAGCTATAGCGAGGGTGAGTTGGTTGAGGGGTGCAAAGTCTACCAGAGTGGTGGTACAAAGCTCCCGCCCACCCCGACGACCCCCGACCAGAGGTGGTTGATTGCGCCTAACGGGGAGAAGTAAGTGCATTTAATCTTATTTAACCTTTTGCCTTGACGTTTCTTCGAATATCTAATGCGTTGGCCTTGTCATACTGCAGTTCTTGGACACACTCAGACGGGGTCCGCAGGCCCAACACTATCCTTGGTGTGATTTGTCACCAGTGCTTTCCGGGGTGGGTCATGTTGCCCAGTGAGGGCCGGGTTCCAGAGCTAGGAATGACCTGGGAGCACTACTTGGCTGCCCTGGCCCCACCGGAGCATAGGGTCGGCGATGTCGAGTGCGACACGGTGGCCGACATTGTGATCGCCACATTTTGGGTAATTTCTCCTTTGCCATTTACGTTGTGTTTTCTTCTTTGATTGCATACCTTCTACATGTGTTTTCTTGTTTGATTGCGGACCTTCTAATCCGTGTTTTCTTGTTTGATTGCAGACCTTCTACATGTGTGCTGAGGGACAGGAGGAGGTCGTGGCTCGGGTTATCAACGCCGAGTGCAGGCGCCTACTTGGAAACTTTCGGCACGAGGCTCGGACGCAAGCTGTTCGAGACTACTTAGCACAAACTGGTATTAGGAGGAGAAAAGAGAAGTGCTGAAACAAGTATCTGAGTAAGGAGAAGTACCTGAAGGTAATTACCTATTCTTAAGGCCTTGTACTTAGTTTCCAATATTGCACCGTACAAGAAGGCCAAGGCATTCTCTGAGTCTGACCTCGAAAATGCAAATAACTTCAGCAACGTGGCCTCCCACCACAAGATGGTGCAGTACGTTAAGCAGGGGAAGGTGAGGAAAGGGCCGTACTTTAACCCGAGCCGGCCTTTTGATCCAGAGCTGGTGATGATATCTGGTGGCGGGAGGTCCCATGGCTCGTTAGCCATGGGTAATGGACTGATACATTGTAGTAGCACTCTCCCGCAGATCAAAAAGCTTCAGACCAGCTCTGATCCTGAGATACCGTCTCGTTTACGACCAATGGAAATCGAATTCCAGGTTTGTTATATGGACTCAGTAGCCTTTCCTCCATTACATTGTGTTTGCGACCGTCGATGATTACAATGCTAATGAGTGGTGTTGCAGGCTGCTATTGAGGTAGAGAGAGCAAAGACCCAGGCTGCTTTTGAGGAGAGGGACCGGCAGTTGGCGGAGAGGGACCGGCAGGCGACGGAGAGGGAGAGGGAGAATGAGGAGAGGACGGCTAGGCTGTTGGAGGAGGAGAGGAACCGGGACGACTCGGCTAACCGGGCCATGTACGATCTCTTCGTGGTAAGTTTCTTCTGCATATTAGCTAAATCATGCACACAATATTCCTTTCATTAGTAACTAATATGTCTGACTCGTCAAAACCAAATGTGCAGTCCATGTGCGAGAAGAACGGCCAGACCCCTCCGTCGATGCCAGTCATTGCTCCGGCGGGCACGGTGAGTTTCATTTGAACGGTCATTAGTTACTAGTCTTCACATTTGAGTTGCATCATGATAATGATACATTGGAAATAATCTTTGGTGTAGCGTAACTCCCGACAAGCATCGACCGATCCTTCTCCGTCTGCCACTGGCGCGACCGGTCCTACACCTACACCTACACCTACACCTCCGTGATGACGGTAAGTTTCCCAAGTGTTTTGCTTAATAGAGTTTTGTTGTGATGCCATATTGTATCTACACATATCGTGCATAATGTGTGTATGTTTGGAATGCATTGTATTTGTGGGATTCGACATCTAGTCGTGTGCCTTTGGTAGCCTTCCATACAGGGAAATGCCTCCTAGTGCTTCCACTGAGCCATGGTAGTTCGCTACTGCTCCGGAACACATGGATTGACCGGCATGTGTCCTTCTTTGCTCCTGTGTCTGTCCCTACGGGGAAATGTCACGCGGTGTATCACCGAAGTCCTTGTAGCTTGCTACGACTTGGTTGCACTCGTTGATGACCGACACGTGCATTGTTGGGTCATGTATGCATGTCCTTGTACATTTGTGCCACCTTGGTTCTATGACTAGTCATGTCGGCCCGGGTTCTCTGCCATAAGGATACTAGCGACATAATCATATACTTACATTTTTTTCCTCCAAAAGGACTCGATATGCTTAGCTAGCTCAAAAATGACATAATAAGCTTAATTAGCTCCAAAATGACATATTTAACCTAGGATAGCTCTAAAATGACCTATACTTAGCAATTTTTTCCTCCAAAACGACTTAATATGCTTAGCTAGCTTAAAAATTACATAATAAGGTTAATTAGTTCCAAAATGACCTATTTAACCTAGGATAGCTCTAAAATGACATATACTTAGCATTTTTTTCCTCCAAAATGACTTAATATGCTTAGCTAGCTTAATAATTACATAATAAGCTTAATTAACTCCAAAATGACCTATTTAACCTAGGATAGCTCTAAAATGAACTATACTTATCATTTTTTCCTCCCAAATGACTTAATATGCTTAGCTAGCTTAAAAATGACCTATTTAACCTAGGATTGCTCTAAAATGACCTATACTTAGGATCTTTTCCTCCCAAATGACTTAATATGCTTAAGAAATGACATAGTTTAGCTCCTAAATGACTTCACATGCTTAGCTAGCTTCAAAATGACATAATAACCTTACTTAGCTCTAAAATGACATATTTAACCTAGGCTAGCTCTAAAATGACCTGTACTTAGCATTTTTTCCTCCTAAATGACTCAATATGCTTAGCTAGCTCAATAATAATTACATAATAAGCTTAATTAGCTCCAAAATGACCTATTTAACTCAGGATAGCTCTAAAATGACCTATACTTAGTATTTTTTCCTCCAAAATGACTTAATATGCTTAGCTAGCTTAAAATATGACCTATTTAACCTAGGATAGCTCTAAAATGACCTATACTTAGTATCTTTTCCTTCAAAATGACTTAATATGCTTAGCTAACTCTAAAATGACATAATATGCTTAAGAAATGACATATTTTAGGTCCTGAATGACTTCATATGCTTAGCTAGCTTCAAAATGACATAATAACCTTACTTAGCTCCAAAATGACCTATTTAACCTAGGTTAGCTCTAAAATGACCTATACTTAGCATTTTTTCCTCCTAAATAACTCAATATGCTTAGCTAGCTCAAAAATGACAAAAAAGCTTTATTAGCTCTAAAATGACTTATTTAACCAAGGATAGCTCTAAAATGACCTATACTAAGCATTTCCTCCTCCAAAAGGACTTAATATGCTTAGCTAGCTTAAAAATGACCTATTTAACCTAGGATAGCTCTAAAATGACCTATACTTAGCATCTTTTCCTCCAAAATCACTTAATATGCTTAACTGGATCTAAAATGACATAATATGCTTAAGAAATGTAATATTTTAGCTCCTAAATGACTTCATATGCTTAGCTACCTCAAAAATGACATAATGACCTTACTTAGCTCCAAAATGACCTATTTTACAGATATAAGTTGCATCATAATAATCTTCACATTTTAGTTGCATCATAATAATCTTCTTCTTCTAGTCTTCTTCTTCTAACTTTCTTCTTTCCCATTTTATAGATTTGCTTAAGATCACGGAAGCTTGGGTTGATGGAGTGCTTGTATTTAGTTTTTGTTTTGACCTTGTGAAACTTGCTACCTATGGATGAAACTGTGTAATATTGATGAAACTATGTATATGTACGGATGAAACTTGCTACTATTGGTAACATGTGTTGGATATATATATGTGTTCATGACTATTGGTAATATGTGTTGAATATGCTATATTGGTCATATAAATATATTTGTGTTTGATTTTCTGTGAAAATGAATTGATATAAGAAAAACAAAATTAAATGGGGCAATATAGACACTTTGCCATCTGCTGGCAGATGGCAAAGAGCTTTGCCATCTGCTGGCAGATGGCAAAGAAACCACGTGTCATCCAGAGAACAAATTTGGACTGGCCTATTTGGGCTCTTTGCCATCTGCCAGTAGATGGCAAAGTATGCAGCCTTTACCATCTGCTGGCAGATGGCAAAGAGCCTGCAGCCTTTGCCATCAGCCAGCAGATGGCAAAGAGCCTGCAGCCTTTGCCATCAGCCAGCAGATGGCAAAGAGCCTGCATCCTTTGCCATCTGCTGGCTGATGGCAAAGAGCCTGCAGCCTTTGCCATCTGCTGGCTGATGGCAAAGTATGCCGTTATCCTTCTAACGGGGCTAACCCTGTTAAGAGGCTTTTCCATCTGCCAGCTGATGGCAAAGGAACAGGCTCTTTGCCATCAGCCAGCAGATGGCAAAGAAGCCTTTGCCCACTGGAATTCAGACAAACTGTTTGCCATCTGCTGGTTGATGGCAAAGCCTGGCCATCCGCCGACCATGCCTTTGCCATCTGCCATGGCAGATGGCAAAGTGCCAGATTCCAGTAGTGAACCAAGAACGTGATGGGTTTAAATATCTCATTCCTTATAACTTGTGAATAATGATACGTGAAAGAAATTGTCAAGAATGACATAACACCACCTCAAAAGAAAAGGTAGAAAGAATTGCACTTTGGAATGCAAGACGGAGAATACTTGAGCTCCTCCAACAAGAATATTGATGAACACTTGAGGAATGAAAGAACATTTGATGAACCACCATGTTGAACCTCTTTGTGATAGCCTGGCTTATTAAGGATGATAGACTACTCATATCAATAAGGAATTCCTTCTTTTCCGGGAGCCCATTCAGAAAGAACTTCAAAGTTAAGCATGGTTAGCTTGGAGTAATTTCAGGATTGGTGATCGACCGAGAAGTTGCTCCCAGATGCGCACGAGTGAGGACAAAGTGCGCAAAAAAGAATAGTATTGATCTGGGAGGCCAGTCTAGCTCCCGCCAGGAGTAACGACCACCGGTGGGTGTGTCCGGGGCGCTACAAGTTGGTATGAAAGCTAACCCTCGCGGTTACACGGGTGTTTGCGGACAGGTGTGCGGTCATGTTGTTCATGACGTTTGTGACCCGTCACGGCACACCACACGACACATGTGCCGGACTGGAAGCACAAACGTATGTGCCAAGAGGGATCGTTCCTGTGGCCCGACGAGGACATTGGTTCCTCTGAGTGGGCGTGTACGTGATAGCCTGGCTTATTAGGGATGATAGACTACTCATATCAATAAGGAATTCCTTCTTTTCCAAGAGCCCATACAGAAAGAACTCCAAAGTTAAGCATGCTCAGCTTGGAGTAATTTCAGGATGGATTACCGACCAGGAAGTTGCTCCCGGGTGTGCACGAGTGAGGACAAAGTGCACTGAAAAGACTAGTATTGATTCGTGAGGCTAGTCTAGCTCCCGCCAGGAGTAACAAGCACCGGCGGGTGTGTCCGGGGCGCTAAACTCTTGGAAGTACTTCAGAAATGACAATGATGCTAGAAATGAAGTGAAGGTTGAACTAATAAGACTGAAGCCTTGCAATGATTAGATGGAGCTTCACGACGTGATAATGAGAGAACTTGGAACTCTGGAAGGAAAGATGAAGCACTTGAAACCGAGAATTTATTCCTCGTGAATAAACTCCGAAGGAAGAGATTAATCACTTGGATGACACAAGAATAAGAATTATTGAAAGTGCAACTAGTCCCCAGGTGCTTTTGGTAATTAACAACAACATATAGCTCATTGAACGGATATCCTTTCAAGATAAATATTTCAGGAAGTTCAATGGTTGGCATGGCATGGATTAGAATTGTGGACCCCTCAACAAGCTAAGGACAAAGATTGGCAAAAGCTCAAGACTCTACATTTTCATTTTAGTGATCCAAGATCACATTGAGTCCATAGGAAAATCCAATACTATTAAAAGGGGATGAGGTGTTGCTTAATGGCTTACTTGCTCAAAGTGCTCAGTGATATGCTCCAAATCCCTCAACCATTTTCTCACTTCCACATATGTCCAAAACCTTAAAGTCAAACTCACCGCCACCGATTTGATCTATCTGGCGCCACCGAGTTCACTTGACATAGCCACTGCCACAAACCCTAATCAGTTCGGTCTCACCAATAGGGATCTCGGTCTCACCGAGATGGGATTGCAAACTCTTTGTTTCCCTTCGTAACGTTTCGGTCTAACCGAGATGAGCGAATTGGTCCCACCGAGTTGGCAATGCAAACTTTCTGTTTCCTCTTCGTAATGTTTCGGTCCCATCGAGATGAGCGAATCGGTCCCACCGAGTATGCCTGGCCAAGTCTCTGTTAGCCTATTACTAAAATCGGTCTCACCGAGTTCATGTGATCGGTCTCACCGAGATGAGGTTTGACCTAACCCTAACGCATCGGTCTCACCTGATATGGTCGGTCCCACCGAAATGTCTAACGTTCACATTTTGAACTGCTTCAGTCTGACCGAGTTTGTTTATTCGGTCTGACCGAGTTGGGTCAAATGTGTGTAATGTCTAGATTTTGTGTGGAGGCTATATATACCCCTCCACCCCTTCTCCATCAGTGAGAGAGCCCTCAGATTGCGCCTACACTTCTACTATTCATTTTAGGGTACCCCCAGGTTTGCTGATTTATTCAAATTAATTCAAAATTTGACCACAACTTTGACCAGTGATAACTCCTAGCCCATAAGTCAAATGAGTTGATTCTTTTAGCATTGTGTTTGTTTCAGAAAGCTCTCGCAGCACACCAAAATGTGGAATTTTCCTTGCTGTCTAGAATTTCTGGTGATTTTCAGAATGGTTTTTGATATTTCGTTTTGTGGTTTTTAAATATTTTCAAAAGGCGGAACTTGCCTTGAAGATAACCAGGAGGAGTGTGACCCACCTCTGCACTAAGGCAAGCCACGCCAGCATTTGGATGGTGTCATTTCAATATCTATGATTTTCCACTTAAATTTGAGTTCTTATATGCATTTAAAAATTTGTTAAATACATATGGTTGCTTGCTAGTTACTTTATTATGCTTGAAATGATTGTTTAAGTGACTGGTTGAATGCATGGACTAGTTTAATCTAGTAAAAATAAAATTTTGCCTTAGTTATATTGCTTTGATAAATATGGATAGTTCTTTTTGTTAAGTGATATTTTCATATTATGAGTTAATAAAAATATTGCATGATACTAAAAATGAGGTAGAACCAGTAAAGTTAAATCATGAGTAGTGCAAGCAAGTTATGTTGATAAGTTTGATCCATACATGGGAGTTGCATGCTTTGCAAGTCGATTAGTTGCATGATCATGGCATCGTATGACTTGGTAAATTAATTTTAATTTTCAAGTTAAACCTGTTAATAAGTCCAACTTGCATATGACGTTGATCAAGTCATGGTGCCACTGAATCGGGTTTTTCTCAGTGTGACCACATTTACCTTGTGGCAGGTCTTGATTCGGTCCTTTGTTGTGCCTTCCGCCGGTGCCTCCAATGAGGGAAGGTTATGGGCATGCATACCCCGGCCCGGTAAGCAGACATAGCCTTGTGTGCCCATTTGTTTTTATGGTACCTTGTCCCTGTTTGGAACTGTTTTGCCACGACGGTGGCCGTTGGTGTCTTTGGTAGACACGGGGCCACCCAGGACATAGCCCTGAGAGGGAGTTTATCGGAGTGGCCGGGAGAGTGTCATGACATGGGAACGGTTTCATCGGAATGTCGTTGGTCCACCCGAATGGGAGTGCGAGGCCTTGGATTCCGTGGTGTGGGTAAAGTGCGCTACCTCTACAGAGTGTATTTAATCTATCGATAGTCGTGTCCTCGGTTATGGGCACAGCTCGGAAGTAGGTCACACCATGAATAGACTTTTATAATTAATCTTGCACACTAAATAGTTGTTGTTGGCATTGTCTTCGTGAGGATTCTTGGGATCATGAGCTGATCATGATTTATTGGTTCCAGTTGTGATCCGGGTACGGTCACCGTTTGCTTACGAGATAACCCGTCTGGTAAGCGAGTCCGTGGGACTCGGTGCACATGTTGGTTTCACAACATTATTAGCATTAATTGCATTGAATTAACCTGAATAATTGTCACGATATTGTTTGTCATCATGCTTATGTTTGTTGTGAGCTTGCAAGTACATTGAATGTACTGACCTGGCGTGTCATGCCAGTTTTTAGGCAAGTAGTTTCTCAATCGGAGAGCTTCCAGCGTCTAGGCCGTGACCACGTCGGTGTCCCTATGCTATGGAGTTCCACATCGTCGTTCTTCCACTTCCACGTAGTTCGTGTCATCGAGGCCCTTCATAATCATTAAATAATGTACATATTGTTCAACCACACCGTGTGTGCCGCTTGGCCTCTTATCTCGATGTAATATCAGACCGGTGTAATCCGCTAGCATCAATAAAGCGGTTGCTTCTTTACCATGTTCTTGTGTGTTGCCAGAAGACTTGATCTCTGGGCTGGCAATGCAAGGTAAACTGATTGCTCTGAGCTGGGGTGCCACAACGCTTGGTATTAGAGTCGCGCTGATTGTAGGACACGCTAGACCGTTAGTGCGTTAGTGGAATGGTAAATAGCTTCATTTGAGTGCCGGTAGTTATAGAAATTGGTTGCTGCTTTGCAAGCATGTTCATCTGTTGTTATCGCTAACGTATGATGGTTGTGAGTGTAGATGGCTCCAATTCCGATCTTGTACCATCCTGGGCCAGCTCCGTACACATCGCCGCACCTGCTTCAGAACATGTGGCGACGACTCTACCCAGCGGGTGCTGATACAGAGTATCAGGTGTATTGGGAGCATCTAGCCGGTTCATTGCATGAGTATTATGCTGAGGTCACTCTACACCATAGTTCCCCTTCCGACGCTTACACTCGTTCTACTAAGGGTGGTCTCGCTTCTACTCCATCTCAGGCGGTCCAGTTTGCTGCAATCGAAGCTCTTGTAGACTTGCGCTACAACGAGGTTCGCATGCACACCCACCCAGGTTTCTTTTACTACCCATCTTTGCACGAGAATGGCCGTATCCGCTTTCCTTTGATTAATCCGGTGTGCGATCGTCCTACTAGCCACCTTTCCCATTATATCACTGCCAGTTATCTCTTGAATGACGAGTTAGCTCGGGAGCTAACCCGCGCCCGGATAGCTCTTGCCACTGCTCGTAATAGGAACCCTCTCCATACTCTCTGTTTCACTCCATACGTTCCTCCAGTCTCTGCCACCACTCAGAGTACCACTAACCCTTTGGCAGTAACCCCTCGCAGTGCTCCGGCTGCGTCGGCTTCCCTTGTCGCTACTCTTGTAGCTCCTATGCTTAGATCCCATCCCGCACCTGCCCCTGAGGGAGAGTCCTCGAGGCAGCACCATCGCGTCTCTCTTAACCCAGAGGTCACCACTATCAATTCAGGATTTGGGTCTGGCTCAGGAGAGGAGCCCGCAGCAGCGCCATCCGAGCAGTAGATCGCTAGAGTAACACCTTCATCATGAGTATGATGTATGGATGTAGTCGCACGTGTTATGATGCTTAGTTAATGTATAAGGGTAGTAGCCCTGTCATGATGTTTAACTCTTATGTTGAGTCTATGTATAATTATGTTGGAACTCTTTTTTTTGCCTTGGTTTCTTTCGTTGTTTTCTTCCGGGTTTGTCACTGGCTTTCCTCCAATTTTTGGATATTTCTCATCGCGGTTGCTTTGCATTGGGAAACTAAATAATAGGATGCCGTGGGGAGGCATCAGCAGCCAAGCTTGTGAGGATGTCCCTGTTCGTCGCTCTGCAAGATAGGAAGGACATTCCCCCGAGCCATACCAGCCACCTCTGCCTCCACCGCCACATCCGCCTTCTACTGAGCAAATCATGCGAATGTTTGAAGAAATAAGGAACAACGATCTGATGGAACTACTGAATAGTGTGCAAGTTATGGTTGGGGAGAATGGACATCAGAATGGTCATTACTTCAAGCTGTCAGATTTTCAATGAACCAAGCCTCCCAGTTTCAGTCAAGTTATTGATCCATTGGACGCTGATGATTGGTTAAGGACTATTAAGAAGAAACTAGAAATTTCTCGCACTGAAGAAGGAGACAAGGTCCCATTCGCAACAAATTATCTTGAAGGAGCTGCCGCGATGTGGTGGGATAATGCTAAGGCCATGTGGCCCGCGGACGAGGAAATTACTTGGACTAAATTCAAGGATCATTTCCGCAATTATCATATTCCCTCTGGAATTATGAAAATCAAGCAGCGTGAATTCCTCTCTCTCACTCATGGAAGCATGTCAGTCAACGAGTACCTGAATAAATTCAAACATTTGGCCCGCTATTCACTCTATGATGTGGCCACCGAAGAACGAAAGGTCGACAGATTTCTTGGAGGACTGGATCAGCATCTCAGGTGCACTCTCAGCATGTTTGATTTTCCGGACTTCCAAACTCTGGTGAACAAGACTCTCATCACAGAAAGGGAACACAAGCTCATGCACGACAACAGGCCGGCTAATAATGACCACAAGCGCAAATTTGAGCCTAAGAAGGATATGCAACCCGTGCAGAAGGCTCGTACGTGGCAATAGACTCAGGTTGAGTACAAACCCAACTGGCAGCAAAATATCAACAAGACCACCACTCAAGTCAAGAATATCAGCGCAACAATTCATGTTTTAGTTGTGGGCAAACCGAACATTACGCCAGACAGTGCCCTAAGAACAGCAAGCCAACACCTCCATTCCGTCCGCAAGTCAACTATCTGGAGCTCTATTCCGGCCCGAGTGCCATCCAAGGGAAAATCCATCATATCTCCGCCGATGGAGCCCAAGAGGACCTGGTAGTCGTCATTGGTATGTTTCTTGTTAATAATATACCTGCCATAATTTTATTTGACTCTGAGCTTCCCACTCATTTATTTCGCGGAGTTTTGCTGCCCAAAACAAATTTCCATGCTCGATTTTGGAAGACATATGCTGGTACAATCCCTGGGATCCTTGCTCAGAAGCAATCTGGTCTGTCGTAATCTGGAAATTGATATCAAGGGAGTCAAGTTTCCAACATCTCTGATAATCATCGTTTCTGACAAATTGGATATTATTCTAGGAATGAATTGGTTGACCCAATACCAAGTATGCATCAACCGTGCGACCAGAGAAGTTACCATGGCAAATCCGGAGGGTCGCACCACAAGTTTTTATGCCCGCAAAAGCATACCCAAGAAGGATATGGTTTTCACAGCCGTGGCTGAAGAGGTGGAGTTGATTCCGGTAGTCAGTGATGTATTTCCTGAGGAATTACCGGGAAAGTCGCCAGACAGAGAACTGGAGTTTGCAATTGACTTGGTACCTGGAACCACACCGATACACAAGAAATATTATCGGATGCCTTCATCAGAATTGGTGGAACTAAAGAAACAGCTGGATGAGATGCTGCAGAAACGATACATCCGCCCAAGCTCTTCACCGTGGGGATCACCCGCGATTTTCGTGGATAAAAAGGATGGCAGTCTTCGGATGTGCGTAGACTACCGACAACTAAATGATGTCACCATCAAAAACAAGTATCCACTACCAAGGATTGATGATTTGTTTGATCAACTCAGTGGGGCCAAAGTATTTATCAAAATTGAATTGAGGACCGGATATCATCAACTCAAAATCAAGAAGGAAGATATCCCCAAGACTATGTGCACCACTCGGTATGGTCTTTATGAGTATACCATTATGTCATTCGGCCTCACCAACGCCCCAGCCTTCTTCGTGCATATGGTGAATAAGGTGTTTATAGATTTCTTGGAAAATTTTGTGGTGGTGTTCGTCGATGACATCCTCATTTACTCAAAAAGCGAAGACGAACACAAGGACCACATTCGAGCAGTTTTGCAAAGGCTCCGTGATCATCAACTTTACGCCAAGTTCAGCAAATGTGAGTTTTGGCTCAAGCAAGTTGGATTTTTAGGGCATGTTCTCTCGGCACAAGGAATAGCCATGGATCCAAGCAAGGTAAAAGATGTGCTTGATTGGTCCGCACCCACGACAGTCTCAGAAATCCGACGTTTCCTTGGACTAGTAGGATATTATCGTTGCTTTATTGAAGGATTCTCCAAGATTGCCAAGCCGATGACAGAGCTCCTAAAGAAGGATAAGAAGTTTGAATGCACCGAGGACTGCGAAAGGAGTTTCAATGAGCTGAAAATCAGACTAACGTCAGCACCAGTATTGACTCTTCCGGACATCTACTGCAGTTTTGATGTCTACTGTGATGCCTCCAGAAAAGGCCTTGGATGCATACTTATGCAAGATTGCAAGGTTGTGGCTTATGCATCCCGACAACTACGGCCACACAAGGGAAATTATCCCACTCATGATTTGGAATTGGCTGCGGTGGTGCACGCTTTGAAGATTTGGAGACACTATCTTATTGGAAAGAGGTGCTAGATATTTATCGACCACAAGAGTCTCAAGTATATATTCACTCATCCCAATTTGAACCTTCGTCAGCGAAGATGGCTCGAGTTGGTTAAGGATTACGACCTCGGTATAAATTATCACCCGGGCAAAGCTAATGTGGTTGCTGACGCTCTCAGCCGCAAACCAGCCAACCTGAATGCTCTAATGGAATCTTTGCCTCCTAAGATTTACAAAGAAATTGCTCAGCTCAATTTGGTAATCACGAATGCCATTCTTTCCAGTATATTGGAAGTTACTCCTACCCTCGAAGAATAAATTCGCAGCGCTCAAGCAGATGACAAATCATTGCAATTATAAGCGAGCGTATGCAAGAGGGACAGACACATGGTTTCTCTAGAGATCAGCAAGGTACGCTAAGGTTTCGAGGAAGGATTTGCGTACCCAACCAAGAAGGTCTGAGGAAGAAGATATTGGCAGAAGCACATGAATCGCCGTACTCAATTCATCCAGGAGGAACTAAAATGTATAAAGACCATCGTCAGGTATTCTGGTGGAATGGAATGAAGAAGAACGGCATCGCTTACTTTGTGGCTTGTTGTGATATATGCAACAAGGTAAAGGCGGAACACCAAAAACCCGCCGGACTCCTTAAACCTTTACCCGTATCACAATGGAAATGGGACGCTGTCTGCAAGGATTTCATCACTGGTTTACCAAGGACTCACTGAGGAAATGACGCAATATGGGTCATAGTGGACACCTTAACGAAGGTGGCACATTTTCTTCCCATCCGGACCACCTATCGTGCCGATCAACTTGCACAATTGTATGTGTCCCGAATCATCAGTCAGCATGGAGTAGCAAAGACTATCATTTCAGATGGAGGATCTCTCTTCACTTCAGCATTTTGGTCCTGACTACACCAAGCCTTGGGGACTGCTTTGAAATACAGCACGGCTTATTATCCCCAGACAGATGGACAAACGGAGTGAGTGAACCAAATACTCGAAGATATGCTCCGGGCATGTGTATTGACCCAAGGGTACAAGTGGGAAGACTGTCTGCCATACGCCAAGTTTTCCCACAACAACAGTTTCTAGACTAGCTTAAAGATGTCACCCTTTGAAGCTATGTATGGCCGTAAGGGCCGCACTCCACTGAACTGGTCTCAAATCGGAGACAACCGTATTTTCGGGACTGATTTGATGATTGAAGCTGAGAAGCAAGTCAAGGAAATCCGAGACAGACTGCAGTTGGCCAAATCTCAACAGAAGAGTTATTATGACGCCAAACGTCATCAGATCAGCTTTGAACCCAGAGAACACGTCTATCTTCGAGTTACCCCTATGAAAGGAGTTAAGAGGTTTCAGACCCGAGGAAAATTGGCACCCAGATATATCGGTTTCTTTCCAGTTATGGCCAGAGTCGGAACAGTTGCATATCAGTTGGAATTGCCACCCGAACTGTCAGAGGTACACAATGTGTTTCATGTTTCACAGCTAAGGAGATGTATCTCGCCACCGGAGAAAATGACTGATATGGCAGATATAGAACTGGCTAAGTATTTGACGTATGAGGAAAAGCCAATCAGAATATTGGATGAGACAGAAAGAGTCACTCGCAGCAAAGTGATAAGGTTTTTCAAGGTTCAGTGGGAACATCACACCGAGGAAGAGGCAACTTCGGAAAGAGAGGAATTTTTAAGGACTGCCTACCTAGAATGGTTTTCCCAAGAAACCGAATCTCGAGGACGAGATTCATCCTAAGTGGGGGAGGTTTGTGACAGCCTGGATTTTGCCTCCTCTCTTTTTCCGGACATGGTTTTGTTTTTGCCTTGGATTTGGTCTTTTGGAATCAATTCAACTGGACTTATCACTTGGGCATGCCCTCGACTTTCACCCAAGTGACCTATCTACTTCTCCTTCAATCTTATTTCTCTGAAAAATCCCCAAAATAATCAAATGTATATTTTTCATAAAAGAAAAATATTCATTTTCTCTTCAGAAACTTATTTCAGAAACTAGTGCTCCAAAGCAACCCCCATTTTTATTGCTGCAAAATTCTGAAATAATTCCTGAATATTCTTTGAACCATGGCCCATCTTCCCAAGCAAAAATATTGCATGACTTTTTGTAATATTTTTGCTACATAAAATAATTTATTTGTTTGTCCAAAACTGCACTTTGTACAGCAAGTGTATTTTCCTTGATCCTTTGGCCCTGATTTTTCTTGAGCCTCTTCACCCTCCTAAGAAAACCTTAACCCCAGGAGATCAGCCATAATGGCCATCTAGAAGCAATCCAAACATAGCAGCCAAGTTTCTGTCTAGAAACTTGCCAAGATGGTTGACTCACATCCGGTCGGCCTGGTGATGAGTCCACAGCTTCCCTAGACCGATCACTCCATGGACTTTAGCCCAGACAAGGTTTGGTCGGTCGTGGGCGTCGTTTTGACCATGCCAGGGTGGTGACCGCATGCGGACACAAGGTCTGGCATGCGTTCGACATGCTCTGCGTCGCGCCAACGCCTCTGTTCGGCGCGTGCTCGAGCCAGAGCTTGCCGACGACTGCCGCGCCGCGCCACCAGCTTTGACTCATCACCATTGATCCCTCCCTGGCACTCGCCGACGCCGGATATGCCGCAAGGAGCACGGGCACGTCGTGGCCAAAAGCAATAGTGCGCTCGTGCCGTTGTCCGCTTCTTCCCTGCTTCTTGTGCTCGTCCGCGAGCATGGACAGCTCCCGCCTACACACTGAGCCCTTGCCCCCTCTCACTAGTGCCTTTCGTCGCCGCTCGTCGATCTCCAGAGAACTCCGGCGGCGCCACGTACCCCCCTCTTGCTCCGACTATATATAGAGGCATTCCCTCCGCTTCGAAGCCTCACACCGCACCACACAACCACCACGACCGTGTAGAAGAGCCGTAGGCCAGTCGGGCAGGCCTCTGGTCGTCGACCTCGACCAGAGATCGCCGACGGTCCCCGCAGCCCAACCACCCTGCTCCAGAGCTCCTCGAGCTCAGTCAACCTCTCAGGCGCGTCGTTAGGGATCCTCTGGTGTCGCCTGGATTCAGCTGAGCCCCTGGAGTCGCCTCTCACCATCGCCTCCTTCTCTCTGGCAACCCTTTTCCTCCACCGCCGCTTGCGAGCTTGGTTGCAAGCAGCTCCAGCCATCCCACAATAAGCCACGAGTACGGGTAGGTGCACCGCGACCCCCTCTCCATCTCTATCCCTCTGGTTTTGCCCAAGACCAACTCATCGCCGGTGTAATCTCCGGCGGAGCGCCACCGCGCTCTGTTCCGAACATGAGAGTCAGCCTCTCAACGAACAGTCGTCTTCCGATTCCTCTTGTTTTGCTAACCATGTTGGGAACGACAAACGATGACGCTGCAGCGAGAGCACCAAGGCGGTGGACAATGTCGAGACCTTGGACGGAAAGAGCCAGAGCAGGGGAAGACACAGGTGGAGGAGAGTACGAGGTTTGACTTGTTCGGGTGCAGGGTGGGCTGGTGGAGCTGCCGCCGCCGGACAATGGTTCGGAGTAGAGGTATGGCCTTGCCAACGCCATAGGCTATGACGGGTCACCAAGGCATGCATGGCAGCGCCGCCAGCCGCGGTATAGGAAGATGAAGAAAGATTGAACAAAATAAAGAAATACAAATGGATAGGTGGTTCGTCCTAGATGGCTCTGTACGAGACCTACTAGATCCACCTGAGAAGGGGAATGTGTTGGGAGGAAGGAGATTCAAATCACGGCAACCGAGTGAACTTAGTTACATATACATAAGCAAATAGCCACTAAAAAGAAAATAGGTTAGTGTGTTCTCAAAAGAAATATTTTGGACGAAGCAGATAATTATGACACATAGGCTAATGCATGAAACACTCAGATGATAAAGGTGGTTAAATAGATAAAGTACAACATCTAGACCTTCCTGGCATGCTTGATTATGACGTTGCGGCTGTCCGTGTACTCGTCAGTTACGGGAAGCAGACACACCCTCATGTCCAAGATCCGCCGGTACATGTCATAGCATGCGTATGCGTCCTTGGCCGCGTAGGTTATCTAGGCTAGATTTAGAGTTACCTCCCACGTGTTCAGGTCCTTGGTATCGTTGTCTTCTTTCGTGTTGGCATAGCAGGGGTCGATGATGGCCTCGGTGAGGTCAACCACGGAGTCCTTCTCCTGCCCGTTGTCAATGATCTTGTATTGCTTCTGGATGTCGACAAGCTTGTTGCACCAGATGGCCGAATCGTTGTTGCACCAGATGGCCGAATCGTCGCGTTCTTCCATCTCTCCACCGTAGCGAAGGTGCAGTCGGCGCTGCTGATGAAACGGCCGAATGCTTCAGAACCTCTGATAGCCATACAGCAGTGGTAACGAGAACCTCATCCCGCATGCATACCTGGATGACGGCAATCCGCTGGTCCCTATCAGGAGATGAATGGATGGGCACAAGGTCTAGTCCTGTGACCTTGTACTTTCTCGTCCTGTAGGTACTGCTTGAACTCGGCGAGGCAGAGCTTCATGGAATCTGGATCGTTGGTGTACATCACATTCAACTTGTTGCAGCGATGGGACTGAACGGCGAACTCAAAGGTGAACTCCTTGTTGAAGTCCAATCCAGCAGGCTCACCCCTCGGATCTCCATTGGAGTCTCTTCAAGTGAACGAGTGGGCAGGCGGCGACAACAGTTTGTTTTTGAGCTCTTGGGGAACTGGATTCAACATTAAACTGAGTGTGTACAGGCGACAACAGTTACTACCCCTCCCTCGCACGCTGCACGCCCGGCAGAACATGCACCCTCGACGCATTCAAACGCCTCTATTACTTTGGAGTAAGAAACCTTTTCCAGCCACATGTCGGTTCACGAGCGGGTCTGTATTGGTACTGTAATAACAAGTGTTAGTGGTCACTTTACTTAAATTTAATTAGCTTTAATTAAAATTTATTCTTAAAACAAGCAATGCATTGTCTCATTCTATCAGTGCCACAGGATCAACATGCACAACAATTAGAATTATTATTCTCAGGACACACACGATCAGCACATTTGTCGCACTCTCACACAGATAATACTACCAAGTTTGAACTATTTGTTATGGTTGTTGTCCTCTGCATCATCATGCTGTGTTTCCTAGCTTGCAAGATTCAGAACCAACAAATAAGATTCAAATAATAAGTACAACAAAGATGCCTACACATCTCATTGATTCCCAGCTTGCAAGATTCAGAACCAACAAATAAGATTCACATAATAAGTACAACAAAGATGCCTACACATCTCATTGATTCCCAGCTTGCAAGATTCAGAACCAACCCATTAGATCCTTTTGATAAAGTGAATATCGGGATTAAATCCATCTTGGCTAGCTGTGTCATACAACCCAAGAACTTGGTCAATGCTCTGGACTATCACAACATCTTTTGTTGAGTATTCGTATTTACACAGCACATATAAGAAAGAGTATGCTTACTATAATAGTGGCACTAGTTGAAGTCAACCTGCAACTCAAGTCAATGATTCAATTCATGCGACTTTTTTTGTAGTTCACCTGAAATGAAGCAAAGATTGCATCATTCAGCTAACAAGAAGTACTTGCTCTCATGAGCTGGCAGGTTCTTCTTTAGTAGTTACACAAAAATTGAGCAACATTAAGGTTGGTTATCCTGCTCATGTGAGGTGCAACAATAATTTGCTTATCCTTTTGTGCAGTTCCACTAAGATAAAGTGCCGTTGTGGTGACAGTGATCTTGCAAAGGCTAATAAAATGTTGCACGAGATTGCCAGCATAATTTGACAAAGATTTTGGAAACTCCAATCACCGTTTTGTGCAGTTCCACCAAAATTGAGAAATGTCGCCCACGTGACATTTTAGTTGAATTGCACAAGACACTCATTCCAAAAAAAAGTGTTTTGTGCAGTTCACCAAAAGGTCACAATAGCAACAAGGTGAAATGGATATCCCTATTTGCATAAAAAAATAGAAATAAAACAGTTGCTAGTCAATAACAAGATAGGAAACATACACGAAATGAAAAGAAGCATCTCGATTATGTTCATGGCAATCACGCAAGGACAGTAGAAATTTTAAAACGTCGGCAATGCTTCATGTTACCAGAAGCATTACAATCAGCAATGACATTCGTCAAATATGGGATTACTTTAATGCTGGCATTTCTTGTTTACCAGATACAGTAGATTAACAGTAGCTAAAGAGTTGGTTTAAGGGCATGGGACCGTGGGGACACCAGGACACTCAGAAGCGTAAAGAAGCAACTTACTTATCATAGTGGGGAAAACAGCAAGAGTACCATTTGTAACACAGTTTAATTGCATCATATCACTGGAGGCATTAGATTAACAATAACACTGGTTAGACACGTCCTTAAGGTAACAGTGTGATCGCTTCATTGTACAAGCGCCCTTATCTGAACAACAGCAAAATGTTGGTATAAGGACATGCGACAGTGGACCCATCAGAACAATGTACCTACAAGGAGGCATAAAGCGGTGATGCCGAGTTTGATCTTACTCTTTGAGGGCAGGAGATCTAATCCTGGAGAACTTTTACTATGTGAGGGCAGCAAATCTAATCCTGGACATACTCTGTTGACTTGTCCACTAGCCGCCACTTTCTATCCTTTTTTCAACCAATAATAGATATGTTCCTTATCCAGTTTGGACTGCGTTTTCCCTTTATTTCCCTTTTCAACCATGAGACCGGTTGGGTATCCGGTCTCTACTAATTCCGCCTGTTATTTCCTCTTTGAATCAAGTCCTAGTTTCATGACACGACTTTTCCCCCTTTCTTCGTTGTTTGAACCAAGTCCTAGATTCGACTGCATGAAGTAGCTTTACCTCTAATAATACTAAAAATTTAGGTGGCTTTGGAAGAGCTGATGGAAGTAGAAAAAGATGCACATGCAAACATGTGCGGAGCTGGGGCAGTAGAGCAAGTCCGCTTTCGAAGAACTTATACCTGAGGTTCATTGGGATATCAACAGCGGCAGGTCGGATCTGCGCACAATAGGACAGGAAGGAAGAAGGGTTCCGAGGACCTCCCAAGCCAGTGTTGTGTTGGAGAGAACGACACAGGCAGAGGATACGGACCCGTCAGCAGTTGTGGGATTCCTCCCTCGCCACCGATGACCGCGTGAATGATGCACCTAGTCCCCCTACACACACCAGCCGAAGGGATCCGGCCGGATCTGTGACCAGCGGTGAGCTGAGAGAAAATGTTGCTCCCGCTGACTTGTTTAGATCTGGAGAGGGTGAGAGAATGAAGAGAGAAACCCTAGAAACCAAGCGCTCAGGCTCCTGCCTATGTATATAGTGGAGTGATTATCTTTTTCTCTCCAGAACAAGCGTTTCAATTTGTGTACGTGGTATTAAAGAAAAGAAACTCTCTGTTTAGCGTGACTACCTAGACGTCGCACTGATACGTTCATTTTGCATCATGTTTTCTTGCTGTTATTTATGATGTTTTTATGCATAATAATGATTCTTGGAGTAATTCTAATGCCTTTTCTCTCATAATTTACAAGGTATACAAAAAGAGGGAGAATTCCGGCAGCTGGAAATCTGGGCGTGAAAAACCTATGGCAGGCTACCTATTCTGCACAACTCCAAACAAGCTGAAACTTCACGGAGATTGTTTATGGAATATATTAAAAATATTGGAGATGATAACCACAAGAGGGGGCCCACCAGGTGGGCACAACCCACCTGGGTGCGCCAGCCCCCTAGATGTGCCCTGGTGGGTTGTGCTCACCTCGACCCACCTCCGGTGCCCCTCTTCTGGTATATAAGTCATTTTGACCTAGAAAAATTAAGGAGAAGATATTCAGGACGGAGCACCGCCGTCTTGAGGCGGAACTTGGGCAGGATCACTTTTGCCCTCTGGCTGAGCGATTCCGCCGGGGGAACTTCCCTCCCGGAGGGGGAAATCATCGTCATCATCATCACCAACAACCCTCCCATCTTGGGGAGGGCTATCTCCATCAACATCTTCAACAACACCATCTCATCTCAAACCCTAGTTCATCTCTTGTGTTCAATCTTGTTACCGGAACTATAGATTGGTGCTTGTGGGTGACTAGTACTATTGATTACATCTTGTAGTTGATTACTATATGGTTTATTTGGTGGAAGATTATATGTTCAGATCCATTATGCTATTCAATACCCCTCTGATCTTGAGCATTTTTGTCATTTTTGAGTAGTTACCTTTGTTCTTGAGGTCACGGGAGAAATCATGTTGCAAGTAATCATGTGAATTTGATATGTGTTCGATATTTTAATAGTATGTATGTTGTGATTCCCTTAGTGGTGTCATGTGAACGTTGACTAAATGACACTTCACCATATTTGGGCCTAAGGGAATGCATTGTGGAGTAGTAATTAGATGGTGGGTTGTGAGAGTGACGGAAGCTCAAACCCCAGTTTATGCGCTATTCCGTAAGGGACCGATTGGATCCAAAAGTTTAATGCTATGGTTAGAATTTATTCTTAATACTTTTCCCGTAGTTGAGGATTCTTGCGGGAGGGTTAATCATAAGTAGGAGGTTTGTTCAAGTAAGAACAACACCTAAGCATCTATTTACCCACATATCAAATTATCAAAGTAGCGAACACGAATAGAACAAACATGATGAAAGTGACTAGATGAAATTCTCGTGTACCCTCAAGAATGCTTTGCCTATTATAAGAGACTATCTTGGCCTGTCCTTTGCCTCAAAAGGATTGGGATATCTTGCAACACTTTTGCTATTACTATCGTTACTTGATCGTTACAAAAATATCTTGCTATCAAACTACTCTATTACTTACAATTTTAGCACCTGCAGATACTACCTTGCTAATAACCACTTGTCATTTCCTCCTGCTCCCCATTGGGTTTGACACTCTTACTTATCAAAAAGAGTTACAATTGATCCCCTATACTTGTAGGTCATCAAGGCTAATTTTCTGGCACCGTTGCCGGGGAGTGAAGTGCTTTTGGTAAGTGGAAATTTGTAAGGAAACATTCATATAGTGTGCTGAAATTTATTGTCACTTATTACTATGGAGAACAATCCTTTGAGGGGTTTGTACGGGGTATCTACATCTCGATCAAAACCACAATTAGCTACCCCTCAACTAGCTGCACCTACTGAAAATATTGAATATGAAATCCCTTCGGGTATGATAGAACAACTGCTATCTAATCCTTATGTAGGAGACGGAACCGAACATTCCGATGTGCACTTAATATATGTGGAACAAATTTGTGGATTGTTTAAGCTTGCGGGTTTACCCGGAGATCAAGTGATGAATAAGGTTTTTCCTTTATATCTAAAGGGAAAAGCATTAGCATGGTATAGGCTATGCGATGAGATTGGAGCGTGGAACTGGAATCGATTGAAATTGGAATTTCAGCAAAAAAATATCCTATGCATCTGGTTCATCGTGATCAGTATTACATATATAAGTTTTCGCCTCGTTGTGGGTGTCAAAATCGGCAGATCTCGGGTAGGGGGTCCCGAACTATGCGTCTGAGGATCGATGGTAACAGGAGACTGGGACACGATGTTTTTACCTAGATTCAGGCCCTCTCGATCGAGGTAATACCCTACTTCCTGCTTGATTGATCTTGATGAATATGGGTTACAAGAGTTGATCTACCTCGAAATCGTAATGGCTAAACCCTAAAAGTCTAGCATATGTGATTGCTATGATTTCTGTCTCTACGGGCTAAACCCTCCAATTTATATATGCACCGGAGGGACCTAGGGTTTGTACATGACCATCTTGCAGAGGAAGGAAAGTATTACACCCGGACTCTAAACTTGCTATTTTACACATATGGGAGTCATATCCTGATACGTGAGATAGTCTTCATCAATAATCTTCACGGCCCACCAGTCCGGCCCATAACGAGCGATCCGGCCACCTGAGGACCCCTTAATCCAGGACCCCCTCAGTTGCCCCTGAACCACTCTTCGATGACGATGAGTTCGGCTCAGGTACTGTCTTCGGCATTGCAAGGCAGGTTCCTTCTCCCGAACACATTGAAGCAATATTCCCTTCAAAGGTACTATGTCTGGCTCAGCATGGTTAGTACAACCCTTAGCCTCAAAGGCAAGGTATCAAAAAACGGATACTGTGTCTTTACTGACAACTTCTCAGTGAAGCATCGCGTCTGTCCCTTTAATATATCGAACCGCTTTCTTGGCCCCAGTTTTTCGTTTTGAGGTATAACCCCATTGGCACGGCTTGTCAAAACAGAGATCGTGCCCGCTTATTACGGGATCCTTATCAATGTGACGTGAGCATCTTAACCACGCCTTACGCACGACCTCGTTGGGAACATGCGAGGTTTATGGCTGGAGTGGGGGGCGTTTAGCATCCACCGCTTATAAAAGGATACCAATTCTTTCCATAACCCCACGCCTTCCTCAAGCCCTAGCTCTCCAATCTCCCCAGCCCAAGCGCCCACAGCTCTTGCGCCCACAATTCTCAACTCCTCCACCACCACCTCCCTTCCCAGCAATGGCCGGATCCGGTTCTAAAGGCAAGTGGGAGGCTTCCATGGTCACAGATAAGACCGTGAAGAGCCTCTGGAGTGCGGGCTATCTCGCTGATGATGTAGCGCACCGGGTCCCCGAAAAGGACCAAGTGATCCCCGTCCCTAAGGCGGGTGAGAGGGTTGTCATCCTCTCGCACTTTATTCGGGGGCTGGGATTTCCTCTCCACCCCTTTGTACGGGGCTTCTTATTTTTCTATGGGCTAGATTTCCATGATCTAGCCCCGAACTCAATTCTCCACATATCCACTTTTATAGTGGTATGTGAGGCCTTCCTTCGCTTCCCCCCACACTTCAGCCTATGGCTCAAAACCTTTAATTTGAAGCCGAAGGTGGTTGACAAGCAGCACGTGGAGTGTGGAGGCGCCATGGTGAGCAAGCTCCCGAATGCCATCTAGCCCAAGGGGGCTTTTGTGGAGACGAACAAGGTCTGGCAGCAGGAGTGGTTCTAAATCACTGAGCACTGCGATGCCAAGTGGGTGGCGGCGCCCGCATTTAGATCTGGACCACCAGAGAGGCTATCCTCTTGGACCGACAAGTGTACGGATTGGGGGTCTCAGGCGGAGGTGCTGGTGCTCCAAATTCGCATCTCTGGCATGATTACCAAGGGCACCCTCCTCACAAATGTGATTCAGGTAATGTTGGTCCTTCTCGTCCTTCCCTGCCAACGCCGGGAGTCCTATCTATGGGAGTTCAATCCGGAAGGGTCCCGGCCCATGAAGCATCTCTTTGGCACTACACACGAATACATCCAGAAGCATCTCTTCGAGGCCTAGAACGGGTGGTTGGTGGAGACTAAGGACAATGGCTTCAGCACCACGCTCACTGCTTCGGAGGTAATCAAAACTTCTGCCGAATTCACGCCGTGTCCATACTTCAATTATAACAGGAGTTAGAATTTTTGCGTTGTATCCAGGCTTGGGCGAAAAAGGTGGACCGGATCAAGTGCCCGGCTCCCTTGCCTGAAGACCCAGAGATGACTCAGCTAACGGCGATGTTGGTTCCGGCGCTGTACAAGGCGCCAGAGAAGAAAGCCAAGAAGAAGGGCAAGGAGGTCAAGAGCGACCCCCGCCCTATAGGTCCCGCGGACACAAGGTCCGGGGAAACTGGCTCCCACCTCTCCCTCGAAGAAGAGGAGGAGGAAGAAGAATAAGAAGATGACTCCCCCATCCAGGTAAGGGGGGAAGAGAGCAGCCCCTGCTGACGCAGGTAAGGCGGCGCCCAGGAAGAAACCGACTCTTCCAAACAGTTCAGACTCAACGTCCGAACACAGCTTCCGAGTTCAGCCCAGGCTTAAGCCCCTGGCCGAATCGTAGGTACTTGAACGGCTGCTGCTTATGTTTGGTTAAATTAATTATCAATATGTAAACAATGCCATTTGGTCTTTATATAGTCCTCCGCATGACATCCCCGAGGCTTTAGTGTCATCCGGGAATTCTCTGGCGTCGGAGATGGTGGAGAGCGATACGCCTCCATGGGGCTCGTCGCCCATTGTGGGGGATGCCGAGGTGTCCTCTCTGCAAGCTCCCCCTGTTCGAGCAGGTGAGAGTGGGGCGGACGAGAAGGCGCCCAAGGTTAATCCCTCGGACACTATCAACCAAGGGGGAGCGATCCCCATGGTGACCGAAGACGGGGGGGGCAAGCAATCTGGGGCCCCACCAAACACTTTTGCGGAGCCCAGTGCGGCTCCAGAATCAGGAATCGGCCCCCGTGGTGGGGAAGGGAGCAACTGCTCCAACGGCGCCTGCCATCAATCCGAAGGCGCCGAACACTCTGGATGGAGCACTGCAAAGTGCTTCCATCGTAGAGGAACACCACACTCTATTGAGTGCGGTTATGGAGAAGTTTCGGTCTATCAAAGGCGGACTGAACGAAGCCTTGAAGAGCCTACTAACAGGCTTTGAGGTATGCGATGTAATGTTCTTAAAATAACCCCTGATGCTTTGTATGATTCTAGATAGAATCGGACGAAGGATCCTTATAACAGAGCTAACTTGTGTGCTATGTGTGCGAATAGGCTTCGCTATTAGCGGCCTCTGTCCGGGCCGCAGAGGTTTTCGAGTTAAATTAGAAACTTAAACTAGCTCACGAAGAGCTCGACCGCGTCAACAAGTGTTTTGATGAAACACAAGGTATGCGGATTTTGAAGAAATTGAATTTTTAACACACTATATGTGTTAGCATAAGCATATTTGTGTTATATGTATTGTGAAACAGCTGACGCAACTACGGTTGAGGCCCTTAAGGGCTAGCTTGCGAAGGCCAAGGAAGAAGCCAGGGTGAGCAAGGCAGCCGCTGATAAAGCGACTGCCAACCTGGAGGCTGAGAAGGCCGTGCGTCAACAGCACAAGTCTCGGGTGACCGAAGTCAAGGTCGAGCTGCAAGATGTCATTCGCAAATGCAAGGCATTGGAGCAGACGACTTCGGAACAAGCATCTGAACTCACTGCGGCAGTTAATGCTGCCAAGGAGGCGCGTAATGGGTCGCGCGGTGCTCATGAAGAGTTAAAACAAGCGCGTCAAATAGCACTTGGTAAGACTTTTCTCTTGTAGAGAATCTTCGGAGGTCAGATGTATCTTGGGCTGACACGATTGTGGAGTTCTCCAGGCGTGTTTGCGGATCTCCCAAGGAGCATTGCCGACGCCGCCCAATACTTCCGAGCCCAGGAGGGGAACAACACAGAGAAGTTGTTCTGGTCGCATTTTCTTGCTCAAATCATCCGGTGCCCCTCAATGACCAAATAAAGCAGCTGGTCGAGCTGCATAACATGGCGGGTACGGCCATGAAGGACTTGATAGTTCAGCTATGGCCCACTGATCCAATCCTAAGTAGCTACTTCAGATTGGTGAGAAAGCTCGTCGACACGAGTCCGCAGGTCGACGCTATTAAGCGTTCGGCCTGCATAGAGGGTGCTCGGATGGCCTTTGCTCGCGTGAAGGTGCATTAGGCGAAGATGAAGGCCACGGAGATAGCTACTGCTGGCCCACCAGAGGGCAAGGATCACCGCAAGCCAGAAAGGTACTTTGGTGATGTCCTAGAAGGAGCCCGCCTTGTAGAGGGCCAATGCTCAAAGGATATAATCTTCGAATGATTGTATTCGGATTGTAAGGACTAAGCCTATGTGCCGATATATAAATTGTGCGCTTCTGTATTATAAGCGACTTTTTCCTCCTGTGCGACTGTTTATTTAAATTCAAAAGTTTCCAGTCGTCGGCTTCAGCCCCCATGTAAATATTATAGGGGTGTTCGGTAATGCGCATGAACACTCTTTATCCAATGCCTTGGTACATCTAGGAGGTGTCTGCGGAGCAAACCAGGCAATCAGACTATACAACTTTATTGCTTCCACTTAGCCATAGGAGCTTGACTAGTGGGCCTAAGTACTAGCCCCTGGTGCGTGTAGGGTGTCGGGGGAAACTGTCCTCCCACGAGCACCTATGGGACCGGAGCCCCTTCTACGTTGCGGTAAGGGAGCGGAGGGAGCACGAAGACCGGATCGAGGAGCACACGCGGGCAGTTTACCCAGGTTCGAGCCGCGCGGGCGCGTAAAACCCTACTCCTGCTTGGATTGTATTGAGTTCTTGAGCTCGGGAGCTTGAAAAGCTAGCTACACCGAGCAAGAGAGCTGTCTAGGTTCCGAACCCTTTCTATGTTGTGCATGGGCCTCCTTTTATAGCTCAAGGGGTCACCGACAGGTGTCAACGTAGAAGAGGGTAAAAATGTAACTTTGGTGGTAGTTGTAACAGTGCGGGAATAGTGCGTGAACAGTGGATGAACAATGGTCTTCACCTAACTTTGACAGTGGGGGACAAGGGCATTAAATGCCCGTCGCCGTCGACCCCAAAAGCACCCGTCCATGCGTCTCCGTCCGCCACGGCACTAGCCTCGTCACCGTGGCTTGCCACCGTGTGCCCAAGGCTGCACAGCCTTCCGCCACGCGTCCCTGGAAGGGCCCCAGGGCGACGCGTGGGCAGATGAGCTGGAGCGCGGGCACACAGCATAAGTTTCCCCGGCAAGCACCTTGCCGGGGGCTCGACCTTGCCGGGCCCGGAAGCTTGTCGCTCCTCGGGCCCTGCCGGGGCGCACGACGCGCCGAGGCATATCTTTAAGTGCGTATTCTTTGGTCTTCCTGGCAAGCTCCTCTTGCCAGGGCCTTGTGCTGAAGTGATAGTCTTAAGCCTGGTACGGCCTTCCCGGCAAGCTCCTCCTTGCCGGGGCTTTGATCTTCTGACTTGTATACTTTGTTCTTGAATGGCTTCATAGGGACCAGAAAGGTTTCCGGCAAGCACGTGGTAAACCCTGCCACGGGAAGCTGCTACTGCCCGTGCACAAGTTGGGGTACTAAGGTACCCCTATCTTAGTACACCGACAGGAGCCCCCGGGCCTGGGCCACACACGGTGCCGAGCGCTGTTGGGCCAGGCCCAAAACAGTGCACGGGCACACGCGGCCCACGGCAAGCCGTATCTCCTTCCGCATCCGCCGCGCCCCTCCCTAACGGCACGCGTCGATTGCGGCGTCGTGGGAGAGATCGTGGCCTCGTTCTTTAATGGGAAATGCGGAGCGTCCCCCACTCCCCCCTTAAAAGCAGAGGAAGCAGGGGCAGTTTCCTCCTTCGTCTTCATTGTGTCTTGGCTCTCCAGAAATCCTCCGCTGCTCCTTTCCTCCACCCCTCCTCCGCCGTCTTCCGCATCCGCGGCGCCGTCGAGCTCCTCGCCTCTTCCCTCGCCGCCTCCGCCATGGCTCCGAAGAGCGACAAGGCGAAAGCGGACAAGGCCAAGAAGGAGAAGTCCGAGCAGGCGGCGAAGCTGGCCGCCCTGCGGAAGAGGAATGTGGTCTTCGCGCCGAGGCTTGGCGCGAAGGAGCTGCGGAACAAGTACTACCTGTTCTGGTCCGGGGAGACTAAAGCTCATCCCCGCACCAGAGCCTTCCCCGCCGTCGCCAAAGATCTGTTTCCCGGCGGGTACTTCTTCTTCGCTGCTTTCTTTCACTGTGGCTTGTGCCCTCCATACTCGGAGTTCTTTTGCGACATTATGAACACATACAACCTCCACCTCCTAGATTTTACTCCCAACGCCATCCTTACGATGGCCGTTTTCGCACATCTGTGCGAAAACTATGTTGGGATCCATCCAAACGTCGCCCTCTTCCGCCATTTCTTTATGCCTAGAGTAGAGGCTGGCGCTCCCCTTTCCGGCGGCATCTCCTGGATCTTCCGGCTGAATAAGAAGGATTCATACCTGAAGGGAGAACTCCGCGGCAAGTGGGAGGAGTGGCGTGCAGATTGGTGTCGGATAGTGGAGGATAGGCCGGAGCCCTTCACTGCGCCGCGCACAACAGCCATAGTGCGCGGCAGGGATTGGAGCGAATTGGCCCCGGAGGACAACAAACTCAGTATTGCCCTCGTCGGGATCATCCGTCTCCGGGTAGCCAATCTGACCATCGGAGAGGTTGGGGCAGATTTCCTCCGCCGCCGCATCGCCCCTTTACAAGAAAGGAAAAGGCCCGCCTGGGAGTTTGGCAATGCGGCGGATATTATGAGGCTGCGCCCAGGATTAAACTTCAATTTCACTGCTTTGGAGCTGAAAGGGATGGTCCGGAAACTCTTCAAGCATGACCCAGCCCATCCGGAGTGGTTCAGACCCGCCAAGGGAGTGGTGCCACTATGCAACAGCACCGCCTGTGATGCCTTGCGCGCAATGATGCCGGCGTGCGACTCCCATGGCATCATCCCCACCTGGATCCAGCCTCCACCGGATGCCATGCTGAGCTTCTTCGACAACTTAGTTGAGACGCCCAAGAACTCCGATGAGAACAGGGGCCTCACCCGGGCCACTACGGCCCGGGACATAGCTTACATTGCTTCCAGGATGGAAGAGGCCGCCGCAGCTGCGGCGGCAGGTGACTTTGGATACACCGTGGACGACGCAAAGGCCGCGGACGCAGCGTGCCAAGCAGAGGAGGCAGAAATCCGCAGGCTGCTCAAGCTTCCGCCCGAGGAGTTTTCCGGGGTGCCTTCCCTGAGGCTTGCCGGGATACCCGGGGTTGCCGGGGCGAGCGAGGTCGCCGGAGGGAGCGGGGCTACCGCAGCGAGCAGGACCGCCGGAGGGAGCGAGGCCGCCGGGCATGGTGCTGGGTCCAGCGGGCCTGCCGGGGAGGAGGAGGAGGGCGTCGAGGCCGATGAAGACACCTGTGGATCTCTGGGACTAGACGACGATGCCTCCTCGTCCTCAGAGAACTCTCCGCCACCGGCAAGTCCTACGCAACCACCGAGGAAGCACCTCCGCAAGGTGGCTACAGCAACGAGGCCGCAGGCGCCTCGACAGCAGCCTGCGCGCCGGGCGACGCGCGCCACCAGGGAGAGCCAAGCCGCGACGGAGGCGCCCTGCGCACCAGCGCCAAGAGGAGGGGGATCCTCCCGGAGCGAAACGGCCGCTCCTCCTGCCCCTCGGGCCCCGGTGTCAACGGGGGCTGGGTCTTCGCAGCCCGCAGCCCCGGAGACCGCCAAGCGCCCGAGGGAACCTTCTCCTCCTGCTCCTCGCACGGGAGCATCTCAGGTGGAGTTCGACTTCTCCGCCCTCAGCTCCGACGACGACGAGGAAGAGGAGTAAGTACTTGCAGCTTGTAACTTCTTTGATTTTGTCTTGATCTTCCTTGATGATTCCGACCTTGTTTTTGTTTTGCTTTCAGGACCCTGGCACAGCGGATGGCGAAGAGGGCCAAGATCCCTGTGGTCGAGGTCGATGACGACTCGCCCGCCGCGGCGACCGATGACGCGCCAGCGGCAAGCTTGCCGGATCAACCTGCTGCTCCGAGGAGCAGCCCCCAGCGCAGCCCCCAGCGTAAGTCTGGTTTTTGTCTTTATGATTGACGGGCGCGCTTGAGGTGGTTGCTTGTACTAATGTTTTGCTATCTTGTTTGACTTGTGCAGAGGTGGAGCCGCAGCCGCAGGAGCGCCCGAAGACTGCCCCCGACGAGCCACCTGCTGCACCCTCCCCGCCAAGGGTGAACTCCCCGGCGAGGGAGGACGTTCCACCAAGGACGGGCACCCCGCCAAGGACGGGCACCCCGCCAAGGGTGACTACCCCGCCAAGGGAGGGCGCGGGCGGCCCTCCGCCAGCAGGGGCCACTGCTCCACCGCCAAGGGAGAACTCCCCGGCGAGGGAGCCTGTCGTCGAAGAAGTCCGCGAAGGTGAGTCTTGTAGCTTCTTCTTCTTGGACTCTTCTTTTTTGGATATTTGCTTGACTTTTTCTTTCCTTTTTCTTCTACTAGATCCTCCTGCACCGGAGCGGATGGAGACGGAGACCGCTGCTGAGGAGGAAGTGCGCGGCGACGGCGGCGGCGCCACTGCCACTGAGGGCATGGCTGGAGCCGACGAGCCTGCCGCTGAGGAGACCGCCCCGACCGCAGACGCCGCGGCGGGAGAGGAGACCGGCGACCACACTGCTGGCCCGGAGGCAGCAGGAGCGTCAAGCGCTGCACCGGCCGCCGACCCCTCCGCCTCCAAGGAGCGGTCGGACGTCTATCTTGAGGCCCCCAACGGGGTCTTTATACAAGTCCCGTGGGGGTCTTCGTCGCGAGCCCCCGTGGAGGGAGAGACCTTTGATGGAGAGGTCCTCGTGTAGGATCGAAAGTAGGTCTAGAGGGGGGGGTGATTAGACTACTTGACAATATAAAAAATCTGCCTTAAGATCATGCAAAGTTTTTGGCAGTTTCACAATTAAGATCAATTCAAGTATCACCCTACACATGCAATTCTAGAGTATAAGCAGCGGAAAGTAAATTGCACATGTAAAAGAGAGGTGGAGAAGATCAAACGCAGTTTGGTGACACGAAGATTTTTGTCGTGGTTCCGATAGGTGGTGCTATCGTACATCCACGTTGATGGAGACTTCAACCCACGGAGGGTAACGGCTGCGCGAGTCCACGGAGGGCTCCACCCACGAAGGGTCCACGAAGAAGCAACCTTGTCTATTCCATCATGGCCTACGCCCACGGAGGACTAGCCTTACTCGAGGTAGATCTTCACGAAGTAGGCGATCTCCTTGCCCTTACAAACTTCTTGGTTCAACTCCACATCTCGAAGACGGAGGCTCCCAAGCGACACCTAACCAATCTAGGAGGCACCACCCCCAAAAGGTAATAGACGGTGTTGATGATGATGAACTCCTTGCTCTTGTGCTTCAGATGATAATCTCCCCAACACTCAACTCTCCTCACTGATATGGCTGTGGTGGAAGAAAGGTTTGAGTGGAAAGCAACTTGGGAAGGCTAGAAATCAAGTTTCATATGGTAGGAATGGAATGGCTTGATCTCAACACAAGGGTAGGTGATTCACTTCTCAGAAAGTGTATGGTAGAAGTGGTGGTACTTTCTGATGGCTCTCCTCACGAATGAAGAGGGGGTGGAGGGGTATATATAGCCTCCACACAAAATCCAACCGTTACACACACATTTGACCAATCTCGGTGAGACCGAAGTGAAACTCGGTCAGACCGAAAGTTCAAATATAGTGAACGTTGGGATTTTCGGTGGGACCGAAAATACCATCTCGGTGTGTCCGAAGTGAGTCAAAGGTTGGAGCTTGCCATCTCGGTGTGACCGAAAACAACAACTCGGATATTCCGAAATGCTGTCAATTGGTTGCAGAAGGTTGGCAGTCCATTTTCGGTGAGACCGAAAGTCAGAATCGGATGGACCGAGAAATTAGGGTTTGGAGAAATAACTGAGGTGGTTCATCTCGGTGGGACTGAGTTTGCAGAATCGGTTTGTCCAAGATTACTTATGAGTGTGTTGAATAGTGAAGAGTGCTGATAGTTGAGGGAGCTAGATCACCAAGCACTTGAGCAACTAGATCATTAACACAACCTCATCCCCTTTTAATAGTATTGGCTTTTCCTATGGACTCAATGTGATCTTTGATCACTAAACCAAAAATAGAGTCTTGAGCTTTTGCCAATGCTTGTCTTAGCATTTTGAGGGGTCCACTTCTTCAGACATTTCCATACCCATATCATCGAACTTTTCTGAAATGATTCTCAAGTAAATATTAGTCCAATGATATATATGTTGTTATTAATTACCAAAACCACCCGGGGATTAGTTGCACTTTCAATCTCCCCCTTTTTGGTAATTGATGACAACATATAGATCAAAGCTTCGACAAAAGATATAATCAAGGAATAATATCGTCGCTTTGAGAAGTATGTGATAAACAAGAGCTCCCCCTAAATTTGTGCATTATTTAAAATTTGCGTTTGAATGCAAATGCACAATCGATTAGGATTATGGGTCACTCTTCCATGTCACATACATCTTGGTGGAGCGCACAAAATGATAAGAATGAGTAACATGCACTCAATCACCAAGACAAGAGTAAATAGCCATACAAATAAGGAATAGCAAATGATAAGCAATAAGCACACATTAAGGCATAGTATGACTAAGCACTCATTAAGGTAGCATCAAACTTAGTAGCAAGTACACTTAAAGTATCAGGAACCAAAAGAAATCACTGTATCTCAAAGAAAAACCGGCAAAAGAACGAAAGACGAAAGAGCACTCTCTCTCTCGAAGCCCTATGATCTATAACAATTTCTCCCCCTTTGGCAACAAGTTACCAAAAAGTTCGAAAAGGTATAGAGCTAAGCGTCACTGCGGGCTCTGCTGGCGGCTCCCGTCTGGGTAGATGTCGGTGTAGAGATAGCTGCATCGGCGAAGACTTCTGCTGAAGTCTGCGGTGGAGGAGTGGATGCTGGAGCTGGAGGAACTGCTGGAGCTGTAGCTGGTGCTGAAGTGGTAGCCCTGGAGTCTGTCACTGGGATAGCTGCAGATCTGGATCCTCTGGGAACCTGAGCAGTCTGGCGATGAGAGTCCTGGACTAGATCATCCTGCATAAGCTCTGCTCTCTCCTGCCTTGTCTCCTCCATGTCTGCCTCAAGCTTGTTGACAGACACCTGAATCTCAGTCAGCTTCACATCCAGAGCGTGGATCTTGTCCTCGACAATCCTCTCTAGGCTCTCCTGAGATTGCTCAATGCTGGCCAGGCGTTGTTCAATCCTCTGGGTAGCTTCAAGAATTTGTTCTCCAAAGCTCTTTGGCTTAGCTGCTGCTGCTGCTGCCTCTTTGTCAGCTTTAGCCTTCTTCGCAGCTTCGATTTTGGCCTGTCCTTCAACTGAGGTAGGATCCTCTTCATCCATCACAATTACGTTGTCCTCATGCTCTGGCTGCAGTGGCAAGTGCTTCCTATCCAACATGAATTTGCCCGTGCCAAACTTGGCGTTGATGAGCATCTGTATCTGCGGTGCAAACCCACACGACCTCTTCTGGTCAGCTGCAGTCCTCTTAATGGTCTCTACCATCAAGTCCATCACCTTAAAAGGTGCCTTCTCATCGAGAATGTGCAGCATGTTGATAGAATAGCCTCGAATCATCCGGTGGTCTCCAGACTTAGGCATCAAAGTATGCCTCAGAATGGTGTTAGTGGTGGTCAGACCTGCCTGGAGATAGTACACAGAGCCAAGCTTCCATCCTTCCAAATCAGCAGCTGGGATCTCCTTGTACATATTCTTCATGGAATCATGACTCTTCTTAGGAATCCCATAGACATCAATGTCGTCCTCTCTCTGCACTGGAGCGTTCAGAAGTTCTGCCCATTCTTCAACAGTCGAAGAAAACCTTTGACCTTCAGTCATCCAGGTGATCTTGCCATCAGGATAGAAGTGGGCTGTGGCATAGAACTGCATGATCATCTCGTCATTCCAAGCTGTCAGCTCTTGACCCACAAAATCAGCAACTCCACATGCAGTAAAGCTCTCATGCACATGGGGAAAGAAGTCCCGGTGCTCTTCACTGTCAATATACTTCCAGTCAACATACCTGGTGTCAGCAACAATGGGCTTCTTATCCATCAGCACGGTCTCATAGAAATCCTGCTGCTCTCTGGTGTGGAATCTGGGGTCCACAGCAGTCCTTCTCCTTACAGCATATGGATCAGACTGTCTCCATAGCCTGAGACCTTTGTCCTTTCTTGCCTTCATGTCCTCAGCTTGAGGATGAGCATCATTGTGAAGTGGCAACTTGGGACGGAGCTTAAGCAACACATGCTCTTCATCTGATTCAGACGGTGGCATCTCACCTTTGTTCTTCTCAGAAGCTGGAATGCTTCTGGTTGTTCTCTTGGGCTTGGCTGGAGCTGCCTTGGCTTGAGCAGGCTTCTTGGGCTTAGAAGTGGCTTGAGCTCGAATAGCATCACCCATGAACTTAGCTTTCTGAGGAGGAGGCTGGGGTGCTTCTTCTTCTTCTTCTTCTTCTGCAGCATCATCTTGAGGTTCAGCATATACTACCCTCTTCCTTTTGGAAGTCTTCTTCACCTTGCTTGGAGCAGGCTCTTCCAAGTTGAGCTTCTTTGCAACTGCTGACTGCTTCACTTTGCTTGTGCCTTTCCTTGTCTGCTGCCCTTGGTGCTCTTTGGCAACCACAGTCCTCTTTGGCTTGGAGGTAACTTCCTCAGCAACAAAGTCAGAGTCCTCATCATCAGAAGTTCTCTTCTTCCTGGTTCTAGTGGCTGCAGGAGGCAAACCACTAGGGGTGCTCCTCTCACCATCATCACTGGAGCTGCTAGCAGGACTTGTATCTGCCTCTGGAATTTCAGCAAACGGTGATTCAGACCTATTCTGGCTGTCACTAACATCTGACATGGCTGAAAACCCTATGAAAAGATAAGGTATAGGCAGAGTAGAAGAGTTATCACAACTGCAGAGGTTTTTGCAAAAAAAAAAATGAGTTCAAAACTTAGTTTTGAGTTTTCACAGAATGTATTTCGGTCAAACCGATTTCAGGTTTCGGTGCAACCGAAGTGCTCAACATAAACCTACACACCACTTTCGGTCAGACCGAAATGGGTTTCGGTCCTACCGATAACTTAGGGTTTCACTGAAACTACGTTTCGGTCGTTCCGATTGGCACAACTCGGTTAAACCGAATTATGCAGTGCAATGGCCAGAGGCCAAATCGGTCATTCCGAGTTTCAAAAATCGGCTTCACCGAGATGCATTCCGTGGAAACCTAAACCTAAGAATTTTCCTCGAAACTAGAAGATCTGAACTATTGTATGGGGAACATATCAAACGTGGATTGAATCATGGCAAGCCTATCGTGCAAGAATCGGAAGGGGAGCACGAAAAGGGGTCGGGACACACCCTAACTTGGTGGTGTCCCTCTATGGCGGCAACGGTGGAGATGATTACCGTTGACGGCGGCGGAGACCCGCGGCGAGGGCGCACAGGCGACGAAGGCGACGATCCGTAGACCAGGGCGACGGCAGCAGGGGTGTTGGGGGCGAACGGTTTGAAGAATGAAATCGCGCGCAGCCCCTCAGGTATATATAACCCCATGCTGTCGGTGGGACCGAGTTGAAAAACTCGGTGTCACCGAGATGTATAACTGCTGTGCAGTTACACATATCGGTCAGACCGAGATTTTGAACTCGGTTTCACCGAGATGAAACCTAGATCAGTCTAAGCATTTCGGTTGGACCGAGATTGAGAAACCGGTCAGACCGAAATAGACTTAGAAGGTTTTGGAAGTCAGCCTTAGACGAATCGGTGGTTTCGAGTGCTCCTCACTCGGACTGTCCGAAAAAGACTTGTTCAAAGTTGTGATATGAGCATGAATAGAATTTGAGACAAGAAAGCATAGATAGCTAGGGAAGGTGCTTAGGCATTCTTGTCCATCCATTTGGCCAGAAGGAGAAAACAAAACAATCAAAACAACAAATGGATGTCCTTGAATGGATAAAATCATGCATTCAACATGCTCACACAATAAGATAGCAACTAAAATATGTGTCAAACATGCACAACCAATCACTCTAGCTACTAGCACACAATTTGTCGATGACTAGGTCATCTATATATGAGTATATTGACTTAGGAGCCAAATGAGAACATTTGATCATAGGTCATACTCATCGTTTAAGCACAAGTGGGGTTACCACTTTTACATAAAGCATTTATGTGTTCACATCACTTGGAGATGCTTTAGCTCAATTTTTAGAGCAAAGCTCCCCCTAGATGTGAGAACCCCTTTTAAAGGGTCAAACTAACCTTGGGTTGTCGTAGAAGACTTCATGTAGATGTTGAAGATGTGGATGCTCAATGTTGATGTAGATCATCAAGAGTTGGGAGCAATCCTTTGGATTAGGGCACTTTCAATACCTACATGGGTTAGTCCCACAAGGAACAAACAAGAGTATCCATAGACATAGAGTGAAGTACACAAAGGATGATGTCCATGAAAGTAATGATTACCTTGTCCCTTGACTTACCAACAAGAGGGTTTGTGACTCCATGAACAAGTGCATGATGTGGAAGTTGATTGCACAAGTTCTTGCCAAAATGAATATGAGTGAAGTTTGTTGGCGGAGTCACCCTCAAGAACCTACTAGTTCTTCTTCTTTGGGATCCACATCATCTTAATGGGAATCCTTGGTGTTGTAGTTGAGCTTGACGAAGTAGAACTTGATGTGTCCTTGGGAACCCACTTGACCATGGCTTGAGGTGCTTCAATGAATGCATCAATCTCCTCTAGAAGCTTGTCCTTGGCCTTTAGCTTGTGGTCTTGTGGTGGAAGGTCATCTTGAGCTTGTTCCACATTGGAAGAAGTAGGATCATACTTCTCCTTTTGTGAAACAAACTGTGGAGTAGGGTATTGACCTTCTTCCCACTCAACACCTTCGGCGTTGAACTTTCGCTCAAAACCAATCCCTTGATTCTTCCGGTGTCTTCCTTGTTTGCGAACAATCTCCTCAAAGTTCTTGCTTCCGGCAAGACTCTTGTAGACACCTTTCTCAATGATTTCCTTCAATAAGCTATTTTCTTGCTCAAGTGTAACTTGGCTTGAAACATTGTTAGTGGAATCAAGAGAACTACTAGAAGCAACAATATTGGATTTAACATTGTTATTGTTACTACTAGAGGAAGAATTTTTCTTATGCTTGTCATGCTTAGTCTTAATAGGTGGCAAGAAATTAGACAAGAGAAGTCGTTTGGCAAGATATGAAGAACTCTTCTTTCGAAGATCGTCATTGATTGCTTTTAGAAACTCATGTTCTTGCTCTAGAGTGAGCTTCTCGAAGCGTAGCTTCTCATGAGATCTTAGGAGCTCTCTATGATCTTCTTGAGTTGTTTCATGAGCTAACTTAAGAGTGTTTAGTTCTTTAGTTAGACGCTCAATCTCCTTCATAGCATTGTCATTCGACTCTTCTCGACTATAAAGACTACTAGCATTTTCATCATTACTAAGCTCACTAGATTTATCATGAAAGAGCTCATCTTCACCAAGCAAGTCATCCTCATCACTATCAAAGTCAATGAATTCAGGGTGTGTTACCTTGGGGCCTTTAGCCATGAAGCATCTTCCAATTCCCTCATTTGGTGAATCAAATAAGTCGTAGGAGTTGGAGTTGGAGGATACTAGTGCAAGTCCGGCAACACCTTCATCTTGACTATAGTCGGAGTCGGAGTGATAGATTCCATCGGATTGATTGTCAGAGTCGGAGCCGGAGACCCATTCACCAACATGAGCTTGATGTCTTCTTCTTGTGTAGCTCCTTGATGACTTGTCTTTCCTCTCCGAATCCTTGCTTCTCCGAGAGGGTCTTCGTTCATAACGATCATCTCTGCTCCTTCTCTCTCTCCGAGGTGACTCATCTCTTGCTCTTCTTCTTGGAGATTCTTCTCTTCTCTTGTGGGGAGCCGTACACTCATTTGAGAAGTGTCCGGGTCTTCCACAATTGTAGCAGTTTCGATCACGACTAGAAGATCTCTTTTCATCATATGATCTAGACTTTGAGCTTCTTTCTTTGCCTCTATTCTTGTAGAACTTGTTGAAGTTCTTGACCATTAGGCTTATCTCTTCATTGGAAATTAGCTTGTCACTTGAGGTAGTAGGAGCATCACTTGTAGTTTTGTAAGCACCACTTGACTTGTTGTGAAGCTCTTCCTTATCCTTAAGTGTCATCTCATGAGCAACAATTCTTCCAATGACTTCAGTTGGCTTGAGAGTCTTGTAGTTTGGCATCATTTGGATCAAAGTGCACACGGTGTCATACTTTCCATCCAAAGCTCTGAGAATCTTCTTAATGATGAATCGGTCGGTCATTTCTTCGCTTCCTAAGCCGGCAATCTCATTTGTGATGAGAGCAAGCCTAGAGTACATTTCAGCGACTCCTTCACCATCCTTCATCTTGAACTTGTCAAGTTGACCTTGAAGAATATCTAGCTTTGATTCCTTCACAGATTCAGTACCTTCGTGCATTTCAACCAAAGTATCCCAAATCTCCTTAGCATTCTCAAGACGACTGATTTTGTTGAACTCTTCGGGACACAAAGCATTGAAGAGAATGTCACAAGCTTGAGCATAGTTTTGCAACATCCGCAACTCTTCGGGTGTAGCTTCGCGATCCGGAACTTTTCCTTCTTCAAAGAAATCACCTTGCATGCCAACACAAATAATGCCCCATGCGGCTGGGTTATGACCAAGAATATGCATTTTCATTTTATGCTTCCAACTAGCAAAATTTGTACCATCAAAGTAAGGACCTCTACGATAATTACCCTCACTAGACGCCATACTCTCCTAGGTTGTGAAACCAAGCTTATGGAGTCCAATGCAATGGAAACCAAGGCAATGGAGACCAAAGCTCTGATACCACTTGTAGGATCGAAAGTAGGTCTAGAGGGGGGGTGATTAGACTACTTGACAATATAAAAAATCTGCCTTAAGATCATGCAAAGTTTTTGGCAGTTTCACAATTAAGATCAATTCAAGTATCACCCTACACATGCAATTCTAGAGTATAAGCAGCGGAAAGTAAATTGCACATGTAAAAGAGAGGTGGAGAAGATCAAACGCAGTTTGGTGACACGAAGATTTTTGTCGTGGTTCCGATAGGTGGTGCTATCGTACATCCACGTTGATGGAGACTTCAACCCACAGAGGGTAACGGCTGCGCGAGTCCACGGAGGGCTCCACCCACGAAGGGTCCACGAAGAAGCAACCTTGTCTATTCCATCACGGCCTACGCCCACGGAGGACTAGCCTTACTCGGGGTAGATCTTCACGAAGTAGGCGATCTCCTTGCCCTTACAAACTTCTTGGTTCAACTCCACATCTCAAAGACGGAGGCTCCCAAGCGACACCTAACCAATCTAGGAGGCACCACCCCCCAAAAGGTAATAGACGGTGTTGATGGTGATGAACTCCTTGCTCTTGTGCTTCAAATGATAATCTCCCCAACACTCAACTCTCCTCACTGATATGGCTGTGGTGGAAGAAAGGTTTGAGTGGAAAGCAACTTGGGAAGGCTAGAGATCAAGTTTCATATGGTAGGAATGGAATGGCTTGATCTCAACACAAGGGTAGGTGGTTCACTTCTCGGAAAGTGTATGGTAGAAGTGGTGGTACTTTCTGATGGCTCTCCTCACGAATGAAGAGGGGGTGGAGGGGTATATATAGCCTCCACACAAAATCCAACCGTTACACACACATTTGACCAATCTCGGTGAGACCGAAGTTAAAACTCGGTCAGACCGAAAGTTCAAATATAGTGAACGTTGGGATTTTCGGTGGGACCGAAAATACCATCTCGGTGGGACCGAAAGTGTATCTGATATGAACGTTGGAGTTTTCGGTGAGACCGAGAAAGAAAACTCGGTTGGACCGATTTGAGAAAGAGCAGGAACATGCCAGAATCGGTGAGACCGAAAATGAATTATCGGTGAGACCGATTTGAGCCAAGACAGAAGCTTGCCCATTTCGGTGAGACCGATAATACAAACTCGGTTATTCCGAAATGAAGTGAAATGGTTACAGAAGGTTGGCAGTTCAGTTTCGGTGAGACCGATCTCAAACTCGGTAGGACCGATTTTTCTAGGGTTTGGAATATGGCAGAAGTGGTTCATCTCGGTGGGACTGAGTTGGAAGAATCGGTTTGTCCGAGATTACTTATGGGTGTGTTTGGTAGTGAAAGGTGCTGATAGTTGAAGGAGCTAAATCACTGAGCACTTGAGCAACCAGATCATCAACACAACCTCATCCCCTTTTAATAGTATTGGCTTTTCCTATGGACTCAATGTGATCTTTGATCACTAAACCAAAAATAGAGTCTTGAGCTTTTGCCAAAGCTTGCCTTAGCATTTGAGGGGTCCACTTCTTCAGTCATCTTGCCATCCCAATGTGATTGGATTTCCTGAAACATACTTGATAAAAGCATTAGTCCAACCACAAAGTATGTTGTCATTAATTACCAAAACCACCCAGGGAGCAAATGTGCTTTCAATCTCCCCCTTTTTGGTAATTGATGGCAACACACTGAAATTATATTGAACGAGACATCAAAGCTTATTGAAAGAAAGACAGGATTATCATGAAAGCTTTGACAAGCATGTAGTACACAGGCTCCCCCTACAAGTGTGCAAGATTTTCATAGATTATGGTTTTGGACTACCACAAGCACACGAGAGAGATAAGCAAGATGTGCTACATGCAGCTTGGCTATATGCATCAGAGCAGAAGAAAAGGAATTGAGTGATAATGCATATGTGCATGGTGATTTCTTGCAAACAAGTATTTACAAGCAAGTCACCATCATGCACATTCTGCAAGATGCATATACTTACCTTGAGGTTCCTTGACATTGTACCTGAAGGGATAAACTTGAGAAAACAAGGTTAGATAACACAAGAGTATTCCTTCAACCAACTGCAAGAACATCAAGAGTACCAAGCCAGGGAGGACATGTATAAAGAGTGTCTCATATTTGAGCACAGGCTTGAATCAGCAAACATGTCTCCGAAGCTAAAAGATTTTCAATGAACTCTGAGAGATTTTGCTTTTCATAGGATATCAATTGTGAAGATTCCTCTAAGTCTTCTCCCCTTAAGCTAAAAGATTCCATGAGATACTGTAGGATCGAAAGTAGGTCTAGAGGGGGGGTGATTAGACTACTTGACAATATAAAAAATCTGCCTTTATATCATGCAAAGTTTTTGGCAGTTTCACAAACAAGATCAGTTCAAGTAACACCCTACACATGCAATTCTAGAGTTTATGCAGCGGAAAGTAAATTGCACATGTAAAAGAGAGGTGGAGAAGATCAAACGCAGTTTGGTGACACGGAGATTTTTGTCGTGGTTCCGATAGGTGGTGCTATCGTACATCCACGTTGATGGAGACTTCAACCCACGGAGGGTAACGGCTGCGCGAGTCCACGGAGGGCTCCACCCACGAAGGGTCCACGAAGAAGCAACCTTGTCTATTCCATCACGGCCTACGCCCACGGAGGACTAGCCTTACTCGGGGTAGATCTTCACGAAGTAGGCGATCTCCTTGCCCTTACAAACTTCTTGGTTCAACTCCACATCTCGAAGACGGAGGCTCCCAAGCGACACCTAACCAATCTAGGAGGCACCACCCCCCAAAAGGTAATAGACGGTGTTGATGATGATGAACTCCTTGCTCTTGTGCTTCAGATGATAATCTCCCCAACACTCAACTCTCCTCACTGATATGGCTGTGGTGGAAGAAAGGTTTGAGTGGAAAGCAACTTGGGAAGGCTAGAAATCAAGTTTCATATGGTAGGAATGGAATGGCTTGATCTCAACACAAAGCTAGGTGGTTCACTTCTCAGAAAGTGTATGGTAGAAGTGGTGGTACTTTCTGATGGCTCTCCTCACGAATGAAGAGGGGGTGGAGGGGTATATATAGCCTCCACACAAAATCCAACCGTTACACACACATTTGACCAATCTCGGTGAGACCGAAGTGAAACTCGGTCAGACCGAAAGTTCAAATATAGTGAACGTTGGGATTTTCGGTGGGACCGAAAATACCATCTCGGTGTGTCCGAAGTGAGTCAAAGGTTGGAGCTTGCCATCTCGGTGTGACCGAAAACAACAACTCGGATATTCCGAAATGCTGTCAATTGGTTACAGAAGGTTGGCAGTCCATTTTCGGTGAGACCGAAAGTCAGAATCGGATGGACCGAGAAATTAGGGTTTGGAGAAATAACTGAGGTGGTTCATCTCGGTGGGACTGAGTTTGCAGAATCGGTTTGTCCGAGATTACTTATGAGTGTGTTGAATAGTGAAGAGTGCTGATAGTTGAGGGAGCTAGATCACCAAGCACTTGAGCAACTAGATCATTAACACAACCTCATCCCCTTTTAATAGTATTGGCTTTTCCTATGGACTCAATGTGATCTTTGATCACTAAACCAAAAATAGAGTCTTGAGCTTTTGCCAATGCTTGTCTTAGCATTTTGAGGGGTCCACTTCTTCAGACATTTCCATACCCATATCATCGAACTTTTCTGAAATGATTCTCAAGTAAATATTAGTCCAATGATATATATGTTGTTATTAATTACCAAAACCACCCGGGGATTAGTTGCACTTTCACCTCGCCTCCGCGGGGTTGAAGGTCGTTGAAGCGCTTGGCGGTGGAGACGAGCCCGAGGAGGAGAAGCTCCTTCGCCGGCTCCTGGCCCTTTACCGGGCCAGGCAGGCGAAGCTGGACTCCCGGGAAGCTCTTGCCGCCAAGGCTGGAGTTGACTTGGAGAAGCGCGCCGCGGAGCTTCGCGCCGCCAACCAGGCAGCACTCCGCAACTTGGCGGAGGAGCGGGAAGAGCTTGCCGGGGAGCAACAAGCCTTCCTCCTGGAGAAGGCTGAGGCCGAAGAGCGGCAGCGGCTGGCCGCCAAGGAGTTGTCTCGGCGGCAGGGGGCGCTCAACCAGCGGAAGGTTGAGCTCGACGCCCTTGAAGACGAGCTCACCGCCCGGGAGCAGGCCCTTGGCGGGGCCCTGAAGGAGGCAAAGGAAGCCGCAGCCGCCGCGGAAACCGCCAAAAGGGACCTGGAGCTCAAGGTGGATCAGCTGGAGCGGTACCTGAAAGCAAGTGAGGACAGGGTCACCGCACTCAACGTGGAGCGGGAGAAAGATGCCCACACCAACTCCGACTTGCAGGTACGACTCTCCAAGAAGGGCGATGAGCTCACTGCCGCCAAAGATTCAATTGCTGAATTGGAGTTGAAGGTCTCCACTCTGACCGATTCGCTCGACGCCGCCCGGGATCGCGAGACGAAGCTGAAGGACGAGCTCCGCAAGGAACAAGGCCTGGTGGAGAGCGCCGCCGTCTCCGCGAACAACTTCAGCCGGGCGGTGGAGCAGTGGACTGACGATCTGGTCACCTCCGCTGCCAACATTGACAAGGAGATGATGGCGCTGAGGGCGGAGCACCTCGTGTACTCTCCCGACGAGAACCTCCCCCACAGCGCCAAGTTAAGTCTCTTCTTCAGGGGAATCGCGCCGGCGCTTGCACGGCTGTGGGAGAAGCTCCCCGCGCAGCTGGCCGACGAGTCGCGTCAGCTCTGCGCGGGCACCTTGGAGCGCGTCTTGACGAAGATCGTCTACCGCAATCCTGGCATCAATCTTGTCAACGTCCTCCGCTCCTTGCCGGACGACGCAGATCTGGAGGCGTTGAAGGCGCAGGTCGCCCACATCGTCGCCAAGGTGAACAAGGTCACGAGGCGTGAAGGCGACCGCATAGACTAGGCTTCTTTCCTTCTGTTTCCTTTGCCGCTGCAAAGTATTTTATGGACATGAATCAATTAGTTATTGCGACAAGTTATCTCTGTAATATATTATCTTATTTCCGATCAATCAATGTAGTGTTATCTCCCTTGCTTTTGGTCCTCCACTTTGTATGCTTTCCACCCTACGCTTTCAGGGGACTCGCCGGCAAGGGGCCCTTGCCGCGAGCGCTGAGTGCTGGACTCTTAGCAGCCTGCCGGCAAGGGACCTCGTCGGTAAGTAACCTTGCCGCAGCTAGTCGCAGCGCACTTAGCTTGCTGAGCGAACTCGAAAATGAAGTAAGGGCGCGACACTTGTCGCAGCTCACTTAAGTCGTTGAGCGTGCTCGAAAACAAAGTAAGGGTGCGGCTAGCCACGGGTAGGTTCCTCCGCGCACAGGTTTTCCATACAAAGTGTGGTTGTTCAAGGAAGATAACTAGAATTTAAAAATTTGAACTGCTCAAATTCTGGTAACTTAGCTTTCATAGGCTGCTTGTTCCCCGACAAGGCTTCTCCAGTATTTGGTTCATACCTCCATCTCCTTCCCCCCCCCCGGCAAACTTGTGCGCGAGGAATACTCCTTCTGCTTAAGAGAGGAAGAAAAAGAGGAGAAAAACAAGTATAGGGCCTCACGGCTTGCTAGTGCTTACCGGGGATGTGTGTCGCACAAGGTGCCAAACAATGCATGCAAATAACAAAGAAAAGCATGGAAATGGCAAATAGTGCAAAGCACAAAAACTTTACTGATGCACGGGATCTGCGCCCGGCTTTGTACAAAGGTTTACATGCAACAGCGGCAAGACTTGTACAAAAGGTGGTTGCCGAAGCGGGTCACGGCAACTGCGCCTTATGGATGAAACTTGCGAAGATGCTCTATATTCCAGGAGTTGCTCACCGGTAAGCCTTCTTCGGTCTCAAGGCAGACAGCGCCGAGCCTTGTGACTTGTCTCACCCGATAAGGGCCTTCCCACTTCGGCGTCAACTTGTTGGAATTCTTGGCGGACTGAACACGCCGAAGAACAAGGTCGCCTTCCTCGAGACTCCTGGCCTTGACCTTGCGACTATGATAGCGACGCAAGGCTTGCTAGTATCGAGCAGCTCGTACAGCAGCCTGGAGACGTTCCTCCTCAAGGAGCAATGCATCATCTTGTCGCAGTTGCTCTTGCTCGAGCTCATCATAAGCGAGCACTCGAGGAGATCCGTATACGAGTTCCGTGGAGAGAACTGCCTCTGCTCCATAGACAAGAGCAAAGGGTGTCTGTCCAGTGGCTCGACTTGGTGTCGTTCTGATTGACCAAAGAGCCACCGGTAACTCCTCTATCCAGTTTCTTCCGCACCTGTGCACCCTGTCGAAGGTTCTTGTCTTGAGTCCGCGCAGCACTTCAGCATTGGCCCTCTCCGCTTGACCATTGCTCCTCGGGTGAGCAACAGAAGCGAAGCAGACCTTGGCGCCAAGGTGTTGGACGTACTGCATGAAGGTGCGACTTGTGAATTGTGTGCCGTTGTCGGTGATAATCCTGTTAGGGATTCCGAAACGGCAAACAATCGACCTGAAGAACCTGACTGCTGACTGTGCTGTCACCTTTCTCACTGGTTCCACTTCTGGCCACTTTGTGAACTTGTCGATCGCAACGTACAAGTACTCAAAGCCCCCGACTGCGCGGGGGAAGGGGCCGAGGATATCGAGCCCCCAGACCGAGAAGGGCCAGGATAAAGGAATCGTCTGGAGAGCTTGAGCTGGCCGGTGAATTTGCTTGGCATGGAACTGGCACGCTTCACACTTGGTTACTTGTGCAGTTGCATCTTGGAGGGCTTCTTGCCAAAAGAACCCTTGCCGGAACGCCTTCCCGGCAAGTGCCCTTGCGCCAATGTGGTGGCCACATATGCCTCCATGTATTTCTGCCAACAGCTTATGTCCATCTTCCCTGGAAATGCACTTCAACCTGACACCATTGAGTCTTCTTCTGTATAGTTCATTGTCAACGAACTGGTACATACTTGACTGCCTAGTTATTTTCTCTATTTCTTCTGGCTCGTCGGGAAGTTCTCCAGTTTGCAGAAAACAGACGATTTGCTGTGCCCATGCCGGAGCTCGAGGCTCAACGGCAAGGACTAAAGGCATGAGGGCCGCTGCGGGAACCTCAGCTTCTGCGGCAAGAACCTCTGGTTCTGCCGGAGCTGATGGTCCCCCGGCAAGCCTGCCGGGGCAAGGCTTGTCGGGAACGCTTGCTTCAACTGTACAGACCCTCGGATCCGCAGGAGCAAACTGTTCCTCAGCATTTTGGTTGTTGATCTTGGGGACCTTGGCGGCGGCTTCTGGAAGATCCGCCGGCAAGTAGTCGCCGGAGACCAACTTTCTTTTCTTGTTCTGCCCAATTGATGGTGTAACGGATGGCTGAGTTAGCTTGAGCAGGAAGGTCCCTGGTTCCACAGGTAACTTCATCGCAGCACACTTTGAGAGGCCATCTGCAATATCATTCTGAGCTCTTGGGACGTGCTCCATTTGCAGACCTTCAAAGTGTTCTTCAAGCTTCCTCACTTCATCAACATAAGCTTCCATCAAAGGGCTCTGGTAGCTCTTGTTCACTTGTCGGACCACCAACTAAGAATCTCCCCGCACAATCAGCTTCTTGATCCCAAGTTCGGCTGCAATCCTGAGGCCGGCAAGCAAACCTTCATACTCAGCAGTATTGTTTGTCGCTTGTTCCTTGGGAAAGTGCATCTGGACAACATACTTGAGGTGCTCTCCGGTGGGCGCTATGAGTGCCACGCCGGCACCGGCGCCTTGCAGCGAGAAAGCACCATCAAAGTACATTACCCATTCTCTGTTTGCTTCTTGGACGGGGACACTTGTCTCTAGAACTTCTTCATCTGGCGTTGGAGTCCATTCCGCTATGAATTCTGCCAAAGCTCTGCTCTGTATAGTTGAAGTACTCTCAAACTTGAGACCAAAGCTTGACAGCTCCAGTGCCCACTCAATGATCCTGCCTGTTGCTTCTGGATTGTGCAATATCCTCTTCAACGGAAAGCGAGTAACCACTGTTATTTCGTGTGCTTGGAAGTAATGGCGCAGCTTTCTTGAGGCCATGATGAGGCCGAAAAGCAACTTCTGTACCCCAGAGTATCTTGATCTAGCCCCCTGCAAGAGGGAACTTACAAAATACACTGGGCGCTGCACCATCTTCTTTCGCACTTGACCTTGTTCCTGCGCAGACTTGTCCTTGTCGGTGCCAGAGCTTCTCGGAGAAGCCCCCTGCTTGTCGCTGGATTCACTTGCCGGTGGTATGGGTTCCTCATCTACCTCCCTCTCCGCCACTAACGCAGCACTAACCACTTGATTGGTTGCTGCTAGGTACAGCAGCAACTTTTCTTGTGGCCTAGGTGCGACAAGTATTGGAGTGGAGGACAGGTATCCTTTCAAGTCTTGCAGCGCTGCCTCCGCTTCCGGAATCCATTTCATAGGACCTGCCTTCTTCAAGATTTTGAAGAAAGGCAGGGCGCGTTCTGCGGACTTTGAAATGAACCTGCTGAGGGCAGCCACACAACCAGCAAGTCTCCTTACGTCCTTGACGCGCTTCGGGGCTTCGATCTGCTCAATGGCTTTTATCTTGTCGGGATTAGCTTCAATCCCCCTCTGGGACACAAAGAACCCGAGAAGCTTGCCGGAGGGGACTCCGAAGACGCACTTCTCGGGGTTCAACTTGAGCTGGATCTTGCGCAGATTTTCAATGGTTTCCTCTAAGTCTTGGATCAGGGTATCTTTGCTCCTGCTCTTGACCACTATGTCATCCATGTAAGCTTCTACATTTCTGTGGATCTGTGGCTCAAAAGCAGTGTAGACCACCCTTGCAAATGTTGAGCCTGCATTCTTCAATCCAAAGGGCATGCGTATGAAGCAATATGTGCCGCATCGAGTAATGAATGCAGTCTTCTCCTCATCTTCTTTGGCCATAAAAATCTGGTGGTAGCCTGAATATGCATCAAGGAAGGAAAGCAGCTCACATCCAGCGATGGAGTCAACAATCTGGTCAATACGCGGCAAGGGAAATGGATCCTTAGGACATGCTTTATTCACATCGGTGAAGTCTATACAAAGTCTCCACTTCCCATTGGCCTTGCGTACGACGACTGGATTGGCCAACCACGTAGGATGGATCATGCCTCTAACCAGGCCTGCTGCTTCCAACTTCTTTATCTCTTCGGCGATGAATTCTTGGCGCTCCACGGCTTGCTTCCTGACCTTCTGTTTGACGGGCTGCGCATGAGGGCAAACAGCAAGCTTGTGCTCAATTACCTTCCTGGGAACGCCGGGGATGTCAGATGGTTGCCACGCAAACACATCGACATTCGCCCGCAGGAAGGCAACGAGCGCGCTTTCCTATTTGTTGTCGAGCGTAGCACTGATGGTGAAGGTACCACCAGTGCCGTCCTCCTTGGCGGACACCTTCTTGGTTGCCGGTGGAGCGGCCATCCCTTTCTTGCACTTGCCGGTGGAGCTCGATGGTGCGTCCTCGACGGCAGCGCAGCACTCCGAAGAGGTGCGTTTGCCGGAGTGGGCCCCAGAGCACTTGCCGGACTTGGTCTTGGTCTTCTTCCCCCCGGGAGCTTCAGCGGCAAGTGTGTTGCTCTCTGCTGCGGCCGCTGCATCCCGGTATATCTTGTCGGCGCAGACAAGCGCGTCCTTCTTGTCGCCAGGGACAGAGATGACGCTTATCGGCCCCGGCATCTTGAGTATGTTGTAGGCGTAGTGGGAAGCTGCCATGAACTTGGCGAGGGCAGGACGTCCAAGTATCCCATTGTATGGAAATGGGATATCGGCCACGTCGAAGGTTATCCTCTCCATCCTGAAGTTGAGCTCCCCGCCAAAGGTCACTGGCAGAGTAATCTTCCCCTTTGGCTTGCTCCTCCCCGGGTTTATTCCTTGGAACGACCCAGTTTCTTCGAGCTCGGCGTCTGGGATTTGGAGTTTCTTGATCACAGCCGAGGAGATCAAGTTCAGGCCGGCCCCGCCGTCAACCAACATTTTGGTGACCTTGAGGTTGCGGATAGTTGGTGAGACCAACATCGGCAAGCACCCGACCGCAGTTGTGCGGTCAGGGTGATCCTCAAGATCAAAAATGATGGGCGTGCTGGACCACTTCAGGAGCCTGCGTGACTCGACGGGCGGCTCAGCTGCGTTTACTTCCCGCACCCACTGCTTGAGTTGGCGGTGGGAAGTGTGCAGAGAGGCGCCTCCGTCGACACACAGGACTTCTGTGGCCTTCTGGAACTCCTGCTCGCTGTTATCTCCTTCCTCCATGTCGTCGTCGTCGTCTTCTTCCTCGTCCTTGTCGCGGCCCCGGGGAGGTCGATCACCTTGCCGCTGCTTGGCCTTGCCGCGGCGTCCTCCCCGGCCATTGAATGGTCGCTTCTTGCTTGGCTCTCCTCCGCCACCTTGGGCCTTCTCCTTGTCGCGCCGCTCGTATTCAGCCTTCTGCTGCTCTACGAGGTACTCGACTCGTTTGCAGTTCGAAAGATCGTGGCCCTTGGTGCGGTGGATCTTGCAGTATTGCATGTCGGAGCCGTCCTGCTTGTCGGCTGCCGCTACAGGGGCAGGTTCCTTGCCGGAACCGCCAGCCTGTGCCTTCTTGGCGGGAGCCTCCTTGCCGGACTGCTCGACAACTAGCACCTCCTTGCTCTTCTTTCTTCTGTTGTTTCGCCGCCGGCTCTTCTTTGCCGGGGCGGCGTCCTCACTGTCGCTTCCTCCTACGCCAGCATCCTCCCCGGGGAGTCTCCTCCCCTCTTCGGCGCGTGCGCACTTGTCAGCTAGAGCGTAGAGCTCGCTGACATCCCGGATCTTGGTCATGGCCATCTCTTCCCTCATGCGGCGGTTACGCACGTTCTGGTGGAACGCGCTGATAACCGCGGCAGGGTGGACGTCGGGAATGTTGTGCTGCACGCGGCTGAATCATTGAATGTACTTGCGCAGGGACTCTCCTTCCTTCTGGGCCAAGATGTGGAGATCACTCTCCTGGCCGTGGGGTTTGTGGCCGCCTGTGAAGGCGCCAACAAACTGGTGGCACAGATCTGCCCACGAAGAAATGGAGCCTTCTGGCAAGTGCATAAGCCAAGAACGAACGTTCGGCTTAAGCACTAGCGGGAAGTAGTTGGCTAGTATCTTCTCGTCGCGTCACCCGGCAGCCTGCACCGCGATGGTGTAGATGCTGAGGAACTCCGAAGGGTGCGTCTTGCCGTCGTACTTCTCAGGTACGTCGGGCTTAAAGTTTTTCATGCTGGGCCACTGGACTCGCCGCAGCTCACGGGTGAACGCAGGGCAACCTGCCGCGTACGGCAAGTCGCCTGGCTCACCGGGCGCGTACGTGTCGACAGCGGTCCCAGCGCGCTGATCCGATTGTCGCCGGGTTTCTCGTCGGCGCTCGATGCGCGTCCGAGCGTCTTCTTGCCGCCGATCGTCGAGGACTTGGCGCTGGTCCCGACGAGCCCGCGGATCCGACGACGCAGTGGAGTCGTCGTCGACGTTAATCCGGCGGGGTGGCGTCTTCTGCTTCCGCGGCGGGGAGTGCACGGTAGTTGCACCCCCGGCAGTCTTGTTGCCATCGGCCTTCATCTGGTCGACTTGCCGTGGCCGCGATGTCGCCGGCTGCTGCGGCGTGTCGTTGTTGGCGAAGGCGATGAGACTCTGGATCGTCGCCCTCCAGTCTTCGGCCTTGTCTGCCGCTGGAGGGAAATCGAGAAGCAGTTGTGCTCTCGCTAGCGCTTCTGCTGGAGAGGAGGGGAGCGGCGGCGAGCGGTGCGAGGAGCGAGATACGCTCGGACTTCTAGCAGGGTTAGAAGGAGCAGTTTCTCGCCCCAGCGACCGCGCCCTGCTCGTGCCAGGACGATGGCCTTGAGCATCCCGTGAGCCTCCGGCTTGTCCTTGCCCCAGCAAGCGGATGGTACCTCCTGTACCACGGCGCTGCTGGCCTGTCGTCTGCTGAGAAGGACGTGGTGCGTCTACGGACACCGAAGCTTTGGAATTTGCCCGGCCGTCCGTCTTGTCCTTGGATTTGGTGACGCCGTGAGTTTCCTCACCGGCGACCACCCTTCCGCCGGCGTCTCCTCCACCAACCGTTGGTTCTGGTGGCGGTGGGATCGACGCAGATGGGCCTGCGACCTCCGAAGCCTTCTTCTTCGGAGCCATGTTGGTGCTGCTGATGTTGTTGATGAAGCTGGAGAGGTTGATGAAGAATGCGCCCGCGTGAGCGCCGGATCAGGTTCGCACAACCTCGACGCCCCCTACCTGGCGCGCCAAAGATGTCGGGGGAAACTGTCCTCCCACGAGCACCTATGGGACCGGAGCCCCTTCTACGTTGCGGTAAGGGAGCGGAGGGAGCATGAAGAGCGGATCGAGGAGCACACGCGGGCAGTTTACCCAGGTTCGGGCCGCGCGGGCGCGTAAAACCCTACTCCTGCTTGGATTGTATTGAGTTCTTGAGCTCGGGAGCTTGAAAAGCTAGCTACACCGAGCAAGAGAGCTGCCTAGGTTCCGAACCCTTTCTACATTGTGCATGGGCCTCCTTTTATAGCTCAAGGGGTCACCGACAGGTGTCAACGTAGAAGAGGGTAAAAATGTAACTTTGGTGGTAGTTGTAACAGTGCGGGAATAGTGCGTGAACAGTGGATGAACAGTGGTCTTCACCTAACTTTGACAGTGGGGGACAAGGGCATTAAATGCCCGTCGCCGTCGACCCCAAAAGCACCCGTCCATGCGTCTCCGTCCGCCACGGCACTAGCCTCATCACCGTGGCTTGCCACCGTGTGCCCCAGGCTGCATAGCCTTCCGCCACGCGTCCCTAGAAGCGCCCCAGGGCGACGCGTGGGCAGATGAGCTGGAGCGCGGGCACACAGCATAAGTTTCCCCGGCAAGCACCTTGCCGGGGGCTCGACCTTGCCGGGCCCGGAAGCTTGTCGCTCCTCGGGCCCTGCCGGGGCGCACGACGCGCCGAGGCATATCTTTAAGTGCGTATTCTTTGGTCTTCCTGGCAAGCTCCTCTTGCCAGGGCCTTGTGCTGAAGTGATAGTCTTAAGCCTGGTACGGCCTTCCCGGCAAGCTCCTCCTTGCCGGGGCCTTGATCTTCTGACTTGTATACTTTGTTCTTGAATGGCTTCATAGGGACCAGAAAGGTTTCCGGCAAGCACGTGGTAAACCCTGTCGCGGGAAGCTGCTACTGCCCGTTCACAAGTTGGGGTACTAAGGTACCCCTATCTTAGTACACCGACATAGGGCTTCCGAGCTATGGTGCCCGTTTTATGCGGCTGCGCGAAGACCAGCCCCTTGTATAACACGGAGTGGATCTCTATCGATCGTAGTATAACACTAGGTCACCGAATCGCTTGACCGGCTCTTGCTTCATCATGACAGGCAGTTTTCTACTTTCTCTGCTGAGGTACTTAACCGGACGAACCAGACGTACAATCGTAGTAGTTGTCCCTTTACTACCTTAGCTGAACAATGCGGAACGTAAGGTGGTAAGCACCGGAGCCGGGCAACCCAACTATAGACCAAAGACCTGATTCGGTGCCGATGCATATAATGCAATATCTGGGACGTCGAACAGTTCCCTATAGGTGTTCGGAAATTTGAAGGTGTGCGAGGCCGAGTACAGCCCCTGGTATTAAGTCCAGGTATTAAGGCAGACGTGGCAATCTGACTTGGGGAGAGAACACAGGTGTTAATAAAATAAACTCCAAGCGGATCGGAACCAAACTCCTTCTTTTATATCTCGTTTAATACGGCGAGCTGTGTGGTTACAGATAATTCCGATAACATCATTGGGCATTTTACATGCCAACAGAAGAAAAGATCAAAAAATAAAAGAGGAGAGGAAAAGGTTTACACAGAGCCTGAATCTAAAAAGAAATCTCAATACGGGGCCCTACTGCATGTCTGTGCCATTTTCTCCGTTGTGATATGTCCTTGAAGAGGGATTATGATGGACGCATGTACAAAAAGAATATAGGATTCTGGAAAAGAGTGTCATACATAGTCGTAGACAATGTAGGTTCTTTTAAATGAACCTGAAAAAAGAAAATGTATTTTGGAGTCCGAATAGGGTCAAGCCGAACTATGGACTATTTGTATGCAGTGTGCCCCCGTAGCCGCCCAAGGTATTTTAAGGGCATAATTATGTACGCCAGGTACGTGTGCTACCACCTTATGGGGAAGTCAACTGGGGCATAACTGCTAATCGAGCTCATGTTCCTCTGAGTCGCCGCATTGTAGTGCGGACCAGACACGTTTGGCCGTGTCTGTGGTCTTGACGACCGATGAACTGTTCGCCCTAAATAAGCCGCTTTGGACCTCGGCTGCTAGTGTCGTAGTGTCTTCCTCCATTCGGAGGGAGCGCTCCATGTTTCCGTTGACCATGATGACGCCGCGTGGGCCGAGCATTTTAAGCTTTAAGTGGGCATAATGCAGGACCACATTAAAGGGGTGAAGGCCATTCTTCCGAGTAGTGCGTGATAGCTGCTTCAGAAAGGAGCGATGTCGAAGATTAACTGTTCACTTCGAAAATTATCGGGAGAGCCGAATAGGACCTCCAATGTTAATGAGCCCGTGCAGCGAGCTTCTACGCCTGGTATCACTCCTTTAAAGGTTGTGCTGCTGGGCTTAATTCTTGACGGGTCTATCCCCATCTTGCGGATAGTGTCTTGGTATATCAGATTAAGACGCGCTGTCCATAAGGACTCGAGTAAGATGATATCCGTCGATTATAGGGTCGAGCACTAAGGCCGACGATCCTCCATGATGAAATACTAGTTGGATTATCCCTATGATCAAAGTTGATCGGACAAGCCAACCATGGGTTGAACTTGGGGGTGAGAGGCTCGATGGCATAGACGTCCCTGAGTGTGCGCTTGCGCTCCCTCTTGGGGATATGGGTGACGTAGATCATGTTCACGGTTTTTACCTTCGATGGAAATTTCTCCTATCCCCCCGTGTTTGGCTGGCGAGGTTCATCCTTGTCTTCACTTTGAGGTCCTTTCCCCTTGTGTTCGGCATTTAGCTTATTGGCCTTCTTAAAGACCCAACAGTTTCGGTTGGTACAATTTGCAGGTCTATCACGGGTGCCATGGATCTGGCAAGGCCGGTTTAGTATTTTGTCCAAGCTAGATGGACTATCTCTGTTGCCTTTGTACGGCTTCTTCCATTTACCGGGCCTGGATCCACCGAATCCGGCGTTTATCGCCGTGTCGTCTGTGCTTCCAGTATTGTTTTGTTAGTTGTTTTTATTGCGTCGTGGCTTGCCATTGCCATCCCTGACTTCAGAGGTGCCAGGGTCGCTGGTGCTGTTGGTGCTATGAGCCAGCCAGTTGTCCTCGCCCGCGCAAAAGTGGGCCATGAGTGTAGTTAGGGCTGCCATTGTTCTCGGCTTCTCTTGGCCGAGGTGTCTAGCTAGCCATTCGCCCCGGACACTGTGTTTGAATGCCACTAAGGCCTCGGCGTCCGGACAGTCGACAATTTGCTTCTTTTTAGTTAAGAACCGATTTCAAAGCTTGCGGGCTGACTCCCCGGGTTGCTGGATTATATTGCTTAGATCATCAGCATCCGAGGGACGGACATAAGTCCCCTAAAAGTTGGCCCTAAAAGCATCCTCAAGTTCTTCCCAGCTTCCAATGGAGTTCTCTGGGAGGTTGTTTAACCAGTGTCGAGCTGGTCCTTTCAGCTTGAGATGTAAGTATTTGATAGCATGGAGATCATCTCCATGAGCCATGTGGATGTGAAGAATAAAGTCTTCTATCCATACAGCGGGGTCTGTTGTTCCATCGTACGCCTCAATGTTTACGGGTTTAAACCCTTCTGGAAATTCGTGATCCATCACCTCATCGGTGAAGCACAGAGGGTGTGTGGCACCCCTGTATTTTGCGATATCGTGGCGCAGTTCGGACAGTATTGGTGTTTGGTGTTGGATCCAAGCTGGACTATGACCGGCCTGTTTGGCTTGATACACTACAAAAAAATACACTTCCATGATGATATGTGTTTCTCACAGTAGGTCACATTTTCTTCCATGCATGTACTTCGATGACAAATTTATCACAGAATGAAGATAGTCATACCTGTGCTGTCGTAGAAGTGTTCCATGACATTACCAAAAGGATCATCACGGAAGTGTCCACTTCCATAATGATAAATCGCGCGTCACAGAAGTGCTTTCGTCAAGGGTGACCGACATGTGGCATCCACCGTAACGGAACACCGTTAAGCTATTGGGTCCAGTTTTGGATCCGATAACCCGTTAATAGCCCTGACCAATGGGGATTTTCCACGTGTAAAATCATCATTGGCTGGAGGAAACACGTGTCGGCTCACTGTTGGGACAGATGTCATCCACTCATTGGACCAAAAGCGCATATATACGTCGACACGTGGCATGGCCCAACAGAGGCCCATTCCTGTGAAAAGGTCGGCCCGTTTGACTTGGTCAAAAGGTGGCGGGCCGGCCCACGGCAAGCCTTTTAACGGCATGTTCGCATATAGCCCATTTACAGCCCGCTAACCCAAGACCCATTTACGACCTTTCCGAATTAGGCCCAGCAGCGTCATCTGGGCCATCCAATATAATTCGAGACTGTTTTAACTTTCGGCCCATGTATGGCCCATGTCGTCTTTTGGCCCATATGAGGCCCATAGTAACCCTCGACCCATTAACGGCCCATGGTAAAACTAGCCCGTAATGAACAGTGTATCACTTTATACCCATTAATGGCCCATTATTCTGTTGGGCCGTTTCCAGCCCATGTTATCTTTCGACCTTCTCAGGGCCCATTTATTCTTGGGCTCATTTCCAGCATTTGTTCACTTTCGGCCCGTTACTGTCATTTTCTGCTTGTGGGCCAAATACAGCCCGTGGTTACAGTCGGCCCGTTTGTGGCCCGTTAATACGTTGGGCCGTTTTCATAGCGTCATCAAATACGGCCCATTTATTCTTGGGCTCATTTCCAGCATTCGTTTACTTTCGGCCCGTTACTGTCATTTTTTGCTTGTGGGCCAAATACAGCCCGTGGTTACAGTCGGCCCGTTTGTGGCCCGTTAATACGTTGGGCCGTTTTCATAGCGTCATCAAATACGGCCTATTAACGATGGCCCGTTATGGTCGGCCCATGAACGGACGATTTCAAATCTAGCCCATTTATGGCCATAATGTGGTCTGTTATTGGCCCATATTTGGCCAACTGATCATACGGCCCGTAGAAGGCCCATTGTTTCTACGGCCCGTAGGAGGCCCATGTTAACTATAGTAAATATGTAGCCCATTGTTAATGTGGCCTAGTTTTATAAAATAGGTTATTGTGGCCACTAGAAAAACACAGAAAAAGAACTGCAGTGACTACAAGCAAACAACTAAACAAGCCAATAAGGAAATAAATAAGCAAGCAATTAACGCTAGCCTATGACCGCTATTACACATATTACATCCAGTGGGCATCAAAGTTCGCCACCAGTGCAAATATAGGGAACAAAGTAGCATATTACATACACTGGCCGTCAAAATTGGCCACAAGTGCAAATAAACGCGACATCAAAACATGAGCATAACTGAAACAACTTCAGAAGAGCTCAAGAAACGTGGTATCCACCATGCTGGCAATAAGCTTAGCAAGCTTATTAGCTTTGTCCTGTTTGGCGCTAAAATCCTCCAACGCTTGCTGTTGCATCAGAAAGTATGCATCTGAATGCTCCAGGGCCTTCCGTAGTCCTTCCGCTTTTGTCATAGCATAGCTGATCGATGTCTTTCAGCTTGTAGTTGAGACTCAAGAAACCGAACTAATTCTGACAACGAGTTTGAATAGCTTGTGCAAGCGATAGTGGCCAGTAACTCCAACACTAAACCCAGACAGGACTTTGGGGTTGTCTCAGTCTTCGAGATAATCTTCCTTAGCTGTTTTATCAGCTTTGTTGGAGACCAACAAGGATGTGTCACTATCATGAACCTTATCTGCATTACTTCCTTTACCATTGCTTAATAAGGCACTCTTCCCCAATATTTTGTCAGCATTCTAAAAGAAGAAACAAGCAGACACATAACAGTTTAGCATGTACTAGTATATGAAACTCATTTGGGTGAACCAGTTCATTAGTAAGGTGGTGTCGGTGTACAAAAAGAGGGGTACGCTTTTTGTACCCCTATGACTGTGCACGGGCAGTCTGAGCCACGGGCACCACCACACCAAGCATGGAAAGGGAGGTGAGCCAGGGTAAGATCGAAGCTTGATGGAGACTGGAACAACGCCAAGAACAAGACCACAAAGAGCAAAGGGACGAAGCGGCTCTCCCCGGCAAGATCCTTGCCGGGGCCAGCTCTAATAGCCCCGGCAAGACCCTTGCCGCGGCAGCTCGCCCCACGCCTACGGAGCGGACCACCCTTGAGTCCTCCGCCCCCATGGGGCGAGGATTCGGGAGATATCCCCGTGGTGGCATGCAAATCTTTGTGAAGACATCCAAGATCAGATACAAGTTAAGAAGATGACGACCCTTGGCAGGATCCTAGCCAGGGAGAACTACAAGGCCCCCGGCAAGCACCTTGCCGGGGATGACAGCAGGTGCCGCGGCAGGACCCTTGCCGGAGCCCCGGCAAGGCCTTTGCCGAGGACACCCGCCGGGCCACCGTCAGGCCCACACCAACTAGGTTTCCACCGACCCACGCAGCTGCCGACCCGACCAGCTGGACAGGATCTTGCGTGGCAACCCACAGATCTTCGTGGAGACCCGCCGTTGCGCCACCTCAGCTGGATGTCTGCCTACATGGCGCCTCAGGCACTGCTGGCCAGGGCGCGTGTCAACACGAGGAAGGGCGGCGACGGACAAGACGGCCGTCTCCCCCGTCCCCGATAAAGCGAGGACACCTAAGCTAAGCGCATTAAATGTGCCTTGTCCTATAATGCGAGGGATAACCTCGCATCACTGTACCCTTTCCACCTCCTGTGTGCCACTATGGCGACCCCTTTTCCCTATAAAAGGAGGCCCGAGGCGACCAGGGGGAGGATTGGGCTTTTTAGAACTCCTCACGACTCTCTTGGAGCTCCTCACTAGCTGAAGAACACCAACATATAATCCACCAAAGCAGGAGTAGGGTTTTACGCATTTTTGCGGCCCGAACCTGGGTAAAGGAACCGTGTCCTGACTGTTAGATCCGCTCTTCTCTCAACCCCGCGCCCCGCAACCGTAGTAGGGATTCTTGTGATCCCATAGGTGTCGATCCAAATACACCGACATCTTTGGCGCGCCAGGTAGGGGGCGCAGTTGTGAGAATCGGCTCTAGTGGTTGGCCCGACGCTCTCTTGTCTTCGTGGCCCTTTCAGGAGGCCGTAAGACCTGCGCTCGAGCAACTGCGAATAAAAGCTAAGTTACATTGAACCTTGGTTATTTCTATCCTATTATTTAAGGTTATTATCCTCGGAGCTGTCATTCTTTGTGGAAAAAGAAACCTGCACGCAAATGGGGCCCTTCCCGATCGGCAACGCCTTTGTTCTGTTTCGAGTCCGCTCACAGTTCAGACGGCTGCGTTGGAAATGGTAGGGTAGCCTTCCGCAATTAACAAAGCTCTCGACTCTGACTCGAGTCAAACTCGACAGTTCAAGCGGTTGTGTTAAGAACGGCAAGGTGGAAGACCTGGCAGCACGCTCGCCTAGCTGGCCAATGGGGACCCGTCCCCAAGACGCTGCCTTGTGTATTTCGCGCCGGCAAGCCTACCCAGTTAACGTAGGGTGGACACACAAAGAGGCAGCCAACAGGAAAATAACATGCATGATTCTGAAAATGTTTCAAAGTTATATTACATCATGCCATCGCTGCGGTTCTAACTAAAGATAAAATTTGTCTTGGTCATGAACCCGCAGCGGCAAGGAAGAACGGGATGCCTAATCTCGGCGCTGGCCCTCCACCCTCTTGATTTCGTCGATGCGGCTGATGACGGGCTTGATGCGCTCCTTGAGCGCCGTGAGGTTGGCATCCTCCGGCAAGCTATCCATCGCGGCTTCGAAGTCGAGGGCGGGGTTCCAGAACGCCACCTTGGTGAGGACCTTGGTCATGACCCCCCGGCAGAGCCGCCGGGCCTCCCCGGCGAGCATGGCCGTTCTGTTGGAGTGAAGATCAGTCAAGGCACTGAGGACGCCCTCGAAGAACAGGGTCAGCTTGGCGTTGATGGACCCGCTCCATTCAGGGGCATACCTCACGTTTGGCATCCCCATGAGGGCCAACTGTGAGGTAACCCTGTCGGCGATGTCCTCTAGCCAACTGATCCACCTGTTCTCCTCCACCATGTATTCTTGGTGGGAGGCACCCTCGTCCGCTCATAGCTGCTTCTCCTCCTCCAGGCTCTTGACCAAGGTCTCCTCCCGAGCGGAGCTCTCCGTCAGCATCTTCTCGAGATTCTCCAGCCTCAGCCTGAGATCTCTGATGGAGTTTTGCGCCTCAGAGAGCTCCCCAGTCCTACTGATGATCGTTCCCTGCGCCTCTGTCAAGGCGCAGTTGTGCCTGTTATTCTCGTCGGATAGCCTGAGGGCCTGCTCCTTCAGCCCGTCCCGTTCCACCTCCAGCTCTTGTACCTTACCGGCATGGGCCAGGGCTTGGGCATCAAGCGTCTCTTTGTGCCTCTGCCCCAGCTCGTGAGTCCGCCGCTCGACAAGAGCCTCGAGCTCCTCATCCTTGACGCGGAGCGTTGCGGCAAGCTTCGCTTCACGAGCAGAGAGTTCTTCCTCCTGGGAATCGAGGGCGGCTTGGTGCTGGTTCCGGGCTGCCTCCGCCGCGGCAGCCAAGTTCGCTGCCTCATCCTAGGCCTTCTCGATGTCGGCCATATTCATGACGAGCACCGCGTTACGCTTGGCCAATTCTTCCTGGAAGGCCCTTTGCTCCTCGCGGGACTGGTGGAACCTGATGTCTACACACGCTTCTACTCTTGTAGACTATGTTGGGCCTCCAAGCGCAGAGGTTTGTAGGACAGCAACAAATTTCCCTCAAGTGGATGACCTAAGGTTTATCGAACTCAGGGAAGTAGAGGTTGAAGATGGTCTCTCTCAAGCAACCCTGCAACTAAGATACAAGAAGTCTCTTGTGTCCCCAACACACCTAATACACTTGTTAGATGTATAGGTGCACTAGTTCGGCGAAGAGATGTTAAATGGCAAGTGATATGGATGGCAAAACAAAGTAATATAAATCTGTAATAAAAAGTGCAGCAAGCAAACAAGTGGTAAACGTGAGCACAAATGGTATTGCAATGGTGGAAACAAGGCCTAGGCTTCATACTTTCACTAGTGGCAACTCCCAACAACATTAACATAATCGAATCACATGATATTTCCCATAAAACATGCAAAGGGGACACACTCAGAGGTCATTCCTTCGTGGTCAAGAGAGGACGAGAATTATGTAGGGCTACAAAAGCACACCTCAAAGTTCGTAGTTCTCAATCTAAGGATTTCCCAATGTCACCGCGGCCATCCAAAGAGAGTCCCACAATCACCATAACATATCTAAAGGATAGTCAAAGACAAGCACCAAGAGACTCTCAATCTTCAATCAACACACAAGAGAGGAAATCACTCATGAAAATATTTTTCTAATCCATGTCCAATAGACCGCTGTCACCTTGGTCTCGGGGATTATACTAGATAAAGACAAGTGAGTACATCAATCCAATACATAGAGGAAGGGGAAACATCATGGGATCACCCTAGATTAACATAGCCTATGATCACAACGAAGATCACATCATGGGAGAGAGAGATAACCACATAGCTACTGGTAGAAACCTCAGCCCCGAGGAGGAACTACTCCCGCATCATGGAGGGAGGAAGCAACGTCGATGGAGATGAATCCGGGGGCACTTCCCCGTCCCGGCAGGGTGCCGGCTGATGTCTACACACGCTTCTATACTTGTAGACTATGTTGGGCCTCCAAGCGCAGAGGTTTGTAGGACAGCAGCAATTTCCCTCAAGTGGATGACCTAAGGTTTATCGAACTCAGGGAAGTAGAGGTTGAAGATGGTCTCTCTCAAGCAACCCTGCAACTAAGATACAAGAAGTCTCTTGTGTCCCCAACACACCTAATACACTTGTTAGATGTATAGGTGCACTAGTTCGGCGAAGAGATGTTAAATGGCAAGTGATATGGATGGCAAAACAAAGTAATATAAATCTGTAATAAAAAGTGTAGCAAGCAAACAAGTGGTAAACGTGAGCACAAATGGTATTGCAATGGTGGAAACAAGGCCTAGGCTTCATACTTTCACTAGTGGCAACTCCCAACAACATTAACATAATCGAATCACATGATATTTCCCATAAAACATGCAAAGGGGACGCACTCGGAGGTCATTCCTTCGTGGTCAAGAGAGGACGAGAATTATGTAGGGCTACAAAAGCACACCTCAAAGTTCGTAGTTCTCAATCTAAGGATTTCCCAATGTCACCGCGACCATCCAAAGAGAGTCCCACAATCACCACAACATATCTAAAGGATAGTCAAAGACAAGCACCAAGAGACTCTCAATCTTCAATCAACACACAAGAGAGGAAATCACTCATGAAAATATTTTTCTAATCCATGTCCAATAGACCGCTGTCACCTTGGTCTCGGGGATTATACTAGATAAAGACAAGTGGGTACATCAATCCAATACATAGAGGAAGGGGGAATATCATGGGATCACCCTAGATTAACATAGCCTATGATCACAACGAAGATCACATCATGGGAGAGAGAATTGACCACATAGCTACTGGTAAGAACCTCACCCCCGAGGAGGAACTACTCCCGCATCATGGAGGGAGGAAGCAACGTCGATGGAGATGAATCCGGGGGCACTTCCCCGTCCCGGCAGGGTGCCGGCGCAGGAATTCTGGTCCCCCGAAGCTTGATGGCGATGGCGGCGGAGATCGGAATCGCGTCTGGAGAAAAGGGGTCCGGAATCAGGGTTTTCTCGACGGACCTTAAATATATGCCAAAGGGGGTCACCAGGGGAGTCCTGGGGGGCCCAGGCGCCCCCCCCC
>LR738714.1:110311935-110401747 GCA_902687465.1 Secale cereale | reverse complement strand
CCCCCCCCCCCACCATACACCAATAGTCGAGCGCTGTAGGTAGGTATCCATGCCACAGAGACAAATTGCACCTGTCCCCTCTCACGTTCCAGTAGGCCAGCCACTCTATATCTTTGACATGTGCACACACAAATTCGATGGCATTCTTTATCGATCACGTGCGCACACACACATCATCATCCCTCTCTTCGATTCTATGGACACCTCAAGCCGATGATACCTCCACTCTCTTCTCGTGGATCGCCCCCTCTATATATATGACATATCCAGGACTCTATTTCACACACATTGCATATGTTACATTTTTTGATTGACCCCACGCCCCTCCCCAAAAAAACTCTCACGAACTCACACACTATATCTCTCTATGTTTGTATCTCTCTCACACAACCCCACGTAGGTGGTGTACGTATACAAGAAGAGAATAGGTGCACCGTGCACGTACTCACGCTTCGTGCCCAGCCACACCCGCACGGGTACATGGTGGAGCTCATTTCTGTACGAAATGGCAGCCCACGTGCTAATTTGAACGCGTGTAGCGGTTGTTTACCTACGGAGGTCGTGTACCACGCGTGCACCAAACAAAGTTCGACTTGATGCGTTGGTGCGTTATTTTTAAATAAAGTTATATCGCTCAATGGCACATACACAGAATATAAAATGATTTTTATGGAGAAAAAGGTAGTCCGCTCCACTATATACAATGGAGCCTCCCTACCTGGTTTGTCTCTCTTCAGAGTATGTCACACAAGGCTGCGGTGGCCTCTCTCTCTCTTTCTCACCATTGGTCACTGATCCGGCCGCATCCCGTCCGCCGGCGGAAAGGGAGGACGTGCATTGTTTCTTCGGTCGATGGCGCCGAGGCAGCACGTCCCGATCTGCGGTACACGTCGTTCTCTCAGACCAAGCTCCGACGTGGTAGGGCCTATGCCACCTACTCGCTACCGCAGTATGAGAAGATTCCGCCCGCCGCCGCTCACCTAGTTACGTCCCGACGACCTCCAGGTATCCCATCCGGCCTTGCTCCACTGTCCGTCTTCCCATGTCGCTGCATGTGGATCTTCCATAGTTCTTTGCCCAAAACATAGCTCATCCAGTGTACTTTCCATATTGCAATCTCATCCTCACACCGTTTTAGACAAACACAAATGTGTTATTATCTTCCCTTAGGACAAGGAATATGCTTCTTTTTTGTCATCGCATGTGTCATCAACTGTTATTGGCCAGTAATTGTTTCCTTTCTACCTCTTTTTGCAAACAGGGCTATCCATTTCACCTCGTTGCTATTGTGACCTTTTGGTGAACTGCACAAATCATTTTTTCCTTAAGAGTGTTTTGTGCAGTTCTACCAAAATGTCACACGGGCAACGTCTCTACATTTCAGTGCGACTGCACAAAGGGAAATTGATTTTGCTCTATCCTCCTGATCCAACTCCGAGCCTAATCTTCTCCAACTAGTTAGTCTTAAGAGAGACTGCAAAGGTGGCCGGATTCTATTTGTGTGTTTATTGTTTCATCAGCAGTCCTCTATTATCATAATCACACTTAATATCTTTGGATCAGGGACGCTCAGCTCTATTTTAGTGGAACTGCACAAAATGATCGGAATGTTGCATGCTCCAGACAGCTACTTTTTTCCCCAACATGCCTTGTTGATTTAGATAGTGCTGGGGGGACGTTGCTGCCAATGAAAGCATGGATCGATTTTAATTTAACACCTTCTCACAACTTTGTCTTCAGTTGTGATATAAATATTAGCTCTGATTAGCAAGGAAGTTAGTTTTTTATTGTTTCCGAAAGAGCATCGATGGCAAGACACACGAAACAGAAGCTGAAAGCTCACACCATTGTACAATTTCATGTTGCTGGAAAATTATTTGTATAGTACGTCAATTATGTAAACAAATGAATGATTATCTTGATAGCATTTCCAGAAGCCTCTTCGGTATCCGGGTCCATGTGCCATGCACAAAATTATACTCCTTCGCTCCTAAATATTTGTCTTTTTACAAATTTCAAATCGGCATATTTTAGAGTGTAGATTCACTCATTTTGCTTCGTATGTGTACTCCCTCCGTTCCTAAATATTTGCCTTTCTAGAGATTTCAACAAGTGACTACATACGGAGCAAAATGAGTGAATCTACACTCTAAAATATGTCTATATACATCCATATATAGTAGTTGATACGTCCAAAACGTATCTATAATTTCTGCTTGCTCCATGCCTCTTTTGTGTGATATTGCTATGATATTTATGCACTTCCATACACTTTTGATCATATTTGGACTAACATATTAACTCAGTGCACCCCAGTACCAGTTTCTGTTTTCTGCTGTTTTTGTATTTCAGGTTTTCCCATTACGTAAATTGCCAGAAAAATTCCGGGAAAAATATATAAAAAATCAGCGTTCCGGAAGCTTCCATGCGGCCAAAGTAGGGCCAGAGGGGGGCCACCAGGGCTCCAGGCGGCCAGAGGGTGCGGCCCCTCTCCTGGCCGCGCCGCCAGGGCGCCTGGGCCCCCTGGCCTCCTCTGACGCCCCCCTTTGGCATATATTTACACCGCGTCCCGAAACCCTCGAGGACGGAACCCTTTTTCGCGATCTCATCTCTGTTCCGCCGCCGCCGCGCTTCCAAGATCGGGAGCACCAGGAGAACTCTTCTCGGCACCCTGCCGGAGGGGAGGATCACCACCGGGAGCCTGTCCACCACCATGGACGCCTCCCGGATGAGTTGTGAGTAGTCTCCCTTGGACCATGGGTCCATGACCAGTAGCTATGTGATGTTCTCCTCCCCTCTTTGTTCTTCACCGATTAGACCTCGTGAGCTGCCCTACATGATCGAGGCACATATGTAATCCTTATGCTGTTGCTATGATGAGTTTGCTGGGATCCGATGGATTATGAGATTATGTTCAGATTGTGTGTGAGTAATATATTTGATTCACCTCTTTTATATTTATGTTCTTGAGTAATTCTTGCATGTTCTCCGTTGCTGTTTATTGCTTTGGCCAAGTAGTAGGTAGTAACTCCAAGAGGGAACGTTATGCTTGATTGTGGGTTCATGCCCCTCGATGACTAGCTTGAGTGACAGAAACATGAGTCTAGGGGATGTGCTGTTGCCACAAGGGGGAAAACAATGGTGCTTGTACTTGCGGGTGCAAGGATTGTTTACTTTACGCAAAGTTCTTTTAATGCACTTGTCTGTTGCTCTGAGTTTACACTATGGGTGGAACTCGCAACTTAATACCAGCGAGATGTTCTGGATAGATATCTCAAGGTGGATGATTAGTAGTAGATGCAGATGGATTTCGGTCTACTTGCCTTGGCGTACGGCCCATGCTTTTGAGCCTCTACCTTTCTTTGCAGCATAGTTAGCATTGGTTTGCACACATAATCCTGTCAATTGCCCAGCTGTAATTCGTTTACCTCGCTTAGTTGTTTTATCGTCTTTTGGGAGAGAGACATCACTAGTGAACATCATGGGACCCCGGTCCATATTACCATCACTGATCACATCCGCTATTTACTTCCTGTTCTTACTTACTAGTTGCAGTCATACCTATCACTATTATCTCTTGCGTTTGATCCTTTGTAAACGACAAGGCCGGAGGGATTGACAACCTCTCTGTACTCGTTGGGAGCAAAGTTATTTGTATTTGTGTGCAGGTCATGTCAATCGCTAAGTTGCGCCGCTAAGCAGTTGCCACCTTCTTGTTGACCCTCGGAGTCTCAGGGGATTCGATCCTTGGTATCTTTGCCAAGGGAAAACTACCGCTACACTGCATCTCAAACCTTCCACTTGGGGTAACCAACAAGGGGCGAGAAGCCATCAAGCAAAGTTTTCTGGCGCCGTCGCCGGGGACTCCACTCTTCAAGATAGGGGAGTTGCACGCTATCTTTTACCTTTGCTTTTTATTCTTGTTAGTTTACCTTTCAGTTTTTGCTTTAGTATCCTTTATCAAAAATCACAAAAAAATTATTTGCTTTTCTGTTAGTAGTCCTTTCTGTTTAGTCAAGCATGTTAGGATTTGGTGCTTTGAGGGAATCAGAAGTTCTAGATTTCCATCAAAGGGATGGAGAAAATATGAAGAAGGCATGGGACAGAATTTCTGATGCCCATAGGAGAATTATGCCTTGGATACCTATAAAAATTATGCTTAGAAATTTTTACCATGGTCTTTTTAAATGGTGTAAACACTCTCTTGATATTATAGCTGAAGGAGATTTCCTAGAGTGTGATGAAGCTAGAGCTCTTGAAATTATACATGGTCTATCTAGTTACTTTGTTTATGATCATAATTTTGATATTGTCATGGATAGACTTGCTACTATTGAGAAGAGAATGGATGCTCTAGACTTGATGAAGGTAGAGAAACCCAAACCCAATAAGAGAGATATTTTGGAAATAGACAATGATTGGGAGACTTTTGTTAGGATTAGCATCTCCAATCAAGACTTCCTTGCTTATTGTGATATTGGATCTATGGTTTCTACTATGCCAAAAATTGTTCATGATTCTTTAAAATTTAACATGGATAGATTATCATCTTATCATGAACACACTAATGGAAATTTTTCTGAGATCCAGGGAAGAATAAAAGACGTGCCAGTTACATTCCTTAAAGGGATTGCAATGGTTGATTTCTTCATCATGAAGCCAAACCTAGGAAATATAGTGCTTGGAAGGGACTTCCTCCGAGCCGTAAAAGGCTTCATCGATATAGGTAAGGGACAAATCCGCTTACGCGGGAAGGCAAAAGGTATGTACCCCTTTCCTAGAAGTAACAAGAGTGAACTTGTTGAGGAACCATTTGAAGCAATTTATAACTCCGATTATTATGATGATTATTGATTCCTCTTTGCATTATGCCTAGCTTAAAGGCATAAAAGAAAGCGCTTTTGGGAGGCAGCCCACAATGAATAAAATTTAATTTTGCTTTTGTTGTGTCTTGATGTTTATTACTATAGTAGCATCATCATTGTATCTTTACTTTTCAGCTTTGTGCCAAGTTTAGCCTCTAATTGCAAGAAAGTTCAAAAGTTGTGACGTGCTGTCCAGGAAACAGATTCTGTCCTTGGGCAGAAAAATTCGTATAAAATCACCAGATCATCTTTTTGGTCTGAATTTTTTCGACAGCGTGCTCTATACAATTGGCTTTCGGGTGTATGTTCTGAGTTTTTTTATTTGAGTTGCAGAAGTGCCCCGAAACTATTACTTACTACCTGCTGGTCTGTTTTTCACAGATTCTGTCCTGTTTTGCCTTTCCTTCGTTTTGCAAACCTTGAGCTTGCTTTTTCTTTGCAAAAACCTTTTGGCAATCTTGAGAAATAGTAGACCTTCAAGATTATCCTTATTTCCAGCAAGGAAAAATTATTTTATTATGGGTACTAACCTCGCTAATCAGATTATGATGAGTTATGTATGAAGGGAGTTTTCAAGTGTGCGAGGGAAGATGATAAAAAGATTCAGGAGTGTCAAACGCTCAAGCTTGGGAATGCCCCCGTGCACCCCCAAGAAATATTCAAGAACACTTAAGCATCTAAGCTTGGGGATGCCCCCGTGCATCCCCTTCTCCAGCAACAATTATCAGTTCGTCTTTCGTTCCACTATATTTTTATCACTTCATGTGTTATGTGCTATGCTTGGAGCGTCTTGCTTTTAGTTTTGTTTTTAGTTTTTCTTTAGCTTTGCTTGCTGTTCATAACGAGTTGGAACCCATCTTTCTTTGTGTGGGAGAGAAACACGCTTCACTTCAACCTAGAACACAACATAGAATTTTCATGTCTATCTTTGTTGTGTGTGTTCTTTGTCTTTCAATAGCTACTGTCATGTTCAGCTCTTAGTTTTCATGCTTTACTTTTTAAAGAGCTTTTGTTCAGTTGGTTGCTGGAACTCTCTTGAGTTATCATGCTTATCTTGTTAAGAGAGTTGGCTTCTGTTGCACTGGTTGATATGTCTATGATGAAAATGCTATGTGCATAATGGTGCTGAGTAGTTCATGTTTTCTTATGGTTAGTCTCAAATAGCTGGGGGGGGGGGGTTCTTAATGTGTTATTGAAGTACCAACATGATTTGTTTGCCTGTGATGTGGTATGGTTTAGTGATATCTTCCTCCAAGAATTTATTTTGATTGACTTGGCATATGCTCACTCATATTTAAGACTGTAAAGAAAGTCTATCAAGCCTTGATGATCTTTAGTTTCTGAGTAGTGATATAACTTCCATGCCCGATTCAATGTTGCTTTGTCGCTCTGCATGATTATGACCGTCGTTGCTCTCTTAGTTGGTCGCTCCCAGTCTTTTGCTAACCTTCGCCTGTACTAAGCGGACTGACTGCTAGTGCATCCAAAATCCTTTAAACCAGTTATGCCATATGAGTCCACCATACCTTCCTATACATGGTATTTACCTGCCATTCCTAACGAAGACTTTTGTCTACCATCTCGAAATTATTCAAAAAAGCATTTCTCTTTTGTGCCTCTGTTTTAGCTCATGAGGAAGTAGTAGTTAATTCATGATCTTTTTAAGTTGAACAAGCTTCACCCCGAGATTGCATGTCTAATGTGCAAACCCCTAATATGAGAAGGAACTGGCAAAGAGTGCGCCCGGCTCATTAAAAATATACAACAAACAAACCCTCCTTCACGCTTTGTTCATGAGAAATCAGAAAACTTTGGCAGTGATAAACAAAGGAGATTAAGAGGATGTGATCGTCCTCGTGCGGGAGCCGTTCCTCGAAACTTGTCCAGCTCGAGAAGTAATTGAGTTATCTGCTAGCATTCATTGACGAAATATGCATCTCTAAAAAATAATTATTACCTCTGTTTTTAAAACCAAGAGCTCTGGTACATGTTTAGTTTTTGTTTCCGACCACGGGTTTTCAACCTTGCCATCAAAAGCCACGGTTCGAGAGTCTCCACCTTCTTTCTTTAAAGCACCAACTATTGAGAGCATGATTGTCATTCTGAGTGTAATGTGCATTGTCCCAAAGTATCATTGTCTTCTGCATGATTATGATATCGTTTATTCTGAAATCATTGTATCTAGTCGTCATTTAAACTTCGGAGGTGCCCCTGCATTTATGTTTTGCTTCACTAAAGGGGGCAAGCAAGATACCACTTTGTCACATTTTGCACACCATGCTCACTACAAATCTATTGAGTGTTTCAGTATCATATTGTAAAACTTCAGTTCTTTGTGATATTCTCATGAGGCAACTTAATTACTACAGATTCATTGTCTCAGTAAGCATTTGTCATGTGACTGTGAAAAGTTCTTATATGGTTGATAGCATGTCACCACAGAAATTATGCTTGTTATCATTTACCAACTCGAGGACGAGCAGGAATTAAGCTTGGGGATGTTGATACGTCCAAAACGTATCTATAATTTTTGCTTGCTCCATGCCTCTTTTGTGTGATATTGCTATGATATTTATGCACTTCCATACACTTTTGATCATATTTGGACTAACCTATTAACTCAGTGCACCCCAGTACCAGTTTCTGTTTTCAGCTGTTTTTGTATTTCAGTTTTTCCCATTACGTAAATTGCTAGAAAAATTCCGGGAAAAATATATAAAAAATCAGCGTTCCGGAAGCTTCCATGCGGCCAAAGTAGGGCCAGAGGGGTCCACCAGGGCTCCAGGCGGCCAGAGGGCGCGGCCCCCCTCCTGGCCGCGCCGCCAGGGCGCCTGGGCCCCCCTGGCCTCCTCTGACGCCCCCTTTGGCATATATTTACACCGCGTCCCGAAACCCTCGAGGACGGAACCCTTTTTTGTGATCTCATCTCTGTCCACCGCCGCCGCGCTTCCAAGATCGGGAGCACCAGGAGAACTCTTCCCGGCACCCTGCCGGAGGGGAGGATCACCACCGGGAGCCTGTCCACCACCATGGACGCCTCCCGGATGAGTTGTGAGTAGTCTCCCTTGGACCATGGGTCCATGACCAGTAGCTATGTGATGTTCTCCTCCCCTCTTTGTTCTTCACCGATTAGACCTCGTGAGCTGCCCTACATGATCGAGGCACATATGTAATCCTTATGCTGTTGCTATGATGAGTTTGCTGGGATCCGATGGATTATGAGATTATGTTCAGATTGTGTGTGAGTAATATATTTGATTCACCTCTTTTATATTTATGTTCTTGAGTAATTCTTGCATGTTCTCCGTTGCTGTTTATTGCTTTGGCCAAGTAGTAGGTAGTAACTCCAAGAGGGAACGTTATGCTTGATTGTGGGTTCATGCCCCTCGATGACTAGCTTGAGTGAAAGAAACATGATTCTAGGGGATGTGCTGTTGCCACAAGGGGGAAAACAACGGTGCTTGTACTTGCGGGTGCAAGGATTGTTTACTTTACGCAAAGTTCTTTTAATGCAGTTGTTTGTTGCTTTGAGTTTACACTATGGGTGGGACTCGCAACTTAATACCAGCGAGATGTTCTGGATAGATATCTCAAGGTGGATGATTAGTAGTAGATGCAGATGGATTTCGGTCTACTTGCCTTGGCGTACCACCCATGCTTTTGAGCCTCTACCTTTCTTTGCAGCATAGTTAGCATTGGTTTGCGCACATAATCCTGTCAATTGCCCAGCTGTAATTCGTTTACCTCGCTTAGCTGTTTTATCGTCTTTTGGGAGAGAGACATCACTAGTGAACATCATGGGACCCCGGTCCATATTACCATCACTGGTCACATCCGCTATTTACGTCCTGTTCTTACTTACTAGTTGCAGTCATACATATCACTATTATCTCTTGCGTTTGATCCTTTGTAAACGACAAGGCCGGAGGGATTGACAACCTCTCTGTACTCGTTGGGAGCAAAGTTATTTGTATTTGTGTGCAGGTCCTGTCAATCGCTAAGTTGCGCCGCTAAGCAGTTGACACCTTCTTGTTGACCCTCGGAGTCTCAGGGGATTCGATCCTTGGTATCTTTGCCAAGGGAAAACTACCGCTACATTGCATCTCAAACCTTCCACTTAGGGTAACCAACGAGGGGCGAGAAGCCATCAGTAGTCCATTTGAATCTCTAAAAAGACAAATATTTGAGTAGTCACTCGTTGAAATCTCTAGAAAGACAAATACTCCGGAGTATATTTGAGAATCGAGGGGGTAGTGCACATCCGCATGGGAGACTCAGACCGGTCGTTGCGCCGCATTAATAGTGAGCAATGAGCAGTCAAATCATAAGCCCCACCTTTCCCATTGTAAGTTGCTCGTAAGAAGCAACCATCAATACGCTCTTCTTTGAATCCGCTCAAACTACTCCATCCATCACTGTTTATAGAGCGCGCTTCAGAAAAAGAGAAAATCTCTGGGACCAAGGCGACTAGTGATCTGCCTGAAAAATAGCATTGGTAGTTATTGCACGGCGTCTATTACTAGAGGAAATAATGCGTACAGACATGCATGCAGTGCTTCCACCCCGGGTACACACATGCATGCACTTACTCCACTCTGTAGTACTACCTCGAGAGAAAATTGAGGTTATCACGCCCTAATTAATTAAGCATTAAACCAAATGCGTCTAAAGTCTCTCTGGTGGTGGAAATGCATTGAGAGAAATGCATCATAATGAAGCGCGCCCTGTAAACTGTGACGGAGGGAGGAGTAGTATGAAGGTGCAAAACCAAGTACGCGTACGGCCAGTCGGTCAACGCACCCCCTCTTGGCATATCACTGACATGTGGGACCGGAGTGTGAGCAAACCGATCTCAATTGATGGCAAAATGGCCAACCCACCGTTCCTTCAAAGAGACGAGGAGCGAGAACACACAGATGGGCTCGCACGGAGGCCAAGATATATTCGAGCATGGTTGATCGATATCATCATTACATGTTGGGCTGCCGTTTTCCGCCCTTCTCCGGAATAAATGTGTACTTTATCAGAGATTAAGAAAAATAAGAGTACAGAGGCTCCAACATGCGGTTCTAGTAGTAGTACTACTCGTACTACTAAACCTTGCGCTTGGCTCTTCGCCTCTTCGTGAAGTCGAGCAATGATGTTACTCCGCATGTTCGGTACTACAGTGTATGCCTCTGGCAATCTGACACCGAATGAACTGATGCATGTCCACCGCCTGGGTGAGGGTACATTGCATTAGTCAAAAGGCATACGCGAGCTTCTTCTTGTCCTGCAAGCTTCTCCTCGTTCTGCGAGTTGACAGGACACACCAACAAGTAGTGCAGTCCATACTCCATCCTTTCCGGTTAATATGGCTTAATCTTTTTTTGCGGGTAAATGAGAGAGCTTTATTCATATATAAGCATTCTTAGGACGATCAACCAAGACACTAGTCACTAGGAAGTGAGGTACCCCGCAAAAAAAGAAGTAGGAAGCGACGTGTTTCATCAAGCCAGCTCTCGGCCACATTCAAAGTGCAGCAAGCACGGTTCGCACAAAGATGCATCGCTAGGTTTGTTGACCTGTTTACATGCCGAATAACAAAAAAAGAGGAAATATTACCGTGCGCTCCTATTTGTAATAGGATATGAGCCAGAATTAAGCGAGAATTGTGGCGAGTGTTCCATGCAACCAACTTCCATTATCACATGCGAGAACCCTTGAAGAGAACCAAATGTGTTGAAGATTGTTTTATCACATTTTAAAAATATAATAACAGTGCAGACGCTCCTCCATCTGGTTCCTAGTGTACCTCTATAGACTACTATAGTAGAAGTACTAGTACTAGTAAACTTTGCACTTGGTTGTTCGCCTCTTCGAGAAGTGCAACAATAGTAGTACTAATAGTATAGTGTATGCTTCTGGCAATCTGACACCGAATTAACTGTTGCACGTCCACCGCCTGAGCGAAGGACAGCTTACATTAGTCAAAAGTTTCTCCTTGTCCTGCGAGCCATCGCGCGAAGCTTCTCCCGTCCTGCAAGCTTCTCCTCGTTCAGCAAGTTGACGGGACATAGCAAAGTAATGCTAGTCCATACTGACTCCTCTCCGGTTAATATGGCTTAATTTCAAACGAGATAAATACACTGTCTGTCACTGTATATTTGTAAAAATACGGTCACTGGACTTCATAATACGCTCATTGCGCTCAATGTATACATTTTACAGTGTTTATACGGTCACTAGCTCACCCTGGCTGAGTACGTGTGTCCATGCACGTGTAGGTTGAGCACTTGAGCGTGACCGTGTGTGTTCCGTCGTGTGCTCGGGCATGCATGCATTAGGGCGTCACGCGCATTTTTGCGTCCATGTGTACGTGTGACTATTGCATACACGTAGGGGGAGTACGTGTAGGGGCCACTAAACGAGCAGTCAAATCACACAGTAAGTTCGTCGGAAGAAGCATCCATCATTTCACTCTTCAATGCCGGCAACAGTGACAGGTCGTGTCCGCTCTGGCCGGGCATGAATGCGGCACTGACTGTTTTGGGCAGGAAGCACGCACGGGTGATGAAGAGGGTTCGGGTTGGTCAGGAGCAGCCGTGACAGCGGTCCGGACGCCCGCAAACAAGAGATGTTGTACGTTAATATTGCCGCGTATATAATTAACAACGTAAATAATGTGCCAGTTGGACAAATATGATTGGAGATGGAGATGGAAATGAAATTTTACGTAAACATGGATATGCATGTCTATGTCTACGTGTGTGTGCGTGACGACTCTCGCGGCCTGGAAGCGGGGGCGTGTTTTTGATCGAGTTTTCTTTCTTGGTACGTTAAAAAATTGTTCGCCAGTTTTCGTTTCTTTTCTCCGGGAACGCATGTATTCTATTTAAAGCCACATCTATTGAGAGATTGTTTTACTCCATTATAACCTCTTGTTTGATAGAGTTTCTCGCGTCTCGCTCTCTCACCCTCTCCATATCAAAACAAGATGACAATGTCCACACTATCTCTCTCCTCACTGGTGGTCACAGATTGGGCCGAATCCCGTCTGCTGCGGGAGGTGAGGAGGTGCAGCATTGATGTTGTCGCCGTTGGTGATGGAGGAAGCCGATGCGCACTGTCCTCTCGGAGCTGGTGCTGGCGCGGACGAAAGTCCTCCGTGCCCTTGTTCGCTGCCGTCGTGTGGGCAGATCCCGCCCGCCCGCCTAAGCGACATCTCACCCACCTGAGGTATAACTTCTTGTACTGGTCCAGCTCCCCAGGTCGCTACATGCGGGTTTTCTTCTATGCGACTACTCCCAGCTCCCCATGTATAGTAGCTAGGGTTCGTTTGCTGGTCCAACATCACCTACTATTATAGAGGAAACGCCACTCGAAAAGTTGTCCTGGTTTATGCCTCGATGGAGGTATACATGTTGTTTCGACAAAAAGTACACGGTGGTTGTGCGGTCATTGTCCATATGCTCCTATTGCTACTGCTAATCTAATACTATCACTGGTTAAATGAAGAAATGATTTTTTCTCTCGGGTATCCTGGTTTAGTTCCCATCAAGATAACCATGATGCTTCTGTTTGTTGGTGTACTTTTCATAATTCTTATTGACAATTGAGATGTCGTTGGTAATCTTGTAAAACAAAGTAACAACACTATATCCCTTTTTTATATTTTTGGAAACAGCGATGCGTATCTCCATACCCGGGCATGTCTTCCTCAATTTTACTGGAACTGCGCAAAATTGGATGGCCATTGTTGTTCCGCCTCACTGTCCTCTACCACGTGGTTCTTCCTTCCTCGAGCTTGACTACTGAGAAGAAACAGACCACAGTGAGGATTTGTCGAACTTCATAGGTGCCTCACCAAAACTTGATGCCAAATGGATGATGCATCACCATGATGACCTATCGATGCTCATGGTTGCGTCGACTGGTGAAGCTGATCGGTTTTCAATGAAAAACAAGTTGTCTTCCATCAGTGCTCTTTGCTTGTTACCCACAAAGATGATATCCTTCGTCAGTTCACCTTGGTTGCGTTGGAGACACAGTCGTCTTTCACGTTGGTCCAATTTTATCACACAACTGGCTATGAACCAAATGTTTCCTCGAATAAGGATCAACGTTGGTAATAAGAGCATAAGTTTTGTATTGATTTCTAAGCCTTCTCTCAAATTTGTCTCTAGCTCCCCTATAATTTTATTTGTCCAGCTATTAACTTTGATTAAAAAATGGTGTGTACTAAAAACCCGGATGGACGTAGTAGCCCTCCATTTTCATTTACTCCGCATATTAGATTTGACTAAAGTCAAACTTTGTAAAGTTTGACCAAGTTTAGGCCGAACAGAACAAACCATAATTATTAGAGAGGGAAAACTGTACATACTCTCAAACCTTTCTGATAAATGAAATTAAAATTCTTTATTTATACACACCCTCACACGTTTCTGATAATTTGGCGCATGTGTGGTTGTTCACTTAAGGGAGGGTAGTGTACCGCACGTGAAGGACAGGAAGTGCGACCAGGACGCGTGGATCGTTAGTTCATCGGAAGTACATAGTAGTTTTCTTCACTGGTACGTTAAATAAAGAGTTTCGTTTCGTACTTACACAATTTAAAACGATAGTTATGGAGAGAATAAGAAAACCACTCCACTATATATTAGTCATATACACGAGTACTGTATGGACGCAGCTTCATTGACTTTAGTGCACCTGCCTTTGGGTTTATGATAGGTGGGCCCAAAATGTGGCTAGCCCACCTATCATATAGCCAAAAGTAGGTGTCGTTAAGGCACCGGAGCTCAGTTCGTACTATAGTATATATATAAGCAGGAGCCTCAGCGCTTGTTCGCAAGGGTTTGCACTCTCCACACTCTCGCCGCACTACATATATATATATATATACACACACTGGAGGCTCAACATTCCTTTGCTAGGGTTTCCTATATTCACTTTCTCTCACCCTCTTCACCAGATCTAAACAAGACTGTGTTGTGGCCTCTGTCTCTCTCACCCCCCCCCCTCATAGCTGGCGAAGGAGGCGTCCGGATCCCGTCGCACCGGGAAGGGGAGGAGGTGCAACATTCACTCTATCGCCTTCGGCGAGGGAGGCAATCCACTGCCGGCTGCGCTTTTCTCTTTCACCCAGCGCCTGTGCGGGAGGGCCACCGACCCCTTCTTCCTCGCTGTCGTACGCAGTGTGGGCAGATCCGGCCTCTCGGCGCACGCCTTGCCACATCCCGATGACCCTAAGGTATAAGTTTCTTTGAAAGCGCCATTGGTCTAGCAGCATGCTGATCTTTTTTTATTCTGTAGTCGAATCTAGGTCTTGGTTCAAAGAGGAAAGAAGGGTGCGGTGGGGTGGAGCATGCATCTAGGACGTGGTTCAATGAGGAAAGGAGGGAGGGAAAGTAGTATAGACTAGCTATCCAGCCGCTTTGTTGGTCGAGAAGGGAAAAATGGGGTAACCCAGTACACACATATGTAAGGAACTGAACTCTTTGTTGAAAAGGGAAAGAAACTGGGGGTCGGGTAGTTTGTGGAGGACTAGATTTGCTGCCCTCACATCGAAAAAAGTTTCAAAGAGAACAAATATGGGACCAACGCAGATATGCTGCTTGGCTACATACTCTGCATCACCCATTTATACGTGTGGACGCACATTGTGCTGGCATGTCCCATGTCCCATCCACATGATCTTGCGGTGTGTTTTGAGATGTTGTGTTACTTGTATTGGTACTGTTTTAAATAAACTCTGCATCACCCCTTTATAAGTAGATGGAAGCACATGTTGTTGTTGTGCCCACTCTCCCCTGGAACTGTTTATGCTTTTTGTTAATCTAATGCCGCTGGTACAATTAAGCAATGCCACTCTCAGAATTAACTACTGAATCTTATTTCAAAACTGCAACACTTGTTAGTGATTGGCGGGATTACCATTTTTGTGGCTGCATGTTTCATCCTCCTTTATTGGCCAGTAATTGATTCCTTTCTTGCCTCTGTTAAAACAGGGATATCTATTCAACTTGTTGCTATTGCACATTGTGCTTTGCTTAATTTTGGTGGAACTGCACAAAATGAGACCGGATTTCCCTATATGTGTTGAGATCTCTTTGAGGTCTTCGTCGCGCGTTATTTCAAATCTTGGTCTTGAAAGGTCAGTACCGACTTTCCTCAGAATTAATTAGTGAATCTTAATTCAAAACTGCAACACTTGTTATGGATCGGCGGGAGTACCATTTCTATTAGGGATCGGCCGGAGTACATGTTTAAGACATGTATTGTTCAAATAAATGTCTCTGTTATTATATATCAGTTACAGTGTTTTACAAATGGTACTATCCTGCCTTGTAGTTCTTTCTACATGTTTAACCAAGGTATTGTTAAGATAATGTCTCTGTTAAAATGAATCAGTCGCATTGTTTTAGGAACGATACTTTTCTGCTTTGTCATTGTTTATACATATTGAAACAAGGCATTGTTAAGATAATGTCTCAGTTAATATGAATGAATCACACTGATTGAGAATTCCTATTCTCCTGCTTTGTTTCCCATTAAGATAAGGTAGATCAGTAGATGTTTTTCTTCTGGGAGTACAAGTCACCAACCGCTATTTCTCAGTAATTGTTTCCCTTATACCTTTTGTTGCTTACAGGGATATCAAAATTAAAGCTCGGTTTTATTCCGACTTTGATTTTAGAAGAACTACACAAAAGGAGCCAATGTGTCTAGGGCAAACTGCTGCATTAGTGGGTCCAGTTGGTCTTACCACTTTTCATAAAGAAGCAGTCACTGTTTGTGCTACATTACACGAGAAATGATCGAGAAGCTTTACAGAGTATTAGTAGATGCTGGTGACATGACTAGTCTGCAGAGAACATAGGAAACTCTACAACATGTGGAGTGCACTCGGCAAGAAGTGCCCAAACAAGTACAGGAAGCCAGGACAGGACTCCAAATCTCTCAATGTCATTCTAAGCAACAATGATGGGGCATATGGGTATGGTAATCTATTTACCGTACTTTTAGTTTGTTAGTCCACAGATTGGTGGGTTGACACTGGGGCCAATATTCATGTGTGTGCTGATGTGTCTTTGTTTTCTGGCAACATATAAATATGAAATCCACAGGGATGCTCAACTTGATTTTAGTGGAACTACACAAAATGTTCAGATGGTTCGTGTCCTCCATAATAATACTTCATCATGCACAATACATCGAATGGTTATCTAATCATTCGTCGTCACCTTGAGCCACCGGACTATCAGATGACAAACTGATGACAAACCCTGCCCGTTCCACAATCATAGGCATTACATATTTTGAATGGGAAAAGCTTGTCAAAGTTGACATTAGTTTAATATATTGGAATTTGAAAACCTTGTCAATTTTTGCTAATTGATGTTAGACAGAAGACATGCATTTGATATTTTTTGAGTGGGACGCTCTTTGCTGTGAGCAATGTCGATCGTTTTTTCCTATTCCTGTCTTCAGTTCAGAAGTAAATATTTATTGTGCTGAGATGCATAGTCACATGAACGTTGACTTATCTAAGATATTTTAAGAGTTTGTTCTGAATATTATCTATGTAATGCCAGGCCTTGTGTTTGATTGCAAAGTTGATCTTGGAATGTTGTGGCATGTGGCATCACGAGCTGTTCACCGTGCCTCCTGAGAATAATGCTTCGTATTGTTTTGCATGTCGATCTAATGCTAGTGATTTGCTTGTTAGGAAGATCATCCTCTTCTGTTGTTTCCGTGCTTAAGAAGTTCATCGTCTTATGTTTCATTCATAGCCTATACAACTAGTCGGGTAGGTTAGACGTGAAACCATATGATCTTCCGACCAACTCATCATCTTAGGCTGTGATTGGATCGTCGTTTTCCAACCAAACCGCTAGTAAACCTGACGCTTGTAAATAAAAGAAGATGGTCTCGGGCAAAGCGCTTGGTTGGTCGATTTCGACTAGTAAAATATACACCGGTCTCTCAAATTACACGCGTAACCCGTCGGTTTTACTTACAGACCTCGGGCCTTCGATTTCATTACGCCTGTATTTTACACGTTGTTTCCGATGACGAGTAAATTACACTTGTATCTTAATATAGGTGTGAAATAAACCAGAGCTCTCAAGCGCGGCCTTATCGTTTCATGCCGTCTCAGTCTCTCGAAGGTGCTCATAGGTGTCCGATGATCCTGGCTTCCTGAATGAGCAGTGGGTACCGTATCAGACCATCTGTAGGGCCCGCGATGCCCTCTCCGTCGTTCTTCGAGTTGTTGCACTCGCCGTGGGGCCGAGCATTGTTAACATGGTCAATGAACATGAGGATTCGGGAGATGACTTTATTTTGACTGGTTGACAGTAGGGACCCACTAGGGCCATAGCCGTACGTATGCAAGTGCCTCCTTATTATGTACAACTATATTATTTTTTTGCTTCCTCCTGGTTTGCTGACATCACGGTCCCACACCATTGTCAACCTATGTAGTCAATATAAACGAGAGAACTGCACAAGGTGCGGCGACAGCTGGGACCAAGCAACTCGAGCAGTATTTGTGTTTTTGAGGCGTGAGCACTGCAGAGTTTTTCTTGGTGATGTTTTCGTTGTTGTTCAGAGGAGAGTAGGGTATTAACTGGGCGGGCTGTGGCCCGTCTAGCCCAGGACATATATCCATCCCAGATATTAGTTTTTTCAAGATGAAAATGGCTAGCCCAGTTATACGTTTTTTTGAGGAATACCCGGGCAAGGTCAACTTGTTATTCTCCGCCCCGCTAGGCTGCAAATCTTTCCTAGGAGGGATGCATTAGGCTTAACAGGAAAATGGGCTTTAAAAATAATAAATGGGATGTAATTATAAAAACTGGGCAGTAACTATAAAAAATGCACCAAGCATGAAATTAGTTTATAAAATATTATTTATGGATTTTGAAAATCTTAATTTTTAATTGTTGCGCGGGCAATGTTTCGTTAGATTTTTACGTAATACAAAATTATATTTAATCTGACTAGAAACTTTGGGATAAAAATATTTCGGATCCCGTCAAAATGTGGGAAACTTTATTGAATTTTGTGTTGAACGGTTGGTTGAAATTATTAATCATTGTCCTACCTAGAAAATGGGTTGTACTTTTAACAAACTGTAAAATGAGCCCAGTTTATTTTTTCTGAAGAATACCCAATCCAGGCCTATTTATTTTTCTACACCCTGATGGGCTGCAACTCTTTCAAGACGCCTGCAAATCTTGAAAGTAATATGAAATTGGTTGTAAATATAAAAACAGATGACAAATTGGCAATTACTTTATAATTTCTGGATTTTTTTCACATTTTCATATTCCTGTTTCACTGGGCATTAACCTAATTTAAATATATCTTCAAAGTACTTTAAATCTGGCTCGAGATTTTGGTATTAAAAATAGTTTGGAACCCACAAAAATATGTGAAATTGCCCATGGCCAACCTAAAAACGGACTGCAATAAATCGCATAAGAAGTCACAATGACCTATATATAAATTATTAAAAAATGAGGGAATGGTCTGACTTATGGGCCTATTAAGTTAACGTGTATGCAAGATTTTTTTAGTTATTATATACATCAACAAATGATTCTAGCAGACGTAACCGTTGGGTTTCAATCCAATGGCCGTCGTGCTTCTTCAATCTCTGATCTTCTTGCTCCAGCAGCCAAATCCAGCGTCGGCGGGACGGCCTGCTCCCGCCTCCCGTGCAGGCCTCACCGCCCCCTACTATTCCCACCGCTGGCGAGGGCATCCCTCTACTCACCCACACCTCCTGTTATTCTGTGGCGGCGGCAGCCTCACACCGCAGCCGAACCAGTGAACTCTCGTACTCCTCTCCGCGTGGGCATCCACTGTCACGTCCTCCCCGGCTCCGCGTCGTCCCCTTGCTAGGCCTCGCCATCGTCCACCGCCCTGGTGCTCTCGGCGCGGCCTGGTCAACGTGGTCAAGGAACGACTTCCATCGGAAGAGTACTGCCGTGGAGAGGCTGGCAGCTGGGTCCACGGCAGCCGCACTCCTTATGACACATAAAATAATTATTCCTCCACCTGACAGCAGGGACCCACCGAACGGGCCACCATATTTGGCAAAAAAATGTTTCCCCCCTGACAGTTGGGACCCACCGGACGGGCCATCGTATTTCGCGAAAAAACGTTCCCCCCGCTGTCAGCTCGGACCCACCGAAAGTGCCTCCTTATTACGCAAAAAAATGAATACTCCCCCTGCTAGCTGGGACCCAGTATAGTGGGAGGCAGACTTGTGGGCCTACTAAGTTGACGGGGACGGAGGGCTTTGTCAACTTAGTCAATATGCACGATTCTAGCTCCATTGATCGTACGATGTCCATCCAACGGCTGTAGTGCTTCTTCAAACTCTGGTCTTCTTGCTCCAGCCGCCCAAACCAGCGCCGGTCGTGCCTCGTGCTCTTGCCTCCCGTGGCCGGCTGTGATGCCGCGGAGGCCTCCCCGCCCCCTACTACTTCCATCGTTGGCCAAGCCATCCCTCTAGTCAACCACACCCCCTGTTATTCTGTGGCGATGGCAGCCTCACACCGCAACCGAACCAGTGAACCCTCGTACTCCTCTCCGCATGGGAATCCACTGCCGCGTATTCCCTAGCTCCGCGTCGTCCTGTTTCTAGGCCTCGCCATCGTCCACCGCCCTGGTGCTCTCGGCGCGGCGTGGTCAACGTGGTCAAGGAATGACTTCCATGGGAAGAGTACTGTCGTGGAAAGGCTGACAGCTGGGTCCACGGCAGCCGCAAGGAAGTGCCTCCTTATTACGCAGAAAATAATTATTCCTCCACCTCACAGCAGGGACCCACCGGACGATCCACCGTATTTGGCGAAAAATACGTTTCCTCCCTGACTACTGGGACCCACCGGACGGGTCACCGTATTTTGCGAAAAAAACGTTCCCCCCGCTGTCAGCTTGGACCCACCGAAAGTGCCTCCTTATTACACAAAAAAAATGAATACTCCCCCTGCTAGCTGGGACCCAGTATAGTGGGAGGCTGAGTTGTGGGCCTACTAAGTTGACGGGGACGAAGGGCTTTGTCAACTTAGTCAATATGCATGATTCTAGCTCCATTGACCGTACGATGTCCATCCAACGGCCGTAGTGCTTCTTCAACCTCTGGTCTTCTTGCTCCAGCCGCCCAAACCAGCGCCGGTCGTGCCTCGTGCTCCCGCCTCCCGTGGCCGGCTGCGATGCCGCAGAGGCCTCCCCGCCCCCTACTACTCCCACCGCTAGCCAGGCCATCCCACTACTCACCCACACCCCCTATTATTCCGCGGCGACGATAGCCTCACACCACAGCCGAACATGTGAACCATCGTACTCCTCTCCGCGTGGGCATCCACTGCCGCGTCTTCCCCGGCTCCGCGCCGTCCCCTTCCTAGGCCTCGCCATCGTCCACCGCCCTGGTGCTCTCGGCGCGGCCTGGTCAACGTGGTCAAAGAATGACTTAATCGAAAGAGTACTGTCGTGGAGAGGCTGACAGCTGGGTACACGGTAGCCGTAAGGAAGTGCCTCCTTATTACGCGGAAAATAATTATTCCTCCACCTAACAGCAGCGACCCACCAGACGGGCCACCGTATTAGACAAAAAAATGTTTCCTCCCTGACTGATGGGACCCACCGGACGGGCCACCGTATTTCGTGAAAAAAATGTTCCCCTCGCTGTCAGCTCGGACCCACCGGAAGTGCCTCCTTATTACGCACAAAAAAATGAATACTCCCCCTGCTAGCTGGGACCCAGTATAGTGGGAGGCTGACTTGTGGGCCTACTAAGTTGACGGGGACGGAGGGCTTTGTCAACCTCTGCTCTTCTTGCTCCAGCCGCCCAAACCAGCGCCGGTCGTGCCTCGTGCTCCTACCTCCCGTGGCCGGCTGCGATGCCGCGGAGGCCTCACCGCCCCCTACTACTCCCACCGCTGGCCAGGCCATCCCTCTAATCACCCACACCCCATGTTATTCTGCGGCGACGGCAGCCTCACACCGCAGCCGAACCAGTGAACCCTCGTACTCCTCTCCGCATGGGCATCCACTATCGCGTCTTCCCTAGCTCCGCGTCGTCCCCTTCCTAGGCCTCGCCGTCGTCCACCGCCTGGGTGCTCTCGGCACGGCGTGGTCAATGTGTTCAACGACCGACTTCCATCGGAAGAGTAATGTACGTAGAGAGGCTGACAGCTGGGTCCACAGCCGCAGCAAGGAAGTGCGTCCTTATTACGCAGAAAATAATTATTCCTCCACCTGACAGCGGGGACCCACCGGACGGGCCACCGTATTTCGTGGAAAAAACGTTCCACCTGACTGCTGGGACCCACCGGATACATCTTCGCATGCAAGGAAGTGCGTCCGGACAAAAAACAACAATTTGCCCCCATGACTGCTGGGACCCACCAGGTACATCTTCGCACGCAAGGAAGTGCCTGAAAGTCGGGACCCACCTGGTCGAAGCGTACGTAGCATTGTCATTTTGGTCGCAAACGTGTACGTACATACTGGTCGATGTAGAGGCGCGCACATGTCGTAGTAGAGGCGCGCACGTAGCATGTACATGTACATACAGCGGCCAGTGTGCAAGAAAGAAAATATGGCCACGTACGTACATACGGGCAGGGTCTCGAACGCCTACTCGCGCATACGTACGGCCAGGGCTCGTGTACATGGCTGGGTCGGAACGGAGAAACAGCATCGTCGTCGTGTTCATGGGGAGCCAACCGGCTGGGTCAGAACGGAATGTGTCGTCGTGTTCATCGGGAGGGCTTGGACGGAACAGTCGATGGAAACGAGGCCTGACATACCGCAAAACGGAGGAAACGACCTTGTGTTCGACTGGCCACATTTGAAACGGGATCCTGTTCATCGGGTGGGGTCTGGCGTACCGCAAAACGAAGGAAACGGACCTCCTACGGTCAAAATGGGGGTCCTGTTGATCGGGAGGGGTGTGGCGTACCGCAAAACGGAGGAAATGGACTTGTGTTTGAGCGCTACGGTCGAAATGGGGGTCATGTTCATCGGGAGGGGTGTGGCATACCGCAAAACGGAGGAAACGGACTTGTGTTGGAGTGCTATGGTCGAAACGGGGGTCCTGTTCATCGGGAGGGGTGTGGCGTACCGCAAAACGGGACTCCATGGGATACTATTCATCACCACCGTTGACCCCCTCCAGCCTCCACGGGCTACTGTTCATCCACCGTCGACCTCCTCCAGCCTCCACCTACGACTGTTCAGCGTCCACCACGCGCTACTCCACCAGCTACTGTTCAACCAGCCCTCTCCACGGGCTCCTATTCAACCACCCCTCCACGGGCTACTGTTCATCCAGCACTCCACCATTTACTGTTCATGCAGCCCTCCACGGGGTGGTCCTGTTCATGTAGCCCTCCACGGGGTCTTGTTCATGCAGCCCCAACCGGTCGATCGAACGGGGTCCTGTTCATGCAGAGGCAACACCACGGGGTCCTGTTCAGCCTCCCCCACCGGGAACTGTTCATCCAAACCGGGAACACCCCGATATTTTCCACGCCCTCGCTTCTACCACGGTTTTTTCCGTCATGGACGGCCCAAAGAATGTCATGCAGCTACGTCTCCGGCCCGCCCAGGACAAAAAGCCCATTTTCTGTCATGATTTTTTGTCATAGAAGTAGGACCCCACCACATCCATGATGATACCGTGTTTTGTTACAATTATTGTCATAGAAGTGTCATAAGTATGACAGAAAAAAGTTGCGTTCGGCCCAAAATGTCACGTATGTGTCTTTTTTGTGTAGTGATAGCCGTCGTTCCGTGTGTGGGTACGTTCCCTTGATCCATAGATTGATCTGGCCTGGCTAGCATTTTTACTCAGGTCCTGACATAGATCGTACTTATGGACCTGAGCCGTTGTATCCTTTCCTTTACGGTGAGGAGGCACGGGTTTGTGTATGGCGTTGCTGGACGCTTTGTCCCGTCCACGGGGTGGTCGGACCGGTTGATTGGACTGATCATACTTCGGCGGAATTGGCACAAGGGCCTCGTCGTCTAATTGGGGCAGAAGCTTGCGCTTGGGATAGCTCTTTATCTCGTGCTCACGGACGTATCTTTCTTCAGCGGCTAGCACTTCATTCCATCTGTTGTTGAGCGTATCCTGCTTGGCTCTAAGCCGCTACTGCTGCTTCTTCAGGCTCCTTGCCATGGGAATGAGCTGTTGTTCAAAACATTTTTGTTCGAGCGGTTCTTCTTGGACGATGAAATCGTCGACTCCCAGCTGACATCGTCTTCGGAGACAGGTTGATAACTGCTATCTTCAGCATCGCTGTGGTTGACCAGCGGTTCGGGACTGTGTTCGCCATCTTCACGTTCATCCTGCTCCACTGCTGGCTCCACAGGGTCATCGGCTTGCTCCGGGTCATCATCGTCTTCGCTGATTGTATTACTTTCTTTTCCTTTATGGGATCGAGATCGGCGCTTCTGACGTCGGTGTTTGGGAGGTTCATCGGCAGGCTTATCCTGTTCTGGATTGATATCATCGTCGCCTTCCTCCTTGTTGGGTGTATCCACCATGTATACATCGTATGTAGGAGTAGCCGTCCATCACCCGGTTGTGGACGGGTTTGCACTTAGATCGGCTTCAGCATCGTGGTCCATCACATCAATGTCTTCGGAAGCATAATCTAATAGATTGATTAAATCCTCGACCGTGGCCACCAAGTGGGTGGTGGGTGGGAAGTAAAATTTCCTGTCCTCAGCCCCCAGTTCGAACTGGGCATAGTTCGGCTGGGAATTCTCTGCTAGGGAGAGAGATTTTAGTAAGTCCAATGCTTCATCTAAGGGCGAGTGCTGGATGTGTGTTCGGACATCTGCGGGGCTGAGTTCGGTGACAACCGCTCGATCGAGCCCAAAGGACACAGATCCTAAAGGTTCGGAATTCATAATCGGAGACGGGTCCGGAGTTCCGGCGGCGGAGGGAATCCCGCTCAAGGATGGGTCTGTGTGCTGCTCAAGCGCCACTAAGTCTGCGGTCTTCGTGGCAGGGTTGATCTTCCCGTCCTCGGATGAAGTGATATGCTCCAGATCTATGGCCAGAGTTGCTGCAGGTGTTGTCCCCTGGATGAGGTCCGAGGACATATCAAAGTCGTGTTCATCCTGGTGGCAGGGGCAGCCGCCATGGGTGTGAATCCGTCAAAGATCAAATCTCTGTGGACATCAGCAACGTATTTTAGGCTTCCAAATCTGATCTGATGACCAGGGGCATAGCTGTCAACTTACTCTAGGTGGCCTTCCATGTTGTCACAAAGCACGAAGTCGTCGAACACAAAAAGCTGGCCGAGGAGAAAAATTTCCTCGGTGGTGGCACCGTCATTGATGACGAAGCGAGCCATTAATCCTTCAGTCGACGACACAGTGGAACTATCAATGAAAGCACCAATGTAGGTGTCAAAACCGGCAGATCTCGGGTACGGGGTCTCGGACTATGAGTCTGAGGATCGATGGTAACAGGAGACTGGGACACGATGTTTTTACCAAGGTTTAGGCCCTCTTGATCGAGGTAATACCCATTTCCTGCTTGATTAATCTTGATGAATATGGGTTACAACAGTTGATCTACCTCGAGATTGTAATGGCTAAACCCTAAAAGTCTAGCCTATGTGATTGCTATGTTTTCTGTCTCTACGGACTAAACCCTCCAGTTTATATATGCACTGGAGGGACCTAGGGTTTGTACATGACCATCTTGCAGAGGAAGGAAAATATTACACCCGGACTCTAAACTTACTATTTTACACATATGGGAGTCCTATCCGGATACGGGAGATAGTCTTCATCAATACTCTTCACGGCCCACCAGTCCGGCCCATAACGAGCTATCCGGCCACCTATGGACCCCTTAATCTAGGACTCCCTCACTCATGAAGGAGAAAGTATCACTCAAGCTTGGGGAGGCTTAAGTCAATGTTATATTCATGCCCCAATCATGAGCTCTCAAGAGAAATTATTATTCAAAAATTGTATGCTGGGCTTTCTCACAATGATCGATCCATGCTTGATATTTCTTGTGTTGGTTCCTTTATGAAGAAGACTATTGAATTCCGGTGGGATCTTTTGGAAAGAATTAAACTCAACTCTGAAGATTGGGGACACGACGAAGGTAAAGAGTCAAGTATTAAGCTTAAGTATGATTGTGTTAAATCTTTTATGAATACCGATGCTTTTTCAAAGTTTAGCACTAAATATGGACTTGACTCTGAGATAGTAGCCTCCTTTTGTGAATCTTTTGCTACTCATGTTGATCTCCCTAAAGAGAAGTGGTTTAAATATCACCCACCTATTGAAGAAGAAATTAAAGAACCTATACCAGTTAAAGAAGAAACTATACTTTGTAATGTTGATCTAGTTGTTCCTACTGCTTATGTTAAAAAACCACCTTTCCGTGTTAGGATAAAGGAACATGCTAAAGTTTCAACCGTCGTTAACAAAATTTATATCAGAACAACTAAACCAGATGAATAAATTAAAGTGGAACCTAATATTGCTATGGTTAAAGATCTCTTGGAGGAAAATGTAGACGGGCATGTTATTTGCTTCAATGAAGAAGCTGCTAGAATTGCCAAGCCTGATAAAAAGGACAAACACAGACCTGTTGTTGGCATCCTCATTGTCTCAATGAAAATAGGAGATCACTGCTATCATGGTTTATGTGACATAGGTGCTAGTGTGAGTGCTATTCCCTACTCTTTATACCAATAAATTATGAATGACATAGCACCCATAGAGATAGAAGACATTGATGTCACTATTAAACTTGCTAATAGAGGTACTATATCAACAATTGGGATTATTAGAGATGTTGAAGTCTTGTGTGGGAAAATAAAATACCCTACTGATTTTCTTGTTCTTGGTTCCCCACAAGATGACTTATGTCCCATTATTTTTGGTTGACCTTTCTTGAACACCGTTAATGCTGAAATAGATTGTGAGAAACAAACTGCCGGTGTTAGTTTTGGTGATGAGTCTCATGAATTTAATTTCTCCAAGTTTAGTAGAAAGCTTCATGAAAAATAATTGCCTAGTAAAGATGAAATTATTGGTCTTGCTTCTATTGTTGTGCCTCCTACTGATCCTCTAGAATAATATTTGCTAGACCATGAAAATGATTTACATATGCATGAAAGAAATGAAATAGATGATATTTTCTTTGAACAAAGTCCTCTGCTTAAAAACAATTTGCCTGTTGAAACTCTAGGAGGTCCTCCTCCACCTAAAGGTGATCCTGTGTTTGAATTAAAATAATTGCCAGACACTTTCAAATATGCTTATCTTGATGAAAAGAAGATATATCCTGTTATTATTAGTGCTAACCTTTCAGAACACGAAGAACAAAGATTATTGAAAGTTCTAGGGAAGCACCGAGCTGCTATTGGATATACTCTTGATGATTTAAAGGGCATCAGTCCCACTCTATGTCAGCATAAGATAAATATTGAAACTAATGCTAAACCCGTTGTCGATCATCAACGTCGGTTAAATCCGAAAATGAAAGAAGTGGTAAGAACGGAAATATTAAAACTTCTGGAAGGAGGTATAATCTATCATATAGCTGATAGTAGATGGGTAAGTCCCGTTCACTGTGTTCCTAAGAAAGGAGGTATTACTGTTGTTCCTAATGATAAGAATGAACTTATTCTACAAAGAACTGTTACACGCTATAGAATGGTAATTGATTTTAGGAAATTAAATAAAGCAACTAGAAAAGATCATTACCCTCTAGCTTTTATTTATAAAATGCCATAAAGATTATCAAAGCACACACACTTTTGCTTCCTTGGTGGATATTATGATTTTTTACAAATACCTGTTTCTCAACCAGATCAAGAAAATACTACGTTTACATGTCCAATTGGAACATATGCTTATAGACATATGCCTTTTGGTTCATGTAATGCACCTGCTACCTTTCAAAGATGTATGACTCCAATATTCTCTGACTTTTGTGAAAATATTGTAGAGGTTTTCATGGATGATTTCTCTATTTATGGGAAGTCTTTAGATGATTGTTTAAGCAATCTGGATCGAGTTTTGCGGAGATGTGAACAAACAAGTCTTGTACTGAATTGGGAGAAATGCCACTTTATGGTTAATGAAGCTATTGTATTGGGCCATAATATTTTTGAAAAGTGTATTGAAGTGGACAAAGCTAAGGTTGATGCAATTGAGAAAATGCCATGTCCTAAGGATATCAAAGGTACTCGTAGTTTCTTGGGTCATGCTGGTTTCTATAGGACATTTATCAAAGACTTCTCTAAAATTTCTGGGCCTCTCACTAACCTTTTACAAAAGGATGTTCCTTTTGTTTTTTATGATGATTGCTTTGACACCTTTGAAACACTCAAGAAAGCCTTAATTTCTGCACCTATAGTTCAACCACCTGATTGAAACTTACATTTTGAAATTATGTGTGATGCTAGTGATTATGTTGTTGGCGATGTTCTAAGAAAAAGAGTTGATAAAAAACTAAATGTTATTCATTATGCTAGTAAAACTCTAGACAGTGCTCAAAAGAATTATGCTACTACTGAAAAAGAATTCTTAGCAGTTGCGTTTGCTTGTGACAAATTTAGATCTTACATCATTGATTCAAAAGTAACTATTCACACTAACCATGCTGCTATTAAATATCTTATGGAAAAGAAAGATGCTAAACCTAGACTTATTCGATGGGTTCTCTTGTTACAAGAATTTGATTTGCATATCACTGATAGAAAAGGAGTTGAGAACCCCGTAGCTGATAACTTGTATAGGCTTGAAAATGTGCTTGATGACCCACTACCTATTGATGATAGTTTTCTTGATGAGCAGTTAGCTGCAATAAATATTACTAATAATACTCCTTGGTATGCTGAATATGCTAATTACATTGTTGCTAAATATCTACCACCTAGTTTTACATACCAAGAAAAGAAAACGTTCTTTTATGATTTAAGACATTACTTTTGGGATGTCCCACATCTTTATAAAGAAGGAGTAGATGGTATTACTAGATGTTGTGTACCGGAGCATGAACAGGGACAAATCCTTCGGAAATTTCACTCCTAAGCATATGGAGGACATCATGCTGGAGATAGAACTGCTCACAAGGTATTGTAGTCTAGATTTTATTGGCCTACTCTCTTCAAAGATGCCTGTAAGTTCGTCTCATCTTGTGATGAATGTCAAAGAATACGTAATATCGGTAAGCGTCAAGAAATGCCTATGAATTATTCACTTGCTGTTGAACCATTTGATGTTTGGGGATTTTATTACATGGGACCTTTTCCTTCCTCTAATGGGTATACACATATTTTGGTTGCTATTGATTATGTTACTAAATGGGTAGAAGTTATTCCAACCATTTTTGTTTATCACAACACCTCTATTAAAATGCTTAAGGAAGTTATTTTCCCAAGGTTTGGAGTCCCTAGATATTTATTTACTGATGGTGGTTCACACTTTATTCATGGTGCTTTCCGTAAAATGCTTGCTAAGTATGATGTTACCCATAGAATTGCATCACCTTATCATCCTTAGTCTAGTGGTCAAGTTGAGCTTAGTAATAGAGAAATAAAATTAGTTTTGCAAAAGACTGTCAATAGGGCCAGGAAGAATTGGTCTAAGAAGTTAGATGATGCACTTTGGGCTTATAGAACAGCTTATAAAAATCCTATGGGTATGTCTCCTTATAAAATGGTTTATGGTAAAGCTTGACATTTTTCTCTAGAATTAGAACATAAAGCATTTTGGGAAATCAAGGAACTCAACTATGATTTCAAACTTGCTGGTGAAAAGAGGTTATTTGATATTAGCTCACTAGATCAATGTAGAACCCAAGCTTATGAAAATGCCAAGTTATTTAAAGAAAAGGTTAAAAGATGGCATGATAAAAGAATCCAAAAGCGTGAGTTCAAAGTTGGAGAATATGTTCTTTTGTACAACTCTCGTTTCAGGTTCTTTGCAGGCAAACTCCTCTCTAAATGGGAAAGCCCCTATGTCATCGAGGAGTTTTATCAGTCTGGAGCTATCAAAATAAATAATGTTGATGGTACTAACCCAAAGGTTGTTAATGGACAATGAATAAAGCATTACATCTCAGGTATGCCCATTAATGTTGAAAGTAATATTATCCAAACTTTGACAGTGGAAGAACACATAAAAGAGTCCTTCCGGAACACTCCAGAATCATGAAAATAAGTAGGTACGTGATACGGTAAGTAAACGGACTCCGAAAAATCCGCAAAAATATTTTTATCAGTTTTGGAATATTTAAAAATTTGGGGACATAAGAAAATTCCATGAAGTGTACCTTGGTGGGCACAAGACACCAGGCCTGGCGTGCCCAGGTGGGTTGTGCCCACCTGGGGAACCTTCCAGACTCCATTTTTCTTCCGTTTGCTTGTTTCCCAAGATAAAAATTCTTTATATACCCCCCCCCCCCGAACCTATTGACCACAATATCGTGGAGAAATCTTCTATTTCTTTTCTTGGTGTTGTGTAGTTCTGGAAATATGTCATCTCGGGACTCCGATGGAGAGAGCTATGTCTCGCATCTCATTGCTGACCCAAAGTGCTATGGGGACTTATCTCCCCATGGCCGGACTACGGATGATGAGGAGGATGCCCACTTGATGAGGATTGATGATTCAAGCTCGGAGGAGGAAGATGTCCATCTACCTCAACTTGGGGATATGCACGTGGAGTTCAAGAAGTCAAGTCTTCCCATGAGAACTAACCAAGCTAAAAACCAATCCATTCCTTCTCGTTTTCGGCAGAAAAGCAGAGGGGATTTATGCGACAAGAACTTAAAGCTGGAGCTACAAGTTGATGATCTAAAGGAGGAAATTGCCCTCCTCAATTACAATATGAAAAAGCTGAAGGCACAATTATCTTCTCCGGCCACCACCATCTTCTTCATCACCGAAAGAAAATTGAGTATCGGGTATGGGCACTCCCCTTGGGTTTCGCCAAGCTTGGGGGAGGTGCCCCGGTATCGTATCTTCCCCACTATCCTTTTACCTTTACTTATTTTAGTTAAGTCTTTTGCTTTAGAATAAATGAAGGTTTAGTTCGATCCTTTCTTTTCGATAGTTTGCTTAGTGATCTATCCTTGTAATCGTGTGCAAGTTATATAATAAAGTTTAGTTTGAGTTTTGCTTTCTTTACTTTCATGTTGCAATAAAAGAAGGGAAATAAATTAAGAAGATCATATGCTAATCCTATGGTAGGTGATAGTACCACATAAGGAAAACTATAAGTAGAAAATTTTATTAGAGATTGACAAACATAGCATTGGTTAATGATGCAACTCATGAAAGAATTAGTAAGGGAAGAGAGATTCACATATAAATATACTATCCTAGAAATATTTTGTGATTGTGATCCCCCATCAAAATATTATATGCCAAAATTGTTGATGTTGGACAAGGAAGACAACTTAATGATTTATGTTAGTTCACGTTCACATAGAAGTCATATTGTCATAGATCCTTTAACATGTGGTGCTTGCTCAATATCTTCTCTAGCCAAAAATTCCGCACTAAGTAGAGATACTACTTGTGCATCCAAAAATCCTTAAACCCAAACCTTTTAGAGAGTCCACCATACCTACCTATGGATTGAGTAAGATCCTTCAAGTAAGTTGTCATCGGTGCAAAAAGGGCAATAAAAATTGCTTCTAAAAGTGTGAGATCATTTAGTGTAAGGGAAAATTGAGCGTTGTACGAACTTGTAATGGCAAAGTAATAAAAGCGACAGACTGCATAATAAAGGTTGCTATCAAAAGGGGCAATATAACGTTGTCAGATTCAGTGCTCCGCAAAACCCGATAAGTTCGAACACAGGGGCATGAACGAAGATCTCCCCCACTCACGTCTACCTAGCGCCTCGCTCTCGGCTCGGTGGAAGGATTCAAGCAAACAATGGACAGAACACACAAGAGTTTATCCAGGTTCGGGCCACCGCGTGGTGTAAGACCCTACTTCCTGCTTTGGTGGATTAGCTTCGGGCGAGCTAGGAGGTGAACTAGTACAATGGTTCCCGAGCTGAGGAGGCAAGCTCAGGAAGGTCAGGAGGCGAGTGTTCTTCTCCTTGCGTGGTGGCAGAGTGTATGAGTTGATCCCTTCACAGTGGGAATCCTAGCTACTTATATAGGCGGCCACGGTCCTCTTCCCCGAAATGTTTAGGCGGGAAGGGATCCCACAACAGCCAATTTTGAGCGGGAACACAAGGACGTTCTTATCCTGACAAAAGCGGTCTTCGCCTGCAAAAGGATCAGGTGGTGACACGGTAGTGGGCTCGACGGTGACATCCTCCTTATCGTACTTGCGGTCTTCGGTCTTGTTGCACCAAAGGGGAAACCTTTGCCCCGCTCCTTGGGAACCAACGGCTGCGCTGTCCCCTTTGCACCAAAATGGCAACTGTGCCGCTGGCACCCGCTGGAGCGGTGCCTCACTGCTGACATCACTGCCTCCTCCTGAGGCAGGCTTGGCCTTGGATTCCCCGCCCCTCCGGAGCACCTTGCTGAGGCTGCTCCCGAGGAGGTCTTGACGTCGTTCTCCTCGCGAGGCTTGGCCCCCTCGCGAGGGTCTTGGACAGCTGGTCGATCAGCTGGGCCATATCAGGCCGCTTGTAGAAGCGCGTCGCGGCCCACAGACAGGCAAGTCTGGGTATCATGGTTCCCAAGACACCGACAGTAGCCCCCGGGCCCAAGGCGCGCACGGAGTTGGCTTCAGGGCGAAGCCTTAGTCGAGGACAAAGCGTCGTGGGCTCCGAAAAAGGTTGCGGGCCAGGCTGGCGTGTGATGGTTGGATGAGACGTGGGTGACTCCCCTTCCCACGCACTCTTGACAATCGTGCGACTTGACAACTCCTTGGCGCGGGCGGCGGGGCCATTATGGCTGCGCGCATGTGGCCGCCGGTTGATCTTCTTGGCCTATAAATGGGGGGTGAGGCACCACGCCTCTCACTTGACCATCGCAGGCCGATCCCCACTGCTTCCATTTCTCCTAGGGCTTCCATGGCGCCGATTCGCAGGTTCTCGGCCGTGGAGAAGGGGAAGAGCCCGATGGTGGAGCCTGAGCGGCTCCCCCCGAAGAAGAGGCGCCGTAGTCCTCCGAGTGCATCCCTGAGTCCATCGGACGCCCGCACATGGTGCACACAGGCACCGCCAGGATTTCCGCTTCCCTTGTATGCTCAAGCGGCAGGCAGATGGAGCGGGGGCGGCGACAGGGGTGGCGCCATCAGTCGCCCGGAGAGACGGGCGTCTCCTTGCACCCTGCTGCCGTCCCATTCTGAGGATCATGCTCGCGAGTTCATCGTGTGGGCGGGGGCCCCTCCGCATTCATGGATCCTTCTTCCTCCGTTCTTGAGGGAGGTGCTCCCTGCTCGCAGTCGGGTGACGATGGAGCTGAGGCACGAGGGGTGTCGCCTTCCTCCTTCACATGCCGACGTGGAGGTGGTTTCTTCTGGCCAGGTCTTCATGACCTGGGGCAGGGGTGTGGTGCACCGCGCCTATGCCCCCGCCGGGAGGCACATCCTTCATTTCGCGCTGGATATGACGGGCACGATGACCTTCAAAGTCTTCGGGGCAGACGGCCTCCGGCTGCCGTGTGGTGCAGGGAATGGGCTCGTCGGTGACCATTCCCCATGTCATCAGGGCAGCGAGGTGCTCGCCATTGGCTACGTCTCTGACTCTCCTGGTAGCAGTTACGCTACCCCTGAGACGGCCTCGAGCTCCGATGAGAGCTATGAGCCGCCAAGTCGTCGCCCCTATTGCCGGAGGGAAACGGTGTCCTCCCGGCGTCGTCGTTGTTGAAGGAGTTCAAGCCACGTTCCTCGGGAGCGTCTTCCTTAGCTTAATTCATGCGGGACATCATGGAGGGCTCCACAAGGGTATGTAAATTCTTGTAATACTTTTGTTATTGTCTGGCGTTATAACTTATGTCCTGCATGAGACCATTGTTAGAGCATGACTTTCCCTTCCTTCTGCTCCCGCAGTAGTTTAGGGCCCTACGCCTGCGAGACCCAGTCCAGGGACAAGCCTCGGCCTGCGCTGGTATGCCAGGTCACGATGTCGTGGTCAAGACCAGGAGGTGAGGGGTCCAGGGTCCGGTAGGAGCCCCCGAGGCGCGATGCTAAGGAGGTCCCTCTTAGCGTGCAGGCAGCCGCCCACCGGTCCATCGGGAAGGGTTTTCATGCCTCAGCGGATCCGTGATTATAGTAGATGGTGGTGTAGGTATGCGAGTAGGTGCGACGTTGAAAACTTATCTTAGCAATTCCTGTGGTCAGGTGGTGGTGGTACTTGATTTCCTGTTGCCCTTCCCTTGAGGCAAGGTTTTGCGTCCAGGTGCCTTCATGAGGAGGCGGCGATGGTCGCTCCCGAGGCCCTGGGGACAAAGGTCATGGGGCCGGTGGAGACGTTTCTCCGGGCCGCTACCATCGCAGCCGAAGAGGAGAAGACAGGTGATGCTGCGCTCGGCGATGCCTAGTCTGTTCCTGTTCAGAGAGAGAAGTGGGAGTGCCTCGGGGAGGCATAAGAAGTTTGTTTAAATTGGAAAAATTTGGCATTATTGTAATAGCTAGATGATTTCCATGCTTGCTTCCTTTCATGTTTGCTTAGGTGCTCTGCGTCGGCAGGGCCAAACCCCGCGCATACCTCGACCCCCATTGAGCCCTCCGGATGACTAGGGTTACCGTGGTAACTAGACTCGCCATTGAGCCCTCCGGATGACCGGGGTTACCGTAGTAACTAGACTCACCATTGAGCCCTCCGGATGACCTGGGTTACCGTAGTAACTAGACTCAAGGGATGAGGGGCTATGTGGCTAGTGAGGCCCTTGGGTCACGATGCCCAAAGGTCCCCCTTGACTTTCAAGCGATCTCGTTTTCGTTCTGCGTCGACAGGGCCCAACCCCGCGCATACCTCGATCGCCATTGAGCCCTCCGGGTGACCGGGTTATCGTCATAACTAGACTCAAGGGATGAGGGGCTACGTGGCCAGTTAGGCCCCTGGGTCGCGATGCCCAGGGGTCCCCCTTGACGTATGAACGGCTATCATAAAGGAGAACGAGTACCATACCTTGCCCACGAGCCTTCGCCTGGGATGGCGGCACGACAAGGCCAGGTGTCTGGGCACCTGGTAGGGTGGCGTCTGCCAGGCATGACCTGAGCATAGCCCCCGTGCCTAGCCCCCCTCGCGACACCCATCCAAGGAGAAGCTGTGAGCGTCATGAGCTGAAAAGCTCCCTGAGGTTGGTGCGACCACTGGGGGCCACCCTCAGTTGTTTATAACTAGCGCAGAGCATAGAGCTACCACACTTGCACGGAGTGTGGGCATAACCGCGCCTCGGTCATAGCGGCCAGCACGGAGCTTGGTGCTTCCACTGGTTCGTGGGCATAACCGCTCCTCGGTTGGATCTGCCAGCGCGGAGCTTGGTACTTCAACTGGACCGTGGGAGGGAGCCTCCCACCTAGAGAGACTCCGGGGCATGTACAGCCCCGTCCTGACACGTGGCTTTGCACGGTAGGACAACCAAGGTGTATATGGGACCTCCTCGGGACAAGCTGAACGACTCTGAGGAAGTTCTCGTGAGCTTACGCATCACTCACGAGACCCTACCCTGAGGCGGGTTGCGCCTGAGTCTTCTTCTACAAAATGTGAAAAGAGAGGTGTTGTGTCGACCTGCACCGAGTGCATCTCTAGAGGGTATCGCATGAGAAGGCCACAGCACCAGCGACCCCAGGAGGTGACATCATGGGAATGTCTCACGAGACAGACCTCGGCCACTGGATTTGTCGATACTGCAGGGACGGACCCGAGCACACACGTCGTGCCCAGTCTTCTCATGCAACGATCCAAAAGAAAAACAGTCGGCGCCCGGTTCCCGCGTGAGCTAGGTACCTGCCACGGGCCCCAACTTACCCATCCACGATTAGCCCATGCGAGAACAAGGCACCAAGGACCATGAGAGGTGATGTCACGGGAATGGCTCGCAAGACAGAGCTCAGCCCTTGGGTTTATCGACGCTGCACGGACGGACCCGAGCACAGACGTTGTGCCAGTCCTTAACCATGGGGCGGTCGCGAGTGGGCTCACAAGGGCTCATGACCTTAGTTGCGGTGAGGATGCCAAGCATGTAGATAATGCGAATGGAAAGAAACATCTAGCCTCGATCATGCAAAAAGGGAGATAACTGCGGGGGAACAGCCCCCAGCGGTCCGAGGATGATGCAGCCCGAGAGGCGCCCTCGTTTGGATACCTGAAGTGTCACCTGATACTTGTCGAAGGAGAGTTGGGGTAGCAGAAGACGCGAGCCGTGCGGGTCACTCCTTAGGATCGTTAGGCTCCTGAGGCCCAGGGGCTCTGGAGGCTCTCATGAAGGAAATATGCCCTAGAGGCAATAATAAAGTTGTTATTTGTATTTCCTTATATCATGATAAATGTCTTTTATTCATGCTAGAATTGTATTAACCGTAACCTTGATACATGTGTGAATTCATAGACAAAATAGTATGTCCCTAGTATGCCTCTACTAGACTAGCTCATTGATCAAAAGATGGCTATGTTTCCAAGCCATAGACATGAGTTGTCATTTGATCAACGGGATCACATCATTAGGAGAATGATGTGATGGACTAGACCCATCCGTTAGCATAGCACTATGATTGTTTAGTTTTACTACTATTGCTTTCTTCATGACTTATACATGTTCCTATGACTATGAGATTATGCAACTCCCGAATACCGTAGGAACACCTTGTGTGCTATCAAACGTCACAACGTAACTGGGTGATCATAAAGATGCTCTACAGGTGTCTCCGAAAGTATTCGTGGTGGCATAGATCAAGATTAGGATTTGTCACTCCGAGTGTCGGAGAGGTATCTCTGGGCCCTCTCGGTAATGCACATCATAATAAGCCTTGCAAGCAAATGACTAATGAGTTAGTCACGAGATGAAGTATTACGGAACGAGTAAAGATACTTGCCGGTAACGAGATTGAACTAGGTCTAGAGATACCGACGATCGAATCTCGGGCAAGTAACATACCGATGACAAAAGGAACGACGTATGTTGTTATGCAGTTTGACCGATAAAGATCTTCGTAGAATATGTAGGAGCCAATATGAGCATCCAGGTTCCGCTATTGGTTATTGACCGGAGATGAGTCTCGGTCATGTCTACATAGTTCTCGAACCCGTAGGGTCCGCACGCTTAACGTTTGATGACGATCGGTATTATGAGTTTATGAGTTTTGATGTACCGAAGGTAGTTCGGAGTCCCGGATGAGATCACGGACATGACGAGGAGTCTCGGAATGTCCGAGACATAAAGATTGATATATTAGACAACTATATTCGGACACTGGAAGTGTTCTGGAAAGTTTCGGAATTTACCGGAGTGCCGGGGGGGTTACCGGAACCCCCCGGGGGAATGATGGGCCCTAGTGGGCCATAGGGGAGAGAGAGGGCAGCAGCCAGGAGGTGGCGCGTCCCCTCCCTAGGAGGAGTCCGAATAGGACTAGGGGAGGGGGGCGCGGCCCCTCTTTCCCTCTCCCTCTCCCTCTCTTTCCTTCCCCCCTTTCCTTCATTGGTGGACTCCTACTAAGAATAGGATTGCAATCCTATTCCTAGTAGGATTGCTCCCTAGCCGCACCATAGGAGGGCCGGCCGGCCTCCCCCCTTGCTCCTTTATATACGGGGGCAGGGGGCACCCAAAGACACACAAGTTGAATTGTTCTAGCCGTGTGCGGTGCCCCCCTCCACAGAAACACACCTCGGTCATATTGTTGCAGTGCTTAGGCGAAGCCCTGCGCCGGTAGATACATCATATCCGTCACCACACCGTCGTGCTGACGAAACTCTCCCGTGAAGCTCAACTGGATCCAGAGCTCGTGGGACTTCATCAAGCTGAACGTGTGCTGAACGCGGAGGTGTCGTACATTCTGTACTTGATCGGTTGGATCGCAAAGAAGTTCGACTACATCAACCGCGTCACTTGACGCTTCCGCTTCCGGTCTACGAGGGTACGTAGACACACTCTTCCCTCTCGTTGCTATGCATCTAGTAGATAGATCTTGCGTGATCGTAGGAAAATTTTAAAATACTACGTTCCCCAGCAGTGGCATCATGAGCCAGGTCTATGCGTAGATGATATGCACAAGTAGAACACAATGAGTTGTGGGCGATACTAGTCATACTGCTTACCAGCATGTCATACTTTGCTTCAACGGTATTGTGAGATGAAGCGGCCCGGACCGACATTATGCGTACGCTTACGCGAGACTGGTTTCACCGTTATGAGCACTCGTTGCTTAAAGGTGACTGGCGGGTGTCTGTCTCTCTCACTTTAGCTGAATCAAGTGTGGCTACGCCCGGTCCTTGTGAAGGTTAAAACAGCACATACTTGACGAAACATCGTTGTGGTTTTTGTATGCGTAGGTAAGAACGGTTCTTGCTAAGCCCGTAGCAGCCACGTAAAACTTGCAACAACAAAGTAGAGGACGTCTAACTTGTTTTTGCAGGGCATGTTGTGATGTGATATGGTCAAGACATGATGAGTTATATGGTTTTGTATGAGATGATCATGTTTTGTAATGTTATCGGCAACTGGCAGGAGCCATATGGTTGTCGCTTTATTGTATGAAATGCAATCGCCATGTAATTGCTCTACTTTATCACTAAGCGGTGGCGATGGTCGTAGAAGCAATAGTTGGCGAGACGACAACGATGCTACGATGGAGATCAAGGTGTCGCGCCGGTGACGAAGGTGATCATGACGGTGCTTTGGAGATGGAGATCAAAAGCACAAGATGATGATGGCCATATCATGTCACATATTTTGATTGCATGTGATGTTTATCTTATTATGCTTCTTATTTTGCTTAGAACGACGGTAGCATTATAAGATGATCCCTTACTAAATTTTAAGGTATAAGTGTTCTCCCTGAGTATGCACCGTTGCGAAAGTTCGTCGTGCCGAAACACCACGTGATGATCGGGTGTGATAAGCTCTACGTTCAAATACAACGGGTGTAAGCCAGTTTTGCACACGCAGAATACTCGGGTTAAACTTGACGAGCCTAGCATATGCAGATATGGCCTCAAAACACTGGAAACCGAAAGGTTGAGCGTGAATCATATAGTAGATATGATCAACATAAGATGTTCACCATTGAAACTACTCCATCTCACGTGATGATCGGACATGGTTTAGTTGATTTGGGTCATGTGATCATTTAGGTGACCGGAGGGATGTCTATCTAAGTGGGAGTTCTTTAAATAATATGATTAAATTGAACTTTAATTTATCATGAACTTAGTCCTCGTAGTATTAGCATATCTATGTTGTAGATCAATAGCTCACGATGTTGCTCCCCATTTATTTTTATATGTTCCTAGAGAAAACTAAGTTGAAAGATGTTAGTAGCAATGATGTGGAATTGTTCCGTGATCTGAGGATTATCCTCATTGCTGCACAGAAGAATTATGTCCTTGATGCACCGCTAGGTGACAGACCTATTGCAGGAGCAGATGCAGACGTTATGAACGTTTTGACAAAAGCTCGGTATGATGACTACTTGATAGTTTAAGTGCATCATGCTTTACGGCTTAGAACTGGGACTTCAAAAACGTTTTGAATGCCACGGAGCATATAAGATGTTCCAAGAGTTGAAATTAGTATTTCATACTCATGCCCGTGTCGAGAGGTATGAGACCTCTGACAGTACTTTGCCTACAAGATGGAGGAGAATAGCTCAACCAGTGAGCATGTGCTCAGATTTTCTGGGTACTGCAATTGCTTGAATCAAGTGGGAGTTAATCTTCCAGATAAGATAGTAATTGACAAAGTTCTCTAGTCACTATCACCAAGTTAGTAGAACTTCGTGATGAACTATAATATGCAAGGGATGACAAAAGTAATTCCCGAGCTCTTCGCGATGCTGAAATCGGCGAAGGTGGAAATCAAGAAAGAACAGCAAGTGTTGATGGTCAACAAGACCACTTGTTTCAAGTAAAGGGCAAAGGGATAGAAGGGGAACTTCAAGAAGAATGACAAGCAAGTTTTCACTCCCGTGAAAAAACCCAAAGCTAAAACTCAAGCCTGAAACTAAGTGCTTCTACTGCAAAGGAAATGGTCACTGGAAGTGGAACTGCCCTAGATACTTGGCGGATAAGAAGGATGGCAAAGTGAACAAAGGTATATTTTGATATACAGATTATTGATGTGTACTTTACTAGTGTTCATAGCAACCCCTGAGTATTTGATACCGGTTCAGTTGCTAAAATTAGTAACTCGAAACGAGAATTGCAGAATGAACAGAGACTAGTTAAAGGTGAAGTGACAATGTGTGTTGGAAGTGGTTCCAAGATTGATATGATCATCATCGCACACTCCCTATACTTTCGGGATTAGTGTAAAACCTAAATAAATGTTATTTGGCATTTGCGTTGAGCATGAATATGATTTGATCATATTTGTTGCAACATGGTTATTCATTTAAAGTCATAGAATAATTGTTATTCTGTTTACATGAATAAAACCTTCGATGGTCATACACCCAATGAAAATAGTTTGTTGGATCTCGATCGTGGTGATACACATATTCATAATATTGAAGCCAAAAGATGCAAGGTTAATAATGATAGTGCAACTTATTTGTGGCACTGCCGTTTAGGTCATAATGGTGTATAGCGCATGAAGAAACTCCATAGTGATGGACTTTTGGAATCACTTGATTATGAATCACTTGGTGCTTGCAAACCATGCCTCATGGGCAAGATGACTAAAACTCCGTTCTCCGGAACAATGGAGCGAGCAACAGATTTGTTGGAGATCATACATACAGATGTATGTGGACCAATGAGTGTTGAAGCTCGTGGCGGGTATCGTTATTTTCTGACCTTCACTGATGATTTGAGCAGATATGGGTATATCTACTTAATGAAGCACAAGTCTGAAACATTTGAAAAGTTCAAAGAATTTCAGAGTGAAGTGGAGAATCATCGTAACAAGAAAAATAAGAGTTTCTACGATATTGTCGTAGAGGTAAAATATTTGAGTTAGCGAGTTTGGCCTTCAGTGAAAACAATGTGAGATAGTTTCACTACTCACGCCACCTGGAACACCACAGTTTAATGGGGTGTCCGAACGTCATAACCGTACTTTATTAGATATGGTGCGATCGATGATGTCTCTTACCGATCTACCTCTATCGCTTTGGGGGTTATGCATTAGAGACAGCTACATTCACGTTAAATAGGGCACCATCTAAATCCGTGGAGATGACACTGTATGAACTGTGGTTTGACGAGAAACCTAAGCAGTCATTTCTTTAAGTTTGGGACTGCGATGCTTATGTGAAAAAGTTTCAACATGATAAGCTTGAACCCAAATCGGAGAAGTAAATCTTCATAATATACCCAAAAGAAACTGTTGGGTACACCTTCTATCATAGATCCGAAGGCAAGGTCTTTGTTGCTAAGAGTGGATCCTTTCTAGAGAAGGAGTTTCTCTCGAAAGAAGTGAGTGGGAGGAAAGTAGAACTTGATGAGGTAATTGTACCTTCTCCCAAATTGGAAAGTGGAACATCACAGAAACTAGTTCAAGTGATTCCTACACCAATTAGTGAGGAAGCTAATGATGATGATCATGAAACTTCAGATCAAGTTTCTGCTGAACTTCGTAGATCAACCAGAGTTCGTTCCGCATCAGAGGGGTACGGCAACCCGGTTCTGGAAGTCATGTTACTAGACCATGATGAACCTACGAACTATGAGGAAGCGATGATGAGCCCAGATTCCGCAAAATGGCTTGAGGCCATGAAATCTGAGATGGGATCCATGTATGAGAACAAAGTGTGGACTTTGGTTGACTTGCCCGATGATCGGCAAGCCATCGAAAATAAATGGATCTTCAAGAGGAAGACTGACGCTGACGGTAATGTTACTGTTTACAAAGCTCGACTTGTTGCGAAAGTTTTTCAACAAGTTCAAGGGGTTGACTACGATGAGACTTTCTCACCCATAGCGATGCTTAAGTCTGTCCGAATCATGTTAGCAATTGCCGCATTTTATGAAATCTGGCAAATGGATAACAAAACTGCATTCTTTAATGGATTTATTAAAGAAGACTTGTATATGATGCAACCAGAAGGTTTTGTCAATCCTAAAGGTGCTAACAAATGTGCAAGCTCCAGCGATCCATCTATGGACTGGTGCAAGCATCTCGGAGTTGGAATATACGCTTTGATAAGTTGATCAAAGCATATAGATTTATACAGACTTGCAGTGAAGCCTGTATTTACAAGAAGTGAGTGGGAGCACTACAACCTTTCTGATAAGTATATGTGAATGACATATTGTCGATCGGAAATGATGTAGAATTTTCTGGAAAGCATAAAGGAGTGTTTGAAAGGAGTTTTTCAAAGAAAGACCTTGGTGAAGCTGCTTACATATTGGGCATCAGGATCTATAGAGATAGATCAAGATGCTTGATAAGACTTTCGATGAGTACATACCTTGATAAGATTTTGAAGTAGTTCAAAATGGATCAGTCAAAGAAGGAGTTCTTGCCTGACTTGTAAGGTGTGAAGTTGAGTAAGACTCAAAGCCTGACCACGGCAGAAAAATATAGAGAGAATGAAAGTCATTCCCTAGGCCTCAGCCATAGGTTCTATAAAGTATGCCATGCTGTGTACCAAACCTGTTGTGTAGCTTACCATGAGTTTGGCAAGGAGGTACAAAAGTGATCTAGGAGTAGATCACTGGACAGCGGTCAAAATTATCCTTAGTTACTGGATGACTAAGGAAATGTTTTCTCGATTATGGAGGTGATAAAGAGTTCGTCGTAAAGAGTTACGCCGATGCAAGCTTTACACTAATCCAGCTAACTCTAAGTATGAATCTGGATGCATATTAGAAGTGGGAGCAATTAGCTAGAGTAGCTCCATGCAGAGCATTGTAGACATAGAAATTTACGAAATACATACGGATCTGCATGTAACAGACCCGTTGACTAAACTTCTCTCACAAGCAAAACATGATCACACCTTATTACTCTTGGGTATTAATCACATAGCGATGTGAACTAGATTATTGACTCTAGTAAACCCTTTGGGTATTGGTCACATGGCGATGTGAACTATGGGTGTTATTCACATAACGATGTGAACTATTGGTATTAAATCACATGGCGATGTGAGCTAGATTATTGACTCTAGTGCAAGTGGGAGACTGAAGGAAATATGCCCTAGAGGCAATAATAAAGTTGTTATTTGTATTTCCTTATATCATGATAAATGTCTTTTATTCATGCTAGAATTGTATTAACCGGAAACTTGATACATGTGTGAATTCATAGACAAAATAGTATGTCCCTAGTATGCCTCTACTAGACTAGCTCATTGATCAAAAGATGGCTATGTTTCCAAGCCATAGACATGAGTTGTCATTTGATCCACGGGATCACATCATTAGGAGAATGATGTGATGTACTAGACCCATCCGTTAGCATAGCACTATGATCGTTTAGTTTTACTGCTATTGCTTTCTTCATGACTTATACATGTTCCTATGACTATGAGATTATGCAACTCCCGAATACCGTAGGAACACCTTGTGTGCTATCAAACGTCACAACGTAACTGGGTGATCATAAAGATGCTCTACAGGTGTCTCCGAAAGTATTCGTGGTGTTGGCATAGATCAAGATTAGGATTTGTCACTCCGAGTGTCGTAGAGGTATCTCTGGGCCCTCTCGGTAATGCACATCATAATAAGCCTTGCAAGAAAATGACTAATGAGTTAGTCACAAGATGAAGTATTACAAAACGAGTAAAGAGACTTGCCGGTAACGAGATTGAACTAGGTATAGATATACCGACGATTGAATCTCGGGCAAGTAACATACCGATGACAAAAGGAACGACATATGTTGTTATGCGGTTTGACCGATAAAGATCTTCGTAGAATATGTAGGAGCCAATATGAGCATCTAGGTTCTGCTATTGGTTATTGACCGGAGATGAGTCTCGGTCATGTCTACATAGTTCTCGAACCCATAGGGTCCGCACGCTTAACGTTTGATGACGATCGGTATTATGAGTTTATGAGTTTTGATGTACCGAAGGTAATTCGGAGTCCCGGATGAGATCACGGACATGACGAGGAGTCTCGGAATGTCCAAGATATAAAGATTGATATATTAGACGACTATATTCGGACACCGGGAGTGTTCTGGAAAGTTTCAGAATTTACCAGAGTGTCGGGGGGGTTACCGGAACCCCCCGGAGGAATGATGGGCCCTAGTGGGACATAGGGGAGAGAGAGGGCAGCAGTCAGGAGGTGGCGCGCCCCCTCCCTCGAAGGAGTCCGAATAGGACTAGGGGAGGGGCGCGCGGCCCCTCTTTCCCTCTCCCTCTCCCTCTCTTTCCTTCCCCCCTTTCCTTCATTGGTGGACTCCTACTAGGAATAGGATTGCAATCCTATTCCTAGTAGGATTGCTCCCTAGCCGCACCATAGGAGGGCCGGCCGGCCTCCCCCCTTGCTCCTTTATATACGGGGGCAGGGGGCACCCAAAGACACACAAGTTGAATTGTTCTAGCCGTCTGCGGTGCCCCCCTCCACAGAAACACACCTCGGTCATATCGTTGCAGTGCTTAGGCGAAGCCCAGCGCCGGTAGATACATCATATCCGTCACCACACCGTCGTGCTGACGAAACTCTCCCGTGAAGCTCAAATGGATCAAGAGCTCGTGGGACGTCATCAAGCTGAACGTGTGCTGAACGCGGAGGTGCCGTACGTTCGGTACTTGATCGGTTGTATCACGAAGAAGTTCGACTACATCAACCGCGTCACTTGACGCTTCTGCTTCCGGTCTACGAGGGTACGTAGCCACACTCTTCCCTCTCGTTGCTATGCATCTAGTAGATAGATCTTGCGTGATCGTAGGAAAATTTTAAAATACTACGTTCCCCAACATCTCAGTGGTCGCGCGGGTCCGGTTCTCGCTCCGTCTGGACCGCCTACCACTGAGCCTCCCGAGCCCCCAAGGTCTGTTGTGCGAGGTGCTGGAACGTGGCAGCTGTGTTGCGGAAGCCGAAGAGTGTGCGGACGTAGTTGCAGGGGAGGGCCCTCCTCCGGCCGACCGCCGTCGGCCAGAAGGGCTCCTGAGAGGCGGCTCGGTTGAGACCCGCGATGTCGACGCAGACGCGGAAGCGGTCGCTCGGGCTGCGAGCGGGTGAACTTGGGTTTGTGCGGTTACGCCCACCGCGGATGAGTCTTGCGTACTGAAGTTCCTCGTTAACTTGGTTGATGAAGTCCTGAGCCCCCAGCGCTGAACGGCTCACGCTGGGCTCACAAAAATGCGCGTCAAGGCACGCTTGTAGGTGGTGCTCGAACACCTCCCTCGAGACGCCGGTCAGACCGGAGACACTCCAGAGGAGAGCCCCCGAGCCCGTCACGAGAGGGGGGTCGAGCACGCCTCCCTATGCGAGGGTGGAGGGTGCCTCGTCAGGAGGCACGGGTCTTGAGGTCAGGCCGTCGGGAGCCCCTGCGTCCTGAGGTCCGTTGACAGGTAGGTTCTTCTTCTTCTTGGGGGCGGTCAGCAGGGCGAGGACGGCCCCATCCTCATCGAAGCATTCGACTGCTGCGGTCTGGTAGGCACGCTCCAGGGAACGCACTGCTTCCTTCTCGTCGGAGGCGATCGTGATGACTCCGCCGCTCCCAGGCATCTTGAGGACATTGTAGCCATGATGGGTCGCCGCCATGAACTTGGCGAGGGCAGGATACCCTAGGATGGCGTTGTACGAGAGGTGTATGTTGGCTACGTCGAAGTCGATGAGCTCGGTGTGGTAGTTGTCGCGGTCTCCGAAGGTGACGGGGAGGCGAACCTGCCCCATCGGGAGTGTGGAGCCATCCGTGACTCCGTAGAATGGCATGGTCGAGTGGAGCTGATCGTAGTGAACCTGGAGCGTCTCAAAGGTCTGGACGGAGAGGATGTTGAGTCCTGCTCCGCCGTCGATGAGGGTCTTGGTCACGAGGACGTTGCTGATGGTCGGGGTGCAGAGCATCGGGAGAGCGCCTGGGGCCGCAATGCACTTGAGCTAGTCCTTAGGGTCGAAGGCGATGACCTGCTTGGTCCACCTGAGGTTGCTCGCGGCGTCAGGCTTGGGAAGCGCCGCGTTCACCTCACGGGCAAAATGCTTGAAGATGCGGTGGGTAGCCGGGGCATGGGCTCCTCCCAAGATGCATGCAACCGCATGCGGCTCCTGGAAGCCGCATGCCCAGTCTCCCTGGCGGTCTTCGTCATTCCTCCTTGGCGGTGGTGGAAGCGGAGGCAGGCCTCCATTGCCCTGAGGGCGACCCTCATGAGGTTGGTCGCACCAGGGGGCGTCACGAGGCTGCTCCTGCCAGTGGTCTTCACGAGGCTGCTCACGCCACCCTTGGCGCGAGTTCCTTCCATCCCAACGTCCTCCTCCTCGGCCTCCTCCACGGCCGTAGCCGCGGTTGTCGCTCTTAGGGCGCTGCCTGACGCGCATCGCCCTGAGCTCCTGGCAGTCGTTAGTGTTGTGGCTGTGGACGTTGTGGAAGATGCAGTATGGTCGGTTGTCTCTGCAGAGGTCATCGTAGCCGCATCCACGCTTCACTTCTGGCTCCGCAGCCAACATGGTGGGTCCCTTGCGCTTTGATTCCTTGGCCTTGGTCTTCTTGTCGTCTGCCTCCGCCTCATGCAGCTCTTGGAGGGAGAGGCGTCCTTCCTCCACCCTGGCGCACTTTGCCACGAGCTTGAACATCTCGAGGGCTGTGCACAAACCCTCGTGAATGGCGAGCTCCTCCCTCATCCTAACGTCACGGACGCCGTCGGAGAACGCGGAGATGATGGCCTCCTCCGAGACCCTGGGGATCCGGAGGCGCATGGTGTTGAAGTGTTGGATGTACTTTTGCAGGGTCTCTCTCGGCTGCTGCCTCACGCGGCGCAGATCAGCAGCTGCCGGGGCTCGGTCGTGAGTGCTTTGGAAGTTGGCGACGAAACACTCACGGAACTCTTCCCAGGAGGAGATGGATCCCACGGGGAGGTTCAGGAGCCAGGAACGTGCGCCGTCCTTCAGAGCCATGGGGAACCAGTTCGCCATGACCTGCTCGGTGTTGTTGGATGCCTCGATGCTCAGCTTGTAGAGTTGGAGGAACTCCGTGGGGTCGGTGGTGCCGTCGTAGCGTGGAGGCAGGTCCGGCTTGAACTTGACGGGCCAGACAAGGCGCCGTAGCTCAGGAGCTAGGGCGCGACACCCAGGCACGCTCATGATCGCAGGCGCCCCTGCGCCTGTCGTGCTAGTTCTTGAGGTGCTAGCGCCACCACCTCCTGTGGCGCGCGGTCTAGGCACTGCGGGCCAGGGGGCCCGCGAGCCCTTGCATGAGGATGCGGAATCACCTGGCATCTCTCCTCGTCGCGCGCGTGGGCTCTGCAGGGTTGCTCACGTCGAGGGGCCTCGCACCGGAACTCCTGCTGGCATGGTGGAGTGGAGGCAGGGGCGACGGAGGACGTGAGGAGTGCGTTGGTGTGGGTGCTTCCCCAGCGGTGTTGACGAGCTCGGTGATGCGGCGGAGCCACTCATCGTAGAGGTTATCTGCTGGAGGTAGCGCAAGAGCTCCCGCGCCATCAGTAGCGTAGGTTGCTGGTAGACCAGCCCGCGGTGGACCAGCGAGGACGACACCGCGGCCGACGAGGGTGAAGGTGTTGCCGTGCGGCCATCCCGCCGCATGGACGGTGGCAGCGACGAGTCCTGCTGCTCGTGGACAGCCGGGTCGGTGGCGGCGTTGGCGACCGGCAAGTTGAGGCGGAGCGGTGCGCCGTTGCCCACAGGCGCGGTCTGAGCGACGTTCGCAGCGCGGCAGGCGGCGTGAGCTCGGCGTGTGTCCACCATGGTTGTGGAGCAGAGTCAACGACGAGAACGCGACGAGGTCGTTGGAGAGGCGAGAATTCGACACGCCCCCTACCCGGTGCGCCAAATGTCGGATTCAGGGCTCCGCAAAACCCGATAACTTCGAACACAGGGGCGTGAACGAAGATCTCCCCCACTCACGTCTACCTAGCGCCTCGCTCTAGTCTCGGTGGAAGGATCCAAGCAAACAACGGACAGAACACACAAGAGTTTATCCAGGTTCGGGCCACCACGTGGTGTAAGACCCTACTTCCTGGTTTAGTGGATTAGCTTCGGGCGAGCTGGGAGGTGAACTAGTACAATGGTTCCCGAGCTCAGGAGGCAAGCTCAGGAAGGTCAGGAGGCAAGTGTTCTTCTCCTTGCGTGGTGGTAGAGTGTATGAGTTGATCCCTTCACAATGGGAATCCTAGCTACTTATATAGGTGGCCACGGTCCACTTCCCCCGAAATGTTTAGGCGGGAAGGGATCCCAGAACGGCCATTTTTGAGCGGGAACACACGGACGTTCTTATCCTGACAAAAGCGGTCTTCGCCTGCAAAAGGATCAGGCGGTGACACGGTGGTGGGCTCGATGGTGACATCCTCCTTGTCGCCCTTGCGGTCTTCGGTCTTGTTGCACCAAAGGGGAAACCTTTGCCCCGCTCCTTGGGAACCAACGGCTGAGCTGTCCCCTTTGCACCGAAATGGCAACTGCGCCGCTGGCACGGTGCGTCACTACTGACATCACTGCCTCCTCCTGAGGTAGGCTTGGCCTTGGATTCTCCGCCCCTCCGGAGCACCTTGCTGAGGCTGCTCCCAAGGAGGTCTTGACGTCGTTCTCCTTGCGAGGCTTGGCCCCCTCGCAAGGGTCTTTTACAGCTGGTCGATCAGCTGGGCCGTATTAGGCTGCTTTCAGAAGCGCGTCGCGGCCCGCAGACAAGCAAGTCTGGGTACCCTGGTTCCCAGGACGCTGACAAACGTGACATTCCTTTGCATTAAGGGGTTGAGTATACAAACAAATAAGCGCATGACAACCTCTATTTCCCTGTGCGAAGGGCTTATCTTCTACTTTTCTGCAAAGAGTCAAAGTTTTCTCTCTATTCCTTTTTATTTTATCCTTTGGCAAGCATCATGCAGTGAGGAAAGATCTAGGCACATATGTCCAGGTGAATATGGGTAGCATGAGTTATTATCGTTGACATCACCCTTGAGGTGAATACGTTGGGAGGCGAAACTATAAGGCCCTATCGTTCTATGTGTCCAGTTGAAACGTTTTGCTCGTGTGTATGCGGTGAGTGTTAGCAATCGTAGAAGACTATATGATGGTTGAGTATGTGGACTTGCCTAAAGGCTCCGATACGTGACCCTTCCTAAAAAGATGATGAATAGTAGTTGCAAAGTTGACTAAAAACATAGTTTGTTGGTTTCTAATAGAGTTTATGCTTTATACTTCAATTGTGTGATGAACTGTTACTTGTTCATGAGAAGTCTATGATAAAAGTTCTATGATGAAGTTGTATGCTTAATTTTGTTGTTGTTATAATAATCTACATGATGCTTCTATGTTCGTATTTTGTTTTTATCGACACCTCTCTCTCAAAGCATGTCGACATGTTTTTCGATTTCGGTTTTCGCTTGAGGACAAGCGAGGTCTAAGCTTGGGGCAGTTGATACGTCCATTTTGCATCATGTTTTATTGTTGTTATTTATGATGTTTTTATGCATAATAATGCTTTTTGGAGTAATTCTAATGCCTTTTCTCTCATAATTTGCAAGGTATACACAAAGAGGGAGAATTCCGGCAGCTGGAAATCTGGACCTAGAAAAGCTACATCAGGCTACCTATTCTGCACAACTCCAAACATGCTGAAACTTCACAGAGATTTTTTTTGGAATATATGGAAAATACTAGAGCTGATAACCACCAGAGGGGGCCCACCATGTGGCACAACACACCTGGGCGCGCCCTGGTGGGTTGTGCTCACCCCGGCCCTCCTCTGGTGCCCCTCTTCTGGTATATAAGTCATTTTGACCTGGAAAAATTAAGGAGGAGACTTTCGGGACGGAGCGCCGCCGTCTCGAGGCGGAACTTGGGCAGGAGCACTTTTCCCCTCCCGCGGAGCTATTCCGCCGAGGGAGCTTCCCTCCCGGAGGGGGAAATCATCATCGTCATCATCACCAACAACTCTCCCATCTTGGGAAGGGCTATGTCCATCAACATCTTCAACAGCACCATCTCATCTCAAAATCTAGTTCATCTCTTGTGTTCAATCTTGTTACCAGAACTATAGATTGGTGCTTGTGTAACATCCCAAATTTTCAATTTGGAATGTTATACATAGATCATATTGCATATCATATTTTATTGCTTTTGTGTGCTTGCGATCCTCGAAAATTCTAAGCAACTCAAGGACCCACGGAGAGAGTTGGGGATTTTACCGTTTTCATATTTGAGTTTTCTCAAACACCGGTACGGGGATCACTTTGATTTTAATTATTTTTCTCTCCTAAAAATATTTCTTAATAAAATATATGAGCGGAGATAATATGACTTCTCCAAAAAAATAAAAAAAATTGGAGGAAAATATTAAAATCATTTTTGGTGTTTTATTCGGATTTATTTGCGATTTTATTTGCATAGGAAAAATACGCATTTTCTAAAATTGCATTTAGGTCCGGGAAAAATGTTCACTTTGTCCTAAATATTATTAGAGGACGGCAAAAATTTATTTCGGATTTTTTGAGTCCGTTTAGTATTTCTTTTATCTTTTTCTTTCGGCGTCAGGACCGTTTTTAAAAAAATTCGGACCGACCTAGGCCGAAGGCCCAGCCGGCCCGCTGAGCCACTGCCTCACCTCGCTTGCGCCGTGTCCGACCGAGACACCGGCCGGAGTGCGGCCGCCGCATGGGAGCACCGCCCCCTCCCCCAAGCCAGCCGCCCCTCCCCCGGCCCCTTTAAATACGCCCCCCCTCTCTCGCCGCCCCCAACCACCGCCGTCGCAGTCGTGCACCACCGCCGCCGCAGCCCGCGCCGCCGCCTGCTGCCGCCGCCGCCTTGCCCCACCGATTCGCCGGAGCCCGCCGCCGGAGGTAGCCGTTGCCGCAGTTCTCGTCGCTGCCGGTATTTTTTAAAAACCGTTCCGTTTTTTTAGTAAACCCTAGATATGTTTTTTTTAATAGATCGGTTTGGTTTTTTCCGGTTTAGTTAAATAGCGGACGTTCCTCCGTACGTTCGTTTTAACGAACGTTGTTCGCCTGTTAGTCATAGACAATGAATGTTCATTCGTTAGCATGTTCGTCTGTTTTACTTTTTCAGGGTTTTTCCGCGATTATTTTCGATTGTGATTTCTGCCATGTTCTTGTTTTTAGTTTTTCTTTTCGCTCGAAAGTCGGAATCAGGCGATTCAAGCGCCCAAATATTCGTCTCGAAGCCCTCTTTCCGTTTAGCCAACTTGAACAAGGTTTTGTTAATGTAAAATTTGACTTTAGATCAATCTACTAAATGGATCTTGTTTCTTTCGCAGTTTGAGTTCCGTTGCTCCGTTTGATTTGATTCTTTTTGCAAACCGGAGTTCGTAAGTTGAACTTTCTGGTTAGATCTTATTATTTGGAGTTTCATCTGTGCATCCTTGCTTGATTTCTTATGTATGCTACTGTTTGATTGCGATATAATTCTTGGAGTGCGAAGCGTGCTACTACGAGTCCCTAGGTTTTGTGAATCATCAGCAAGGCAAGTAACACTTTGATCATACCCTTTATTACCCAGTTTTTATGCATTAGATCAAACCTTGACACATTGCATGAGTAGGATCTCTTAACTTGTGGGTCTGGGAAGTAGATTGAGGTAGAACCTATTACCTGCATTATTTTCAAACCCCTGGGAGTTACTTCTACGATATGCTTAGGTTGCCATGCTATGCTCGTAGACGTGGATTGGGTTTGAGAGTATCCATGACAGATGTGAGTTGTTAATTAATGGTTCAACTTAAGGTGGCTAATTGAATACACATCTGGGTGGATTGGTTGTAGGGCACCTGGAGAATCCAGTGTTGTCCTAGGAAATCCCGGAGGAACCGTGTGATTATCCTATGGAATGCCACCCAGGCTCAAAGGGATCATAAAATTATTCATGCTAGAAACTTCCGTCTGCAGCCAAAATGCCATTATGGGCTCTGGCATAGTATGAGTAAGTTGTGTGAGCTCTTTCAGTGGTGGACTAGCAGATTTAGGGGAAAGTAGGTGTACGGGTCCACCCGAGGTAAAGAGTAAATGCTTCTGAAAGACTGTGTCTCGGTCATCCGTTTCTCAAACACCATGCAGTGCGAGAAATCCAACGGAGGAGATCGAGTCTTGTGGGGAAAAGTGCACAAACCTCTGCAGAGTGTACAAACTAATCATGATTAGCCGTGTCCCCGGTTATGGACATCTTGAGTATCTGGTACTTGAATTATTGGTTGATCTCATCACTCTAAAATTAACTTGTTGGGTTAATGATGACTACTATAATTGGGATTGAGTTGGAGGTACCTTCTCAATGATGTTTCAACTACCTTGATAGTTAAAATAAAACTTATTCCTTTGTTGTAGGGAAAAATTGGCTTTACGCAAAAACTTTAACCTTAGAGCCTCTGATGGGCCTCGAACCCCTCGTTGGATTACCCCAAGTGGAAGGTGTAAGATGCAGTAAGTAGAAGTGTTTTCCCCTAGCAAAGATGCCAAGGATCGAATCCCCAGAGACTCCTAGGTTCAACGGGTAGGTGTCAACTGCTAACGGCACAATTAGCAATCAACGTGGACCTGCACACAGATACAAATAACTTCGCTCCCAACGAGTACAGAGAGGTTGTCAATCTCTTCGGCCTTGTAGTTCACAAAGGGTTAAAAGCAATATGATAGTAGTGATAGATAGTGTTTTGCAATAGTAAGTAAAATAGCGAAAAGTAAAATAGTGTATGTGATCAATGATGGTAATAAGGACCGGAGTCACATGATGTTCACTAGTGATGTCTCTCTCCCAAAAGACGATAAAACGGCAATGTGAGGTAACAAATTACAGCTAGGCAATTGACAAGACCACGAACGCAAACCAATGCTGATTACATTGCAAGAAAGGTTGAGGTTCAAAGCATGAGCGGTACGCCAAAGTAAGTAGACCGAAATCCATCAGTATCTACTACTAATCATCCAACTTGAGATATCTATCCAGAACATCTCGCTGGTATTAAGTTGCGAGTCCCACCCATAGTGTAAACTCAATGCAACAGACAACTGCATTAAAAGAACTTTGCGTAAAGTAAACAATCCTTGCACCCGCGGGCACAAGCACCGTTGTTTTCCCCCTTGTGGCAACAGCACATCCCCTAGACTCATGTTTCTATCACTCAAGCTAGTCATCGAGGGGCATGAACCCACAATCGAGCATAACGTTCCCTCTTGGAGTCACTACCTACTACTTGGCCAAAGCAATAAATAACAATGGAGAACATGCAAGAATTACTTATGAACTAAAATATAAAAGAGGTGAATCAAATATATTACTCAAGATCAATCTGAACATAATCTCATAATCCATCGGATCCCAGCAAACTCAACATAGCAACAACACAAGGATTACATAGGTGCCTCGATCATGTAGGGCAGCTCACGAGGACTAATTAGTGAAGCACAAGAACGGGAGGAGAACATCACGTAGCTACTGGTCATGGACTCATGGTCCAAGGGAGACTACTCACGAGTCGTCCGGGAGGCGTCCATGGTGGTGGAGAAGCTCTCGGTGGTGATCCTCCCCTCCGGCAGGGTGCCGGGAAGAGTTCTCCTGATGCTCCCGATCTTGGAAGCGGCGGCGGCGGCGGAACAGAGATGGGATCGCGAAAAGAAGTCTTTTTTCAAGGGTTACGGGGGACCCTTTAAATATCTGCCAAAGTAGGGCATCGGGGGGCTCTCGGGGGGCCGAGGCGCCCCCCCGGCGCGGCCCAGGGGGGGCGCGCCCACAGGGCTCCTGGGGCCCCTGTGCCCCCCCCCCCCCAGGCTCCCCTTCGGAAGAAGTGTCGTTCCCAGAACGCTGATTTTTTATATATTTTTTCTGTATTTTTCTGGGCAGTTCTCGAAACGTGAAAACCTGAAATACAAAAATAGCCAAAAATAGAAACTGGCACTGGGGTGCACTGGATTAGTAAGTTAGTCCAAATATGATCAAAAGTGTATGGAAGTGTATAAATATCATAGCAATATCACCCAAAAGTGGCATGGAGCAAGCAGAAATTATAGATACGTTTTGGACGTATCAGCCTCCACGAGCCAAATATGCATATAGTGTAGCCTTTATTTTGTTACTTGCTCTATTGTGTTATCTTGGAAGCATATTCCATGTGCTGACCCGTTTCGGGCTGCAACATGTTACGTTGCAGACTTTTCAGAAGAAGAGTAAGGTGTGCTAGGTCGTTTGTCATGGACTCAGCTATGCCATTGGAGTTGATGGACTCACTTATCTTCCAAGTCTTCCGCTGTTATTTTGTTAGATGGCCTTATGACATATACTTTTGTAATAAGTTCTCTTTGGAGACATTCGATGTAATAAGTGTGTGATTTCCACTCTGTTATAAATCCTTCAAGTACTGTGTGTGTCAGCATTACCGATCCAGGGATGATACATAATGCAGAGACTTTGGTCCATTCGGATTGTGGTCGCTACAAGATGGTATCAGAGCACACGCTGAATGTAGGACATGATCACTAAGATAAACCCTAGGTCACTCTTCTCTACTCATTTCTGACTCCTCTCCATTTTCTACTGTTTAGGATGGTGGACCCAAGGAACAAGTTCACTCAACCAGATGAAGACACATCTTTTGGGCGACACTTGAAGGAAGTCACTAGGTACCTGAACATAGGAATGCCAAGCTTCAACGGGACCTACACGACCACTCTACCAAAAGAGGAGTGATGGAATATTCAAGTTCAAATCCCCGGGAGGACATTCACACCATCCACTGAGCCCATAGAGTTTTATTTTGATGCACCAACCTAGAGCCTAGGCAAGAGTATGGCAGCCCACATTACCATGGGACGCATTGGAGAAGTCTACAAGCAGGAGCTGAAGGACACTATCTACCAGATATGTGGACACCGAGATGAGCAATGGGACATGATCAGTACCCAGAAGGACAGGTCCATTGCAGCGTTCATCCAGTAGTTAAACCAGCATATTCGACGACAGGAGCACCAAAAGTGCGCAGGGATGATAGAGTTGAAGAAGGCACTAACCAGGAACTTGGAGCTAGAAGAGGAACTCAAGTCTACACGTGATGCATACGAGGAGGAGATGACAATACTTGTGGAGAAGAATGATGACTTGACCAGGAAGCTAGGAGTATTCATGGGAGATCCAGCACCAGGAGGAGCAGAAGAAGAAGAAGAAGAAGAAGAACCTAAGGAGATTCGTTCTGAGGACTAAATCATCATCGACGACACCGACTCAGACCCCGATGATAGTTATGATGACTATGAAGATGAAGCTAGAGCAGATATCATGGAATCTTCCACCAATCAAAAAATTTAGATGACTACCCTATGACTAGTAGTGTTTCCCCATAAAGTAGAATTTAGAGCACTTTTGTAACGTTAGTTAGATATTGGGACAAATAATTTTATGCCCCTAGTTGTGTCACACTCGTGTGTTTTACCCCTAATTTCATAAACTTACCTGTTCTGTCCAAACCACTTTGTAATTAGTATGCTTTTGCCCTTTGACCGTTTGACCATCACTTTGAAAAATTCATAACAAATTCATACGGACTTAGAAAATTGCAAATAAGATACCAAAATGTTCGCAAAAACATCACCTTTTTGTCAATGTCATTTGCATTCATGGGAAACATGTTGGAAAGTTTCCATCTAAGTTTTACCAAAATGTTCAGATTGGCACTTTCTAGCATTTTTGTCATGGATGCAAATGATGTTGACATATAGGTGACGCTGTTACGAACATTTTGGTATATTATTTGCATTTTTCGAGTTAGTATGAATTTGTTATTAATTTTTCAATGTGATGGTCAAAGGGTCAAAGGGCAAAAGCATAAGAATTTCAAAGTGGCTTGGACAGAACAGGTGAGTTTTTGAAACTAGGGGTAAAACACACGAATGTGACACAACTAGGGGCATAAAACTAATTATCCCTTAGATCTTTTGTATGCCCTTGCTTGAAATTGATTGGTGTGATATGATTGTGTTTGTCTCATGTGCATATGGGTAGTAAATTTTCCCTTAGACCTCATTTCTATTTTAATCTCTTCCCTCTACACCCATCAGATGCCTCCGACACGTGAGCCCGGATTTCAGTTTCCCCCTGTGCTCACTCAGTTGATCCAACAACAGAACACCTTGATGCAACTTCTTGTCCAGAACAATCAGAACAATCAGAACAAAAACAACAACAACAACCCTCCACCACCGCCACCCGTGGACAACCTGACACGTTTTCTAAGGTTGCAACCACCGGTGTTTTCTAGTAGCATTGAACCAATAGTTGCTGATGACTGGCTGCGCAAGATTGGAAGGGAGTTGACCACCGCAAATTGCACGGATGGTGAGAAGGTGTGTTTGCCGGACATCAATTGGCTGGACCAGCAGCAGCATGGTAGGAGAACTACACAGTCACTTTCCCTGTAGCCAATGTCACTTGGGATCAGTTTCAGCAAGCTTTTCGCACTGCCCATGTCTCAACTGGAGCCATGAGCATGAAGACACGAGAGTTTCGCAACTTGCACCAAGGAAATCGTACTGTGGCTCAGTACGTAGATGAGTTTAGTACTCTATCTCGTTATGCACCTGACGATGTGGCCACAGATGCCACGAAGCAGGAGAAGTTTATGGAAGGGCTGAATGATGAGATGAGCATATAGTTGATGGTGGCAACCTTCAACAACTACCAGGAGTTGGTAGATAAAGCTCTTATGATTGAAGGGAAGCAGCAGCAGATTGAGAGCCGTAAGAGGAAGTATGGACAAGGAAGGAATAATTCTGGAGCCCAGCAGAAGCCCCGTTTCACCCCGAACTCGGGAGGATATACCCATAACCATGGAAGTCACACCCATAATGGAGGGTGTTCTCGCAACCACAATGGCTCCAAGAATGTGAATGGGAATGGAGAAAGCAATAACCAGAACCGCTCCACTCCATCCACACCCGCCAAGAGGGATTTAAGTCACGTTAACTATTTCAAGTGCGGGAAGAATGGTCACTATGACACGGACTACCCTGAAGCGAAGAATGGGAACCGCAATCGAAGCGTCGGGAAGAAGCCCAACCCTTTCAACAAAGGGCAAGTGAACCACGTGACCGTGGAGGAGGTTGAAGAGCAGCCGGATGCAGTTGTCGGTAAGTTATTGGTTAAGTCGTTTACCACAGTAGTTCTTTTCGATACTGGTGCATCGCATTCATACATTTCAAGGGGATTCGTAAATAGACATAAGTTTCCCACCAAAGTCCTTATTACCCCCATGTTAGTAAGTTCACCCGGAGCGGAATATATGGCAAATCAAGGATGTTTTTAGATGCCATTGACCATTAGACGCCATGTTTTTCCTTCAGACCTGATAGTTTTGGAGTCATAAGGTTTGGAGGTGATACTAGGTATGGATTGGCTATCGATGTATGGAGGGAACATCGATTGTGCTAGTAAGTCTATTTTACTTGCCATGGGGCACCCCGGCTCAGAGAAACAAGAACGGCCCGTATTCCAGCCGAGAGCTCGAGGAGATGTCTTCTGGAATACGGCAATACTTAGCATAGAACAAACCGGCCTTCTATTATTACACGAATATGATTACAAGGTCTCCGATATTACAAGGGGTTACATTGGCACGGCGACACTATGCCTGCCACGGTTGCTATATGCAAGCAGCAGAACAACTCGAGGCAGCGGAAACCTCTACTGGCAGCGAAATAACGAATGGTGATGATGGACTCCAATCCGCAGGGACTCTGGTTGGGACGTTTATCCTAGCTCGCGAACACAGGAACCACACCAAAGCAAGCAAGCAATCCACGCACGACCTGCAAACTGGCATGACACGCCAGGTCAGTACATTGAATGTACTTGCAAGCTCACAATAAACCAAAAGCATTCAAGACAAACAACAGCATGGCATTAGCAAGTTAAATCAAACATGGGCATGATATTAACAGTACAACATGGCATGCACAACTGAACATGAAACAACAAGGACAAGAATAGCATGAACATACGAGCATGATGATGCTACATGCAACATAATGATACTAACATGCACCAACTTACTCTGCTCGGGTTATCTCGTAACCATCACAAATATCCAACAACTCAATATCCCTGATACCACAGTGATCATTCCGGCGATCACAATCAACTTAACTCATCATCAAACCAGGGTTGTTTTTAAGCACATTATTATTATTACTGTTGACTCATAGTGTGACCAACTACGAACTGGGCCCTTATCCGCGAGCGCGGCTATCGATAGATTTAATATACACTTTGCAGAGGTTAGCACACTATAACCACCCACGGAACCCATGGCCTCGTTCTCCCATTCGGGTGGACCAACGGCGTTCCGACAAAACCGATCTACTGTCATGACACTCTCCCGGCCACTTCGAATCATTCCCAACTGGGTTAGTCCTGGGTGGCCCCGTGTCTACCAAAGACACCAACGGCCACCGTCGTGGCAAAAATAAATGGTCCCAAACTGGGACCTAAGCTCAAAACAATAACAACAACGGGCACACAACATTATGTCGGCCTACCTGATCAGGGTAACGCGTGTCCATAACCTTCCCTCGTTGGAGGTACCGGCGAGAGGCATGACAATAGACCCAGTTAGGACCTTCCCATAAAGGTAAGTGTGGCTGCACTGGTCAGCTCGATATGGTGGCACCATGACTCAACCAACAGTTGTTCAAGTTCATTATTATCCGGGTAAACTTGAATGCAATAAGCTGAGTCATAATAAAATAACATGATGCAACTACAATGCATGAACACGATATCAACATAAGCATGAAGGTGCACATAAGCATCGACCATAACCACAATGAAATATTTAACCAAATAAACATGGCATACTGACGAGCATGAATATCATAAGCATAACACTACTCATTGCATACATGGCTACTAGCATCATAAGTAAACACCATGCAAGAGCATACTAGCATCAACAATAAATACCATGCAAGAACCTAGCAAGAACAGTACCAAGTAAGCAGGTAACTAGCTAGTTGCAACGGAACATGCATATCACGGTATAACAAGCACGCATCAAGGCTACTGCTAGCAAATACTTATACTACCAAGCCTAACATGTGAATATGATAATATCAAGTAGTACAAGGTAACAAGAAGCATCAGATCATAGCATGACAGTGAACATGAAACCACGAGAATAACTGAAACAACGACAGCAGTAGAAAACAAGCACATAGATAACAACTATCTTTTATTAAATATTCAAGTTTAAAACCATGGCTACTGCATGTCTATCATGCAAGTGGTTATTGTGGCTTCCCTGGGGTGACGGGATACTCCGGGAAGAAGTGCGGTGAAGCCGCAGATAGAATCGCCGGAAACAGTTCTCTCTTGGAGGGGGCTGTTTACGGCAAGGGAAAAATGGTCATTTTCACAGTGTCAAACCATATTGAAAATGTTACCAACAGAACGGGCTCGACGAGACGAAGAAGTGGGCCTTGGAATCACCTCAATCGGAGTCTCGAGCAAAAAGTAGTGATAGTTTTTCTGCTAGGGACCTATCTGTAAAAAGTTTGCTGGAAATAAGCCCCTGAATGAGAAAACAGAAAGCTGATTTCAGTGATTACACTTTCGAACAGAGAAAACGCACTTCTGCACGAAGAAGAACAAAAATGCACTTTCGTATTAAGAAAACGTACTCCATAGGAAGGCGCCTCCACTTATCTGACTGGATAAGGTTTTCAGAGGCTGACGGGTGGGTCTGGTCTCCTGGGTCATTGACAGGTGGGTCCCGTGCCTTATCCAAATGAACAGTGGCGGGGCGTGCTCCTCTGTGGCTGATGGGTGGGGTCCGCGGGGAGGAGGGGTCCGCCTGGCCGCTGTCTTCTTCCTCCTCTCCCTGCCCCCGATGGAAACAGAGGAGGGAGCAGAGGAGCTGCCTCCGGCAATGGGCCAGCCGGCTCCGGCCGTCTCTGGCGTGGGCGGAGGCACCGGTGGGCTCGGGGTGGCTCTTATATAGATGGGGCGAGGTGCCCGAGCCGGTCACCGCCGCACGAGCACGGCCAAGGCACTGGCGAGGTGCAGAGCTCACGAGAGGGCGCTGGAAGGTGACGAGGGGGGTGCGGACGAGCCACAGTGTGTTACTATGCAGGGGGGGCGAGGGCATAGGAGGGAAATGGCCAAGTGCCGCTGAAGCTCGGTCGGCCACAACGCTCTCGTGGGCGCGCGGCGACGAGCGCCAACGAGGAAGCGGACGGAGGGGGCAAGAGGTCAGGGCAACGCAGAAGAACACGGGGAGGCTACTGGACATGGTGGGAGGTCGAGACGAGAAGGGCACGGACGAATGCAGCACCGAGGTCGAGCCAGCGCACACTTAATGCATGCCATGGCGGTGGTCACCACGCGCACTGGTGCACACAGTGCCCTACTATTTGCCAAACCATGTCTGGGGCTTTGTCCTTCCTGGAGAGGTTTTAACTGCTGTGGTAGAATGGTGAAATGGGCTCTGGTTAAAAGATTATCTACCTCTGAAGTTTACTGCAGTAAACTTGATCATGAAATGGTGATTAACAGAGGTAGGATTAGAGGCAAAATAGTTGTCTGGGGTGATTAGCTTAGGAAGAACTACCATGCTGAGGAGTTTGGCAAGAAATGGACCAAGATTTAATATGGTTGCTTTGCAACTGCCAAATCTGGTCCAGAAATAAGATGACGAAGTAGCACTCACTTGGAGTAACCACTTGAGCTGAATTTTGATGAAGAAGGATTATTTGACCATATGGAGCTGCTGTAAAAAGATCATGCCATTTGGAGTTACCAAACTGGCACTTCCTTCACAATGCTTCATTCTGGCCAGTAAATTAGAAAGTTTACTCAGGGTAAATGGGTAAGTGGATGGATCCAAAACTTGGTGGAGAAGGTAGATGTAAATGTAAGAATGCCCTGGTAGATTTTCAGCTCAAATGAAGCAAGATAGAGTAGGGTTGCTTCACAAAGTGGAAATCTGACCAGAAAACAAGATTTGGAGCTGAGGTCACATAGATTATCTCCATGATCTCTAATTTGGTAGAGACTCAAGATTTGGTCAAATGAAGGATGTGACCAAGTTTCATCTCATTTGGACATGCCTAGAATATACTTCCTTCACAAAGTTCCTTTCTGGACAGAAACTTTGGAAAATCATTGAAAACTATTCACTAGGCAAATGAGTGTGCAAATTGGCACATGTCAATGATATGGATATGAAAAGATGTCCAAGGAGTTTGAAGTCAGTTGGGCAAAGATAAATAGCACTTTCTTCACTAAGTGCCATTTAGGGCAGAATAGGAAAATGAATATTGGAGGATTATTTTTGAACATGGCAATGAGAAGTTTTGCCATATTTGATGAAGATATGACCCAAACAAATTATTAGAATTTATTTGGCAATTTTAGGAGTGACAGAAATATAGGTTGCTTCACTACCTAGGGCAAACAAGGTTATTCCTTTAATAGAAAAAGGAATATCCCCTAGAACAGAATATTGAGGTTGGTCCAAGATGAAAATGGCAAGGTCTAGAGATAGATATGAGGATGACAAGCCACTCTGGAAAGGAAGAAGAGGTCATCTTCTTCAGTTTCCAGACCACATAGCCACGGAAAAAGAAAACCCACACAAAAATCTCAGAAAAACAAAATAAAAAGAACGGGCCAAAAATCAGGCTGTGACAATTCTTCCCCCCTTAAAGAAATCTCGACCTCGAGATTTGGTTGCTCAGGGAACAAGTATGAATATACTGACTTAAAGAAACCGTTTCTAACTCGGGTATCCTTTTTCCTTTTACTGACAGTTCCCATTAAATTTCGTATGACTGTCTGTCTGGCTCGGGTGGTTTGTTTTACTATATCCTCATGCTGACGGATCTTACCTCACATGTTCATGCCGATGCTGGCTCCAATTAATTTCATACCGGCTGACTCGGCTGAGTGTGATCGTTTATTATGACTCAAGTATAGGTCCGTCTCACAAATCCTAGAGTCATCTCCGATTGATGTGTCATCCAGCACCGGCAACCTTTCATGAAATTGCGACCAAATTTTTCCTGGTGGACACCCAATCTTTTCTCCTTGCATTGGGTTGCTCAACCAACTGTGGGTCCTCCAGGTTTAAAATAGTGAGGTATCTCATAACCGTTCACCTGACGTATTTTGACTTCTCGCAGGAGTTTCCGATTCATTTTGACTGGTTCCACTGTCTTGAGTGTCCGATCTGTACCAAATATTTTGCTAACTCCTGTCGTGGCCAACATAAAGGGATATGACCTTATATAATAATGTCCGCAGATTGGACTGACGGTGGAGGTCTTGGCCATATCTCTTAATTCTTCGTGTGACCATGGGTTCTGTCAGGGGAAAATATTTTTACAGGCGTATCTTTATCCTTATCTCCTGGCATGGTTACATTTCTTCAATGGCAGGTTTATCATCTCTCTAGTTTTAATCACAGGGAAATGATCACCTGAACCCTTGCAAGAAATCGGCAAATGAATCAACAGCCACCAGAACGGTCTTTACAACTCAGATCTGGGACATTACTGAAATAACTCAACCACGGGTCAAGACGGCCGCAAAGCAGCGCAGAACATGAGACCGGGCTGATAAGAAGAAGGTGACAGTTCCTTAAAATATCCAAAAAATAGCTATAGGGCTACTGTCACAAAAATAAACTCAAGATCTGTACGAGATGGCCGAAAGCAGCTCAGAACTCGTGACAGTCGTTGAAGAGAGAAATAAAAATCAGCATCCACCCCGGATAGCTGAAAAAAGCTTAGATCATAGGTGTGGTGCCGTCATTGGAGAAAAAGGGGACGAGGGCTCATCAGGATCATTTTCCAGGTTCACTGGTACTTGTACACAGCTCAGTGTTGTCGTCCAACTTGATAGTCCTTTTGTCACACTGAGGTATATACCCGGCTTCCTTCAAAAATATTTGAGAAACTAATTCCCGAGGCAGACTTGTTTTCTGACAGATTCTTGCATATGACCAGATTGTTGCGGATTCGATTCTCAGGATGCACTGCCATATGCTGTCATTTCACCATTTAATATTTTGCACAAATGTCGTTCTGAGGGAGATTGGATGGCTTATAATGGAAACCATCGAGAGCATCTTGCTAAGGAAGACTACGTATCGTGCTTCAGAAGCTTCCCCCATTAAAGAATTGCTAGGGGAAAACTCTGTACCTTATGCCGGAAGTGGTTGCTTACTGAAGAAGACAGAGTACCTTGCACGAGAAGTCATCCATATTATCGTACTGAGGAAGATGGAGGAATCTTGCAGTTGAAGCTTCTCTGGTAGCTTGCAAGGGAAGACTGAATTGATTACTGCAAAAGCTTCTCACTGAGATATGTGGACCGATTACCGCATATTTAACCATCTTAATACTTCTGCTCTTGATTTCTTGTAGGAAACGGGGTTTAGTAGTACTATCTTCCTTTCTGAGTACATGCCATATTTTTGCTTGCTTCCAGGCACATCGGGTTCCAAAAATTATCCTCAACGAAAAATTAATCTTGTATCTGAGCTATACCTTTGATAATACCTTGCACCCAATTTAACTTCTTGCTGATTTTTCTACTATGAAGGGTGCACGCTGAGGGGGACTTGACACTCAAATCAGATATCCCCCAAATCTGAATGCAGTCGGCTGAGAATTCCATACTGTTGTGAGGAGTGCACGTTAATGCAAACTTTATCCAAGATTTCTTCTGTATTCAGACGAGCTATTTCCAATTTCACTGCAGTCTGCTGACAATTCCATTTTATTTATCTGCACTTCCAAATACATGCATTTCTTGCTAACTCTTCGGGTCCGATGTCGGCCGATGAGCAACTTTAACAGGGGAAACATTATGCCACACCGAAGGCCCAAAGAAAGAAACGAAAGAAATGACTAAAATAAAAGCACACAAGCATACTAATAATATATCTAATCAAGCAACATCACATACCACTGCTACTCACACAATAATATGCATGCATACCTAAGCACGCAAATCTCGCAAAAACTTTGGTATTGCGGTCTAATATGATGTGGCGGTGTGCACGAAAATTATATCCCTGTGTGGAAGGAGTTGGCGTAACCGAAGCTACACCAAGCACTGGCTGAACAGTGGTTGGATCTGGATGGATGCACAGGTGAGGACGGACTTGATGATCAAGTAGCGGGACACAAAAGTCACGACCACTTCATCATCGAGTGTACGAAGGGAGTCGTACCCGTCCAAAGAATGAAATGATGGCAAGATAACAATGGAAGACGGGGTTTATGGGCATTGCCCTTTTCTGATAACAAAGATCAGTGAGGGTTGCCAAAGGGACGAGATGAAAGACATGGTTCATGATAGGAACAAGTCTATCACCAAAATAGTATGGGTGGAAGGCGGAAAGATATTGAAGTGATACCTGAGCATAATTCCTCCAAATGGTGTCTGCAACACTCGTACAAGGGCATCACTCTGCTGGGACAGAGGTGACGCCAAACACTGAAAAACGGGTATGCAAAGAGGGATGGTGCAGGTAGTGGATTGAAGCTTATACCACCTACACTCACAAGATAAACTGCTAACGACCAAATAATAATCTATATGCATGTTGTGCGAAAAACAAATGTAGCAATCAAATGCAACAAACCAACCAAACTCTATACTACCGCATTCTAACGTTCGCGCGGTCTAGGGCGTCCTACAGCCAGACCTGCTCTGATACCAAGCCTGTGGCACCCCGGCTCAGAGAAACCGGAACGCCCCGTATTCCAGCCCAGAGATCGAGGAGATGTCTTCTGGAATACGGCACTGCTTAGCATAGAACAAACCAGCCTTCTATTATTACATGAATATGATTACAAGGTCTCCGATATTACAAGGGGTTACATTGGCATGGCGACACTACGCCTGCCACGGTTGCTCTATGCAAGCAGCAGAACAACTCGAGGCAGCGGAAACCTCTACTAGCAGCGGAATAACGAACGGCGATGATGGACTCCAATCCGCAGGGACTCTGGCTGGAACGTTTATCCTAGCTCGCGAACACAGGAACCACACCAAAGCAAGCAAGCAATCCAGGCACGACCTGCAAACTGGCATGACACGCCAGGTCAGTACATTGAATGTACTTGCAAGCTCACAATAAACCAAAAGCATTCAAAACAAACAACAACATGGCATTAGCAAGTTAAATCAAACATGGGCATGATATTAACAGTACAACATGGCATGCACAACTGAACATGAAACAACAAGGACAAGCATAGCATGAACATATGAGCATGATGATGCTACGTGCAACATAATCATAGTAACATGCACCAACTTACTCTGCTCGGGTTATCTCGTAACCATCACAAATATCCAACAACTCAATATCCCTGATACCACAGTGATCATTCCGGCGATCACAATCAACTAAACTCATCACCAAACCGAGGTTGTTTTTAAGCACATTATTATTACTATTGTTGACTCATAGTGTGACCAACTACGAACTGGGCCCTTATCCGCGGGCGCGGTTATCGATAGATTTAATATACACTCTGCAGAGGTTAGCACACTGTACCCACACCACGGAACCCATGGCCTCGTTCTCCCATTCGGGTGGACCAACGGCGTTCCGACAAAACAGATATACTGTCATGACACTCTCCCAGTCACTCCGAATCATTCCCAACTGGGTTAGTCCTGGGTGGCCCCGTGTCTACCAAAGACACTAACGGCCACCGTCGTGGCAAAAATAAATGGTCCCAAACTCGGACCCGAGCTCAAAACAATAACAACAATGGGCACACAAGGTTATGTCTGCCTACCTGATATCAGGGTAACGCGTGTCCATAACCTTCCCTCGTTGGGGGTACCGGCGAGAGGCATGACAATAGACCCAGTTAGGACCTTTCCATAAAGGTAAGTGTGGTTGCACTGGTCAGCTCGATATGGTGGCACCATGACTCAGCAAACAGTTGTTCAAATCCATTATTATCCGGTTAAACTTGAATGCAATAAGCTGAGTCATAATAAAATAACATGATGCAACTACAATGCATGAACACGATATCAACATTAGCATGAAGGTGCACATAAGCATCGAGCATAACCACAATGAAATATTTAACCAAATAAACATGGCATACTGACGATCTTTAATATCATAAGCATAACGCTACTCATGGCATACATGGCTACTAGCATCATAAGTAAACACCATGCAAGATCATACTAGCATCAACAATAAATACCATGCAAGAACCTAGCAAGAACAATACCAAGTAAGCAGGTAACTAGCTAGTTGCAACGGAACATGCATATCACGGTATAACAAGCATGCATCAAGGCTACTGCTAGCAAATACTTATACTACCAAGCCTAACATGTGAATATGATAATATCAAGTAGTACAAGGTAACAAGAAGCATCAGATCATAGCATGACAGTGAACATGAAACCACGAGAATAACTGAAACAACAACAGCAGTAGCAAACAAGGACACAGATAACAACAATCTTTTATTAAATATTCAATTTGAAAACCATGGCTACTGCATGGCTATCATGCAAGTGGTTATTGTGGCTTTCCTTGGGCGACAGGATACTCCGGGAAGAAGTGCGGTGAAGCCGCGGAAAGAATCGCCGAAAACAGTTCTCTCTCGGAGGGGGCTGTTTACGGCAAGGGCAAAATGGTCATTTTCACAGTGTCAAACCATAGTGAAAATGTTACCAACAGAACGGGCTCGACGAGACGAATAAGTGGGCTTTGGAATCACCTCAATCGGAGTCTCGAGCAAAAAGTCGTGATAGTTTTTCTACCAGGGACCTATCTGTAAAAAGTTTGCTGCAAATAAGCCCCTGACCGAGAAAACAGAAAGCTGATTTCAGTGATTACGCTTTCGAACAGCAAAAACGCACTTCTGCACGAAGAAGAACAAAAATGCGCTTTCGTATTAAGAAAACGTACTCCATAGGAAGGCGCCTCCACTTATCTGACTGGATAAGGTTTTCAGAGGCTGACGGGTGGGCCTGGTCTCCTGGGTCATTGACAGGTGGGTCCCGTGCCTTATCCAAATGAACAGTGGCGGGGCCTGCTCCTGTGTGGCTGACGGGTGGGGTCCGCGGGGAGGAGGGGCCCGCCTGGCTTCTGTCTTCTTCCTCCTCTCCCTGCCCCCGATGGAAACACAGGAGGGAACACAGGAGCTGCCTCCGGCTCCGGCCGTCTCTGGCGTGGGCGGAGGCACTGGTGGGCTCGGGAAGCCGAGCCGCTCCCATCGAGAGGCACAGCTCGCGCCGGGGAGGACCAGGACAGCGGCGCCGCGCGGCTACCGCAAGCGGAGGAGGCGGCGGCCGGTCATGGGGACGGCGACCACAGGGGCTCCGGCGACTCTTGGAGGGATGGGAAGGCTCGTTGGACTCCGGGGAAGCCGAGGGTGGTGGCTAGGGGAAGAAAGGAGGTGCGGACTGCCGGAATCGAAGAGGGGCAGAGGCGGCGGCCATGGTGGTCAACTACGGCGAGGAGAGGATGTGGAGCTCGCGGGAGAGGTCCACGGGGTCTAGAGGGGTGCGGTGAGACTGGTGGAGATGCAAGGAGGGGCTCGGTGTGGCTCTTATATAGGTGGGGCGAGGTGCCCGACCTGGTCACCGCCGCACGAGCACGGCCAAGGCGCTGGCGAGGTGCAGAGCTCACGAGAGGGCGCGGGAAGGCGACGAGGGGGGTTCGGATGAGCCACAGTGTGTTACTATGCAGGGGGCCAAGGGCATAGGAGGGAAATGGCCAAGCGCCGCTGAAGCTCGGTCGGCCACAACGCTCTCGTGGGCGCGCGGTGACGAGCACCGACGAGGAAGCGGACGGAGGGGGCAAGAGGTCAGGGCGACGCAGAAGAACACGGGGAGGCTACTGGACACGGTGGGAGGTCGAGATGAGAAGGGAACGGACAAACACAGCGCCGAGGTCGAGCCAGAGCACACTTAATGCATGCCAGGGCAGTGGTCACCACACGCACTGGTGCACATAGTGCCATACTATTTGCCAAACCATGTCTGGGGCTTTGTCCTTCCTGGGGAGGTTTCAACTGTTGTGGTAGAATGTTGAAAAGGGCTCTGGTTAAAAGATTATCTACCTCTGAAGTTTACTGCACTAAACTTGATCATGAAATGGTGATCAACTGAGGTAGGATTAGAGGCAAAAGAGTTGTCTAGGGTGATTAGCTTAGGAAGAAATACCATGCTGGGGAGTTTGGCAGGAAATGGACCAAGATTTAATATGGTTGCTTTGCAACTGCCAAATCTGGTCCAGAAATAAGATGATGAAGTAGCACTCACTTGGAGTAACCACTTGAGCTGAATTTTGGTGTAGAAGGATTATTTGACCATATGGAGCTGCTGTAATAAGATCATGCCATTTGGAGTTACCAAACTGGCACTTCCTTTACAATGCTTCATTCTGGCCAGTAACTTAGAAAATTTACTTAGAGTAAATGGGTAAGTGGATGGAGCCAAAACTTGGTGGAGAAGGTAGATGTAAATGTAAGAATGCCCTGGTCGATTTTCAGCTCAAATGAAGCAAGATAGAGTAGGGTTGCTTCACAAAGTGGAATTCTGACCAGAAAACAAGATTTGGAGCTGAGCTCACATAGATGATCTCCATGAGCTCTAATTTGGTAGAGACTCTTCATTTGGTCAAATGAAGGATGTGACCAAGTTTCATCTCATTTGGAAACGCCTAGAATATACTTCCTTCACAAGGTTCCTTTCTGGACAAAAACTTTGGAAAATCATTGAAAAATATTCACTAGGCAAATGAGTGTGACAATTGGCACATGTCAATGATATGGACATGAAAAGATGTCCAAGGAGTTTGAAGTCAATTGGGCAACGATAAATAGCACTTGCTTCACTAAGTGCCATTTAGGGCAGAATAGGAAAATGAATATTGGAGGATTATTTTTGAACATGGCAATGAGAAGTTTTGCCATATTTGATGAAGATATGACCCAAACAAATTATTAGAATTTATTTGGGAATTTTAGGAGTGACAGAAATATAGGTTGCTTCACAACCTAGGGCAAACAGGGTTATTCCTTTAATAGAAAAAGGAATATCCCCTAGAACAGAATATTGAGGTTGGTCCAAGATGAAAATAGCAAGGTCTAGAGATAGATATGAGGATGACAAGCCACTCTGGAAAGGAAGAAGAGGTCATCTTCTTCACTTTCCAGACCACATAGCCACGGAAAAAGAAAACCCAGACAAAAATCTCAGAAAAACAAAATAAAAAGAAAGGGCCAAAAATCAGGCTGTGACAACTCTTTCCCCCTTAAAGAAATCTTGTCCTCGAGATTTGGTTGCTCAGGGAACAAGTATGAATATACTGACTTAAGGAAACCGTTTCCAACTCGGGTATCTTTTTTCCTTTTACTGACGGTTCCCATTAAATTTCGTGTGACTGTCTATCTGTCTCGGGGTGGTTTGTTTTACTGTATCCTCATGCTGACGGATCTTACTCACATGTTCATGCTGATGCTGGCTCCAATTAATTTCATACTGGCTGACTCGGCTGAGTGTGATCGTTTATTATGACTCAAATATAGGTCCTGCTCACAAGTCCAAGAGTGATCTCCGATTGATGTGTCATCCAGCACCGGCAACCTTTCATGAAATTGCGAACAAATTTTTCCTGGTGGACACCCAATATTTTCTCCTTGCATTGGGTTCCTCAACAAACTGTGGGTCCTCTAGGTTTAAAATAGCGAGGTATCTCATAACCGTTCACCTGACGTATTCTGACTTCTCGCAGGAGTTTCTGATTCATTTTGACTGATTCCCCTGTCTTGAGTGTCAGATTTGTACCAAATATTTTGCTGACTCCTGCCGTGGCAAACATAAAGGGATATGACCTTATATAATAATGTCCGCAGATTGGACTGACGGTGGAGGTCTTGGCTATATCTCTTAATTATTCGTGTGACCAAGGGTTCTGTCAGGGGAAAATATTTTGACAGGTGTATCTTTATCCTTATCTCTTGGCATGGTAACATTTCTTCAATGGTAGGTTTATCATCTCTCTAGTTTTAATCACAGGGAAATGATCACCTGAACCCTTGCAAGAAATCGGCAAATAAATCAGTAGCCACCAGAACGGTCTTTACAACTCAGATCTTAGACATTACTGAAATAACTCAACCACAGCTCAAGACGGCCGCAAAGCAGCGCAGAACATGAGACCGGGCTGATAAGAAGAAGGTGACAGTTCCTTAAAATAGCCAAAAAGCTGCTATAGGGCTACTGCCACAAAAATAATTCAACAGTTGTACGAGATGGCCGAAAAGCAGCTCAGAACTCGTGACAGTCATTGAAGAGAGAAATAAAAATCGGCATCCACTCCGGATAGCTGAAAATAGCTTAGATCACAGGTGTGGTGCCGTAATTATAGAAAAAGGGGACGAGGGCTCATCAGGATCATTTTCCAGGTTCACTGGTACTTGTACACAGCTCAGTGTTGTCGTCCAACTTGATAGTCCTTTTGTCACACTGAGGTATATACCCCGCTTCCTTCAAAAATATTTGAGAAACTAATTCTCGAGGCAGACTTGTTTTCTGACAGATTCTTGCATATGACAAGATTGTTGCGGATTCGATTCTCAGATGCACTGCCATATGCTGTCATTTCACCATTTAATATTTTGCACAAATGTCGTACTGAGGGAGATTGGATGGCTTATACTGGAAACCATCGAGAGCATCTTGCAGAGGAAGACTGCGTATTATGCTTCAGAAGCTTCCCCCCTTAAAGAATTGCTAGGGGAAAACTTGGTACCTTATGCCGGAAGCGGTTGCTTACTGAAGAAGACAGAGTACCTTGCACGGGAAGACTGAATTGATTACCGCAAGGGAAGACTGAATTGATTACCGCAAAAGCTTCTCACTGAGATATGCGGACTGATTACCGCATATTTAACCATCTTAATATTTTTGCTCTTGATTTCTTGTAGGAAACGGGGTGTAGCAGGACTATCTTCCTTTCTGAGTACATGCCATATTTTTGCTTGCTTCCAGGTACATCGGGTTCCAAAAATTATCCTCAATGAAAAATTAATCTTGTATCTGAGCTATACCTTTGATAATACCTTGCACCCAATTTAACTTCTTGCTGAGTTTTCTGCTATGAATGGTGCACGCTGAGGGAGACTTGACACTCAGATCAGATATCCCCCAAATCTGAATGCAGTCGGCTGAGAATTCCATACTGTTGTGAGGAGTGCATGTTAATGCAAACTTTATCCAAGATTTCTTCTGTATTCAGACGAGCTATTTCAAATTTCAATATAGTCTGCTGACAATTCCATTTTATTTATCTGAGCTTCCAAATACATGCATTTCTTGCTAACTCTTCGGGTCCGATGTCGGATGATGAGCAACTTTAACAGGGGGAAATTAGGCCACACCGAAGGGCCAAAGAAAGAAACGAAAGAAAGGACTAAAATAAAAGCACACAAGCATACTAATAATATATCTAATCAAGCAACATCACATACCACTGCTACTCACATAATAATATGCATGCATATCTAAGCACTCAAATCTCGCGAAAATTTTGGTATTGCACTCTAATATGCTATGGCGGTGTGCACGAAAATTATATCCCTGTGTGGAAGGAGTTGGCGTAACCGAAGCTACACCAAGCACTGGCTGAACAGTGGCTGGATCTGGATGGATACACAGGTGAGGACGGACTTGACGATCAAGTAGCGGGACACAAAAGTCACGACCACTTCGTCATCGAGCGTACGAAGGGAGTCGTACCCGTCCAAAGAATGAAATGATGGCAAGATAATAGTGGAAGACGGGGTTTATGGGCATTGCCCTTTTCTGATAACAAAGATCAGCGAGGGTTGCCAAAGGGACGAGATGAAAGACATGGTTCATGATAGGAACAAGTCTATCACCGAAATAATATGGGTGGAAGGCGGAAAGATATTGAAGTGATACCTGAGCATAATTCCTCCAAATGGTGTCTGGAACACTCGTGCCAGGGCATCACTCTGCTGGGACAGAGGTGACGCGAAACGCCGAAAAACAGGTATGCAAAGAGGGATGGTGCAGGTAGTGGATTGAAACTTATACCACCTACACTCACAAGATAAACTGCTAACGACCAAATAATAATCTATATGCATGATGTGCGACAAACAAATGCAGCAATCAAATGCAACAAACCAACCAAACTTTATACTACCGCATTCTAACATTCGCGCGGTCTAGGGCGTCCTACAGCCAGACCTGCTCTGATACCAAGCCTGTGGCACCCCGGCTCAGAGAAACCGGAACGCCCCGTATTCCAGCCCAAAGATCGAGATGTCTTCTGGAATACAGCACTGCTTAGCATAGAACAAACCAACCTTCTATTATTACACGAATATGATTACAAGGTCTCCGATATTAAAAGGGGTTACATTGGCACGGTGACACTACGCCTGCCAAGGTTGCTCTATGCAAGCAGCAGAACAACTCGAGGCAGCGGAAACCTCTACTAGCAGCGGAATAATGAACGGCGATGATGGACTCCAATCCGTAGGGACCCTGGCTGGAACATTTATCCTAGCTCCCTAACACAGGAACCACACCAAAGCAAGCAAGCAATCCAGGCATGACCTGCAAACTGGCATGACACGCCAGGTCAGTACATTGAATGTACCTGCAAGCTCACCATAAACCAAAAGCATTCAAGACAAACAACAACATGGCATTAGCAAGTTAAATCAAACATGGGCATGATATTAACAGTACAACATGGCATGTAGAACTGAACATGAAACAACAAGGACAAGCATAGCATGAACATACGGGCATGATGATGCTACATGCAACATAATGATACTAACATGCACCAACTTACTCTGCTCGGGTTATCTCGTAACCATCACAAATATCCAACAACGCAATATCCCTGATACCACAGTGATCATTCCTGCGATCACAATCAACTTAACTCATCATCAAAGCGGGGTTGTTTTTAAGCACATTATTATGATTACTGTTGACTCATAGTGTGACCAACTACGAACTGGGCCCTTATCCGCAGGCGCGGCTATCGATAGATTTAATATACACTCTGTAGAGGTTTGCACACTGTACCCACACCACGGAACCCATGGCCTCGTTCTCCCATTCGGGTAGACCAACGGCGTTCCGACAAAACCGATCTACTGTCATGACACTCTCCCGGCCACTCCGACTCATTCCCAACTGGGTTAGTCCTGGGTGGCCCCGTGTCTACCAAAGACACCAACGGCCACCGTTGTGGTAAAAATAAATGGTCCCAAATTGGGACACGAGCTCAAAACAATACCAACAACGGGCACACAAGGTTATGTCCGCCTACCTGATCAGGGTAAGGCGTGTCCATAACCTTCCCTTGTTGAACGTATCGGCGAGAGGCATGACAATAGACCCAGTTAGGACCTTCCCATAAAGGTAAGTGTGGCTGCATTGGTCAGCTCGATATGGTGGCACCATGACTCAGCCAACAGTTGTTCAAGTTCATTATTATTCGGTTAAACTTGAATGCAATAAGCTAAGTCATAATAAAATAACATGATGCAACTACAATGCATGAACACGATATCAACATAAGAATGAAGGTGCACATAAGCATCGAGCATAACCACAGTGAAATATTTAACCAAATAAACATGGCATACTGACGAGCATGAATATCATAAGCATAATGCTACTCATGGCATACATGGCTACTAGCATCATAAGTAAACACCATGCAAGAGCATACTAGCATCAACAATAAATACCATGCAAGAACCTAGCAAGAATAGTACCAAGTAAGCAGTTAACTAGCTAGTTGCAACGGAACATGCATATCACTGTATAACAAGCATGCATCAAGGCTACTGCTAGCAAATACTTATACTACCAAACCTAACATGGGAATATGATAAGTTCAAGTAGTACAAGGTAACAAGAAGCATCAGATCATAGCATGACAGTGAACATGAAACCACGAGAATAACTGAAACAACGATAGCAGTAGCAAACAAGCAGATAGATAACAACAATCTTTTATTAAATATTCAAGTTGAAAACCATGGCTACTGCATGGCTATCATCCAAGTGGTTATTGTGGCTTGCCTGGGGTGACGGGATACTCCGGGAAGAAGTGCGGTGAAGCCGCGGAAAGAATCACCGGAAACAGTTCTCTCTCGGAGGAGGCTATTTACGGCAAGGGCAAAATGGTCATTTCACAGTGTCAAACCATAGTGAAATTCTTTCCAATAGAACGGGCTCGACGAGATGAAGAAGTGGGCTTTGGAATCACCTCAATCAGAGTCTCGAGCAAAAAGTAGTGATAGTTTTTCTGCTAGGGACCTATCTGTAAAAAGTTTGCTGCAAATAAGCCCCTAACTGAGAAAACAGAAAGCTGATTTTAGTGATTACGCTTTCGAACAGAGAAAACGCACTTCTGCATGAAGAAGAACAAAAATGCACTTCGTATTAAGAAAGCGTACTCCATAGGAAGGCGCCTCCACTTATCTGACTGGATAATGTTTTCAGAGGCTCACGGGTGGGGCTGGTCTCCTGGGTCATTGACAGGTGGGTCCTGCGCCTTATCCAAATGAATAGTGGCGGGGCCTGCTCCTGTGTGGCTGACGGGTGGGGTCCACGGGGAGGAGGGGCCCGCCTGGCCTCTGTCTTCTTTCTCCTCTCCCTGCCCTCGATGGAAACAGAGGAGGGAGTAGAGGAGCTGCCTCCGGCGATGGGCCAGCCAGCTCCGGCCGTCTCAGGCATGGGCAGAGGCACCGGTGGGCACGGGAAGCCGAGCCGCTCCCATCCAGAGGCACAGCTTGCGCCGGGGAGGACCAGGACAGCGGCGCCGCGCGGCTACGGCAAGCGGAGGAGGCGGCGGCCGGTCATGGGGACGGTGACCACAGGGGCTCTAGCGACTCTTGGAGGGATGGGAAGGCTCGCTGGACTCCGGGAAAGCCGAGGGTGGTGGCTAGGGGAAGAGAGGAGGTGCGGACCGCCGGAATCGAAGAGGGGCAGAGGCGGCGGCCTTGGTGGTCAACTACGGCGAGGAGAGGTTGTGGAGCTCACGGGAGAGGTCTAGGGGCTCTAGAGCGGTGCGGTGAGGCTGGTGGAGATGCAAGGAGGGGCTCCGGGTGGCTCTTATATAGGTGGGGCGAGGTGCCCGAGCCGGTCACCGCCGCACGAGCGCGGCCAAGGCGCTCGCGAGGTGCAGATCTCACGAGAGGGCGCGGGAAGGCGACGAGGGGGGTGCGGACGAGCCACAGTGTGTTACTATGCAGGGGGCCGAGGGCACAGGAGGGAAATGGCCAAGCGCCGCTGAAGCTCGGTCGGCCACAACGCTCTCGTGGGCGCGCGGCGACGAGGAAGCGGACGGAGCGGGCAAGAGGTCAGGGCGACGCAGAAGAACACGGGGAGGCTACTGGACACGGTGGGAGGTCGAGACGAGAAGGGAACGGACAAACACTGCGCCGAGGTCGAGCCAGAGCACACTTAATGCTGGCCAGGGTGGTGGTCACTACGCGCACTCGTGCACACAGTGCCATACTGTTTTCCAAACCATGTCTGGGGCTTTGTCCTTCCTGGGGAGGTTTCAACTGCTGTGGTAGAATGGTGAAAAGGGCTCTGGTTAAAAGATTATCTACCTCTGAAGTTTACTGCAGTAAACTTGATCATGAAATGGTGATCAATTGAGATAGGATTAGAGGCAAAAGAGTTGTCGGGGGTGATTAGCTTAGGAAGAACTACCATGCTGGGGAGTTTGGCAGGAAATGGACCAAGATTTAATATGGTTGCTTTGCAACTGCCAAATCTGGTCCAGAAATAAGATGATGAAGTATCAATCACTTGGAGTAACCACTTGAGCTGAATTTTGGTGTAGAAGGATTATTTGACCATATGAAGTTGCTGTAAAAAGATCATGCCATTTGGAGTTACCAAAGTGGCACTTCCTTCACAATGCTTCATTCTGGCCAGTAACATAGAAAATTTACTGAGGGTAAATGGCTAAGTGGATGGAGCCAAACCTTGGTGGAGAAGGTAGATGTAAATGTAAGAATGCCTTGGTAGATTTTCAGCTCAAATGAAGCAAGATAGAGTAGGGTTGCTTCACAAAGTGGAAATCTGACCAGAAAACAAGATTTGGAGCTGAGCTCACATAGATGATCTCCATGAGCTCTAATTTGGTAGAGACTCATGATTTGGTCAAATGAAGGATGTGACCAAGTTTCATCTCATTTGGACATGCCTAGAATATACTTCCTTCACAAAGTTCCTTTCTAGACAGAAACTTTGGAAAATCATGAAAAATATTCACTAGGCAAATGAGTGTGAAAATTGGCACATGTCAATGATATGGACATGAAAAGATGTCCAAGGAGTTTGAAGTCAATTGGGCAATGATAAATAGCACTTGCTTCACTAAGTGCCATTTAGGGCAGAATAGGAAAATGAATATTGGAGGATTATTTTTGAACATGGCAATGAGAAGTTTTGCCATATTTGATGAAGATATGACCCAAAACAATTATTAGAATTTATTTGGGAATTTTAGGAGTGACAGAAATATAGGTTGCTACACAACCTAGGGCAAACTGGGTTATTCCTTTAATAGAAAAAGGAATATCCCCTAGAACAGAATACTGAGGTTGGTCCAAGATGAAAATGGCAAGGTCTAGAGATAGATATGAGGATGACAAGCCACTCTAGAAAGGAAGAAGAGGTCATCTTCTGCAGTTTCCAGACCACATAGCCACGGAAAAAGAAAACCCAGACAAAAATCTCAGAAAAACAAAATAAAAAGAAAGGGCCAAAAATCGGGCTGTGAAGAGTGCGAAGAAAGTTTCGAGGAGTTGAAGAAATGTTTGACGACAGCCCCAGTGTTGATCTTGCCAAATATATGCAAGGATTTCCAAGTGTATTGCGACGTTCACGCTTAGGACTTGGAGGAGTACTCATGCAGGACGGAAGAGTTGTTTCTTATGCATCTCGTCAACTTCGACCGCACGAGTTGAATTATGCTACGCATGATTTGGAACTAGCAGCAGTAGTGCATGTGCTCAAAACCTGGAGACATTTCCTTATTGGGAATCATTGTGATGTGTACACGGATCACAAGAGTTTGAAGTACATTTTCACTCAAAAGGAGCTGAACCTCAGACAGAGGACATGGTTGGAGCTCATAAAGGATTATGATATGAAGCTGCACTATCATCGAGGCAAGGCCAATGTCGTGGCAGACGCTTTGAGCCAGAAGAGTTATGCCCATAACCTAGTAAAGGGAGGATTGCCAAAGGAGTTAGCAGAAGATCTCAGGGAGCTTCGTTTAGATATAGTTCCTAGAGGTTTTATTGCAACATTGGAGGTTCAGTCAAATTGCTGGGAAAGATATGAGAAGCCCAGAAGGATGACAAAGAGATTGCCGAAATCAAGGGGAGGATGAGTGAAGGAAAGGCCAAGGGTTTTCGTGAGGACGAACACGACACCTTATGGTTTGAAGACCGAATCTATGTGCCCAATGACGCCGAGATCAGGAAGTTGATATTACAGGAAGCACATGATTCACCATACTCGATACACCCCGGAAACACTAAGATGTATTTGGATTTTAAGAAACGTTTCTGGTGGACAGGAATGAAGAATGATATCGCCAAGTATGTAGCAGTATGTGATGTATGCCAGAGAGTGAAGGCGGAACATCAGAAGCCAGCAGGATTACTACAGCCTATGCCGATACCCGAATGGAAGTGGGACAAGCTTGGCATGGACTTTATCACCGGATTACCCAGGACCAGATCGGGATATGACTCAATCTGGGTAGTAGTGGATCGCTTGACCAAAGTAGCCCACTTTATCCCCGTGAAAACCATGTATACTAGTGCAAAGTTGGCCAAGATATACATGACCAGGATCGTATGTCTGCACGGAGTTCCGAGGACCATCGTATCAAATCAAGGAACACAGTTTACATCAAAGTTTTGACATCAATTGCACCAGACTTTGGGAACCAGGCTAGAGTTTAGTACAGCTTTCCACCCACAGACTGATGGGCAGACCGAGAGAGTCAATCAGATTCTGGAGGACATGTTGAGAGCTTGTGCGCTGGATTATGGATCCAGTTGGGACGACAACTTGCCCTATGCGGAGTTCTCGTACAACGACAGTTACCAGGCCAGTTTGAAGATGGCACCGTTCGAAGCATTGTACGGGAGGAGATGCTGAACACCGTTGATGTGGGATGAAGTAGGAGACCGTCAGTTGTTTGGGCCAGATCTGATCAAAGAGTCAAAAGAGAAGGTTAAGCTGATTCGAGATAGACTGAAGGTAGCTCAGTCCAGGCAGAAGAGTTACGCAGACTCAAAGCACAAGGAAGTAGTCTATGAAATCGGAGACAGAGCATACCTAAGAGTGTCGCCTCTGCGAGGAGTTAAACATTTTGGAGTTAGGGGAAAGTTTGCCCCAAGATTTGTGGGACCTTACCGTGTTTTGGAAGCCATGGGAGAGGTTGCCTACAAGTTGGAGTTACCCAAAGGATTGTCAGGAGTTCATGACGTGTTTCACGTTTCCCAGCTTAAGAAGTGCCATGCGGAGATGGCCGATATTCCTTTAAAATACACAGTGCCCCTGGAAGCAATTCAGTTGGATAGTGATCTGACTTATGAGGAGAAACCCATCAAGATCCTCGAGTTTGCGAGCAGAGTCACCCGCAGCAAAGTTATCAAGTTTTGCAAAGTTCAGTGGAGTCACCACACCGAGGATGAAGCCACCTGGAAACGAGAGGATGATCTACGCAAAGACCACCCACACCTATTTTCTAGCCAACCCGAATCTCGAGGGCAAGATTCACTTTAAGGGGGGTATGTTTGTAACATCCCAAATTTTCAATTTGGAATGTTATACATAGATCATATTTCATATCATATTTTATTGCTTTTGTGTGCTTGCGATCGTCGAAAATTCTAAGCAACTCAAGGACCCATGGAGAGAGTTGGGGATTTTACTGTTTTCGTATTTGAGTTTTCTCAAATACCGATACGGGGATCACTTTGGTTTTAATTATTTTTCTCTCCTAAAAATGTTTCTTAATAAAATATATGAGCAGAGATAATATGACTTCTCCAAAAAAAAATTGAGGAAATATATTAAAATCATTTTTGGTATTTTATTTGGATTTATTTGCGATTTTATTTGCATAAGAAAAATACGCGTTTTTCGTTATTGCATTTAGGTCCGAGAAAAATGTTCACTTTGTCCTAAATATTATTAGAGGACGGTGAAAATTTGTTTCGGAATTTTTCATGTCCGTTTAGTATTTCTTTATCTTTTCCTTTCGGCGTTAGGACCGTTTTAAAAAAAAGTTTTGGACCGAACTGGGACGAAGGCCCAACCGGCCCGCTGAGCCACCGCCTCGCCTCGCCCGCGCCGTGTCCGACCGGGACACCGGCCGGAGTCCGTCCGCCGCACGCGAGCTCCGCCCCCTCCCCCAAGCCAGCCGCCCCTCCCCCGACCCCTTTAAATACGCCCCCCACCCCTCTCTCGCCGCCCCCAACCACCGCCGCCGCAGCCACGCACCACCGCCGCCGCAGCCCGCGCCGCCGCATGCCGCCGTCGCCGCCTTGCCCCGCTGACTTGCCGGAGCCCGCCGCCGTCCCCGCCGACGGAGGTAGCTGCTGCCGATGTTCTCGTCGCTGCCGGTATTTTTTAAAAACCGTTCGGTTTTTTTAGTAAACCCTAGATCTGTTTTTTTTAATAGATCGGTTTGGTTTTTTCGGTTTAGTTAAATAGCGGACGTTCGTCCGTACGTTCGTTTTAACGAACGTTGTTCACCCGTTAGTCACAGACAACGAACGTTCGTTCATTAGCCTGTTCGTCTGTTTTACTTTTTTAGGGTTTTTCCGCGATTATTTTCGATTGTGATTTCTGCCGTATTCTTGTTTTTTTTCCTCGAAAGTCGGAATTAGGCGATTCAAGCGCCCAGATCTTCGTCTTGAAGCCCTCTTTCCGTTTAACCAACTTGAACAAGGTTTTGTTTATGTAAAATTTGAATTTAGATCAATCCACTAAATGGATCTTGTTTCTTTCGCAGTTTGAGTTCCGTTGCTCCGTTTGATTTGATTCTTTTTGCAAACCGGAGTTCTTAAGTTGAACTTTCTGGTTATATCTTATTATTTGGAGTTTCATCTGTGCATCCTTGCTTGATTTCTTATGTATGCTACTATTTTCTTGCGATGGAATTCTTGGAGTGCGAAGCGTGCTACTATGAGTCCCTAGGTTTTGTGAATCATCAGCAAGGCAAGTAACACTTTGATCATACCCTTTGTTACCCAGTTTTTATGCATTAGATCAAACCTTCACACATTGCATGAGTAGGATCTCTTAACTTGTGGGTCTGGGAAGTAGATTGGGGTAGAACCTATTATCTGCATTATTTTCAAACCCCTGGGAGTTACTTCTACGATATGCTTAGGTTGCCATGCTATGCTCGTAGACGTGGATTGGGTTTGAGAGTATCCATGACAGATGTGAGTTGTTAATTAATGGTTCAACTTAAGGTGGCTACTTGAATACACATCTGGGTGGATTGGTTGCAGGGCACCTGGACAATCCAGTGTTGTCCTAGGAAATCCCGGAGGAACCGTGTGATTATCCTATGGAATGCCACCCAGGCTCAAAGGGATCATAAAATTATTCGTGCTAGAAACTTCCGTGTGCAGCCAAAATGCCATTATGGGCTCTGGCATAGTATGAGTAAGTTGTGTGAGCTCTTTCAGTGGTGGACTAGCAGATTTAGGGGAAAGTAGGTGTACGGGTCCACCCGGGGTAAAGAGTAAATGCTTCTGAAAGACTGTGTCTCGGTCATCCGTTTCTCAAACACCATGCAGTGCGAGAAATCCAACGGAGGAGAACGAGTCTTGTGGGGAAAAGTGCACAAACCTCTGTAGAGTGTACAAACTAATCATGATTAGCCGTGTCCCCGGTTATGGACATCTTGAGTATCTGGTACTTGAATTATTGGTTGATCTCATCACTCTAAAATTAACTTGTTGGGTTAATGATGACTACTTTAATTGGGATGGAGTTGGAGGTATCTTCTCAATGAGGTTTCAACTACCTTGATAATTAACATAAAACTTATTCCTTTGTTGTAGGGAAAAATTGGCTTCATGCAAAAACTTTAACCTTAGAGCCTCCACCAGCCAAATATGCATATAGTGTAGCCTTTATTCTGTTACTTGCTCTACTATGTTATCTTGCCAGCATATTCCATGTGCTGACCCGTTTCAGGCTGCAACATGTTACGTTGCAGACTTTTCAGAAGAAGAGTAAGGTGTGCTAGGTCATTTGTCATGCACTCAGCTATGCCATTGGAGTTGATGGACTCACTTATCTTCCAAGTCTTCCGCTGTTATTTTGTTAGATGGCCTTATGCCATATACTTTTGTAATAAGTTCTCTTTGGAGACATTCGATGTAATAAGTGTGTGATTGCCACTCTGTTATAAATCCTTCAAGTATTATGTGTGTCAGCATTACCGATCCAAGGATGACACAGAACACAGAGACTTCGATCCATTCGGATCGTGGTCGCTACAGCTTGTGGGTGACTAGTAGTGTTGATTACATCTTGTAGTTGATTACTATTTGGTTTCTTTGGTGGAAGATTATATGTTCAGATCCATTATGCAATTTAATAACCCTATGATCTTGAGCATGTTTATAATTTGAGAGTACTTACCTTTCTTCTTTAGGTGACGGGATAAATCATGTTGCAAGTAATCATGTGAATTTGATATGTGTTCGATATTTTGATAGTATGTATGTTGTGATTCCCTAAGTGGTGTCAATGGAACGTCGACTACATGACACTTCACCATATTTGGGCCTAAGGGAATGCATTGTGGAGTAGTAATTAGATGGTGGGTTGCGAGAGTGACAGAAGCATAAACCCCAGTTTATGCGCTATTCCATAAGGGACCGATTGGATCCAAAAGTTTAATGCTATGGTTAGAATTTATTCTTAATACTTTCCCGTAGTTGCGGATGCTTGCGGAAGGCTTAATCATAAGTAGGAGGTTTGTTCAAGTAAGAACAGCACCTGATCACCGATCCACCCACATATCGAATTATCAAAGTAGCCAACACGAACTAAACAAACATGATGAAAGTGACTAGATGAAATTCCTGTGTACCATCAAGAACACTTTGCCTATTATAAGAGACTGTATTGGCCTGTCCTTTTCCTCGAAAGGATTGGGCTATCTTGCTGCACTTTTGCTATTACTCTCATTACAAAAATATCTTGCTATCAAACTACTCTGTTACTTACAATTTCAGAACATGCAGATACTACCTTGCTGATATCCACTTGTCATTTCCTTCTACTCCTCGTTGGGTTCGACACTCTTACTTATCAAAAAGAGCTACACTTGATCCCCTAAACTAGTGGGTCATCACGCACTTTGTATTGTACTTTACTATAAAAAAACATGCACGGTTTACATTCTGAATCGCTAACTAGAACTTGAACTATGTTTGTTTACATGTATTGTACCACCTTTTTCTTTTGGTTTTCTGCTCCATGGCGCAATTCATCGATACAAAATTTTACTCCCTCCATTCCTAACTATTTGTCTTTCTAGAGATTTCAACAAGTGACTACATACGAAGCAAAATGAGTGAATCTACACTCCAAAATATGTCTACATACATCTGTATGTTATAGTCCATTTGAAATGTCTAGAAAGACAAATATTTAGGAACGGAGGGAGTAGGAGTATTTCAAAGTCGAGGGCGGGGCTTTTCCCGGGCAGTACGCGCAGCAGTTTCGCCTAGCCGGTTTGACAGAGAGGAGGGTGAGGGACTATCGGATTCAACTTACTGCTGGAAAGGTAGGGTTGTGTGATTGGACGGTTCGTTACTGCTAGAAATATGGGGTCTTGTGATATGACGGCTTATAATAGTCATTATCACGTCGGGAGCGGTGCGAAACACGGCAGCCCAGTGAACCAGCTGGGGATAGCCATAGAAAACAATGTGATGATATGGCCATGAAAAAACAACTTACGTCCTCCTCTCGGTTTATCGCCATCTAGTTTCACCATTCCTGTGTTTTTAGTATCCTGCGAATCAAAGAGGCCCTTAGACTGGTTTAGGTCCGAACTTTTTTTCAATGTGTTATGTCAAAAATTTAATGAACGTGCTCCGGTTTCTATGAAAATAATCCGGTTTGCATGTGGTAATACATTTATTTATTTATTCTTCTGCGAGGGCTTTGCATGTAATTTGTTAGGTCTGAAATGTAAAGTACGCCGGCATGGTTCCATATGCTCCGAGTCATGCATGCACTATGACCCAGATGCTATATGTCTCACGTGTCGGCGAAAACAAGCATGTGGAAATAGCCTAGGAGTACATATAGGAGGAAAAATGCCGGGAAAATTATGTACTATGAAATCGCACGCACCCAACTAGTGGCGCTCTTATCCCTCGTTTCTCTCTCCTTATTCTAACTCAGCCGACGCGCCGTGGGTGGGGTGGGGATTTGCGAAGGTACTAGTAAACCAGGATGTAGGTAGTAAACCAGGATGAAGACAGTGATACGTCATACACTCATATGTGTACTACTCCCTCCATTTTTATATACAAGGCCACTATGAAATATACATTTTGCATCTATACAAGGCCACCAACAGTATTCGAGGCAAAATTAATGACATTTTCTCGTACTAACAACCTGTTTAATACTTGCATGCATGTAGTCATAATGACAGTCATCTCCTTCCTCCACTTAGTTTCTTTGCATGCATGCGGAGTATTAATGATCCCAGTAAACAAGAACAAAAGTTGATTTTTAAAGTTTGCATTAAATTTTACATTGGTACCTGTAATCTGAGTTTGTGGCCTTGTATACAAAAATGGAGGGAGTACATATTATTAACGCCACCAAATAAAGCAAGGGATCACACATGTCATTTACGACTGGAATAAAAATTCCATACACTAAGACATTAAGGCCAGGAGGCGATGCGGTGCTGGTTACAGGAGGCAAGAAGAAATATGCATCCATCCACGACCTCCTCCTCCTCGACTGAGGGCGCCAGCCCACCGAACGGCGGCTAAGTAGCATCGGCTTTCGTGGCCAGGTCCACGTGCTTCTGAACAATGGCGTCCAAAGATTCCAGCAGGTCAAAGAAGGCCAACGTCTTGATGTCCTCCCTGGCCTTGTAGTGGCCTATGTAGATGATTTCCTCGTATATGTGGATGTGTAGGTCGACGGTTTCTTGCATGGAGAGGCGCTGCACTGCGAGTGCGGCCTTGAGGCACACATTTTTCGTCGTGACCTCCGGTAGCTACAAGGCCACCAGTGCTTGAAAGAGTTCATCACCATGGAGATCGATGAGGGTGGCAGGTAACGAGGAGCCTGGGCGCGCGGGCTGGAGGAGTACGGCAAGGTCGTCCGCGCACTTCTTGGCGGAAGTGAACTTTTGGATGGAGCGGACAATCATCTCGTCCATGCAGGAGGAGAAGCCAGCGTCGACGAGGGCTATGACACCGGTGGTCGCCAGCACCGTCTGGAAACACTGCACGGTGTGGGGCCGCAGGCCGGCGTCTTGGATGATCTGGCACAACCAACTACCGCTCGTGTCCATCGACGCCATGGGTGCTTGTGGCTTTCGGTCACTTGTCTTGGTCTTGGATTGGAGTGAGCAGTGTTGCATAGAGACTAGGAGTAGATGTATTGGAGTGGTGTGGCGCTTGTATATGAGAATCCAAATTGCGTTGCATTAACATCATGATGGCTCCATTCTGCTTCTCCTATTAATTCCCTTTGCATGCCAATTGAATGAGGTTGCACCATTGATCGTTCAATGTTTCGGGAACCGCTACCCACCCCCTCCTTGGCATTCAATGTTTCAAGGTGTATCCACATAAATGCGTGTCAAAAAGAGACTACTTCATTGTGCACTGCAACCAAGGTGGAGAGGAAAACGAGAGAAATTAATATTTATTTGCTAATTAATACGATTGCATGCAATGAACTGACTGTTGCATGCAATACTAGAAAATAAATGCCACAAAACCGCCACACCACGCCCTTCCCCTACACATAAGACTGTCACGCGAGCGTTCGCAACTGCCACGTCCGGGTTGCGCTTGGCTCTTCGCCTCTTCGAGAAGTGGAACAATCGAAGATGTGTGCATTACGTTCCCTGCGGCAAGTCTTGCACCTCCTGCAGTCGGAGGCAAGCAATTGGGCGCTGGTAGGCGGCCGGCTTCTATTTCTGCGAGAGTAGCCCCAGGCCGATCTCTTTTTCTTTTTCTTCTTCTATTTTTCAGTTTCTTGTTTCGCAAGCTAATGCATTAGCATGCACCCTTTACTGAGCGTTCTTTCGCCTCCCCTTCTAATCAATGAAATATGCAGCTCGCATGCGTTTATTTCAAAAAAGAAGTCAAACAATGTTAGTACTACTTCTACCATACCGAATCAACTGTTGCATGTCCACCGCGTGGGGGAGGGAGAGCTTCTTGTTGTAAGCAAAAGCTTCTCCTCGTCTGCGAGCGACCGCACGCATGGGCAAGGGGGAGGGCGTATTAGTAATCCAACTTCTCCTTGTTGTACGAGTTGACGCGACACATCATAGCATGATTTTCTCAAAAACTTTTGTTTACAAATGCATGCATGACGTGAGTTTCCTGTGGATCCTTGCATCTGTTGATTTAATGCACCTTGAAGTATGAACATGTGATGATAAACATGTCACGGTTGAGAGCATATCCATTGTTTGGAGGCAGCACTGCCTCTAACACCGGCCCCATATGCGTGTAAACTTGTCTAAAAGACCCGTAGTGTATACTAATATCTGCTGCAGCCTCTAACATTTACCCCACCATAAGTTAAAATATATATTCATCTCTTGACCAGATCAGCATACAAACTTCAATCAACAAGATGACAGGTAGGGTCAGAAGATTATGTCAACCGAAAAAATACTTGTAGACGGCCAAGCATGGAGGCGACTCCAACGATTTTAATCTTAGAGGCATCCGGTCTGCAGTGTATGACCTTACACAATTAAGCGTCTACCTTGTACAAATAAGCACCGGTGCCTATTTTCGCAAGAATATATTTTATTTTTTATAGCCAACTGACTCAGCTCTATTGTACTTCCTCTAAGTCACCTTATGAAAACCAAATAATCCCAAAAAACTTAGGCACGATGCATTAACTCTCACGTCGTTTATTGTTTTTTGACATGAATAAATCAATCAACCAACAATAGATGTGGGGCATGTGTGCTTTCAATGACTTGAGACTACCAAACACGACATGCACTGGTCAGTTAATTGCATGCAATGCTATTAATTAGCAAATAAACATTAAGTTCTCTCATTTTCGCCTCCTCCTTGGTTGTGATGCACAACCTAAGATGACTTATTCACCTGGACGAAGGGAGTAACTTTATACTATCTCCCCTACACATGAAACTGGCATGGGAGTGTTCGGGTTGCGCTTGACTCTTTGCCTCTTCGAGAAGTCGAACAGTGATGGTACTACTATAGTATGATTCTGACCATCTGACGCCGACTGAACTGCTGCATGTCCACCGCGTGCGGGAGGGAGAGCGTGTAGCAAAAGTTTCTCCTCGTCTTGCCAGCCACCACCCTCATGGGCGAGGGAGAGGGCGAGGACGTTCTAATCAAGCTTCTCCTTGTTGTACGAGTTTACACAACACATCAAAGCAGTGCACTCGATATATTTAAAAAAAATGTGTTTACCGATGCATTAAATACAATGCATGCATGCATGCCGTGTGTTTCCTTTTCGATCCTTGCATGTGTTGATTTAATGCACCTTGAAGTAGTATGAATATGTGATGGTAAAACTTTCTATGCCCCGGCCCTAAAGCGAGAGACGGTGGTGCACGAGGAGGGCGAGATCATGACAACGGAATAGGACCGGACATCGGAGGTCTATATCGACCTCACCTTGCTCCAGTGCCCCTTGTGCCTCCGCCCCTTGAAGCCTCTAGTTTAAGAGGTTCAAATACATCTCATCCGTTCGGCTGACCGAGCAAGGTGTGGGTTTCTTGATTGATGTGATTTTTGACTGATTTGTGCACTTCAAGGGAGGCCACCTGGCCTGCGCGGACTGCCGCGGTGAACGCCCCAGGAATCGGCGGCAGTGCAAGAAGTGCGAGCGCGGCGGCGGCTTCGACGTGTGCAACATTCCATGGACGCCGTCCTCTCCTCGGCGAGGCTTGAGTGCCCACACGAAGGTTGTGGGCTCTATGTTACTTACCCGAAGCTCGCCGATCACCAAAGGGTGTGTCCGCTCACGCCCTACAAGTGCCCCGTGCCCGGCTGCGGCTACGAAAACCTGCCGCCGGCGCTCCCCCTCCACATAAACACCGTGCACCCGATGCCCGTGCACATCATCTAGTACGGCAAGGTGCTCCAGCTATAGGTGTCGGTGTCGGAGCCGAGGCGCTTGCTGTTCACGGAGGAGGACGGCTGCGCGTTTTTCGTGGTCGGCGGGGCGCTCGACATCGGCGCGCCTATTACCGTGTCGATCGTCTGAATCCGAGCAGGAGCGTCCGCACCGCCGCATTACGCAGCCAAGATGTGGGCGTACGGGCCGCTGGGGTCGCCCAGAGGCACGACCGACGCTGTCAAGGTGGAAATAGAGGTGACAAGCAGCAACGAGCCCGGCGCCATCACCGTGGAGGAGCTCACCTACTTCACAGTGCCGCCCAAGTTGCTGGCCGGGGCTAGCGATTCGAGGATGGTGTCCCTCCACATTCAGATAGACAAGCTCACCTCCTAAATGATTCCACGGTGCCTCCCATTTGTCTTAGTACTAATATGATAATATATTCCAACATCAGATCAGCAGTCGAAGTAGGGTTTAGTATGTTTAGCTTAAGAGATGGAGGATTTTGATGGCGATGCAGCAATTACTTCAACATCAGATCAGTAGCTAAAGTAATTTCCAACGGTCGAAGGGATATTTTGTGCCCGTTGGATATAAGATCCTTCATGTAAGAAGTAAACATAAACTGGTAGAACGCCCGTGCGTTGCTACGGGATACAATGCATGTATTTGAGTGACTCAACAACAACCATCACGTGGCTTTTTTCCTCTTCACTCGGACCAGTCCGCCTAGTGGACTTCTTGTATTTTTTGTGAGTTGTGTATCCACTCCAATAATACTATTGTCAAGTACCTTTAGGGATGAAGATCTCGGAAAGAACCTTCTCTCTTAACCCCTCAAAAAACGTAAACCTTCTCTTTCTCCACTCTTCTCTCTTAAAGGCCCATCTTTAACTTCTACTACTTCTATAATACAGGTAGTACCCGTCAGTGTGGCCATCTACGCCTCGTAACACCCCGACGTAGGTGTGTGCGTGGGAAAAAGGGAGAGTGTCGATGTACTGCGTGTGAAAAAAAGACTAGTCAATGGCTCACCACGAGGCTATTCCTGGAGAATGCACCAATAACCGTAAGATCTGCATCCGACGGTGCCAACTATTGGACAAAAACGTGAGTAAAAAAAGAAGTGCCATGGCATTTAACAAAACTTCCACGCCCGCGCTTTGCTACACTCACGGACATATTTTTTTACTATGTTTACAGGGTGGCTTAGCTAGAATGACATGATTGGAAGAAAATTCCCCTCCCCTGCCCATGAAACTGCCACATGAGCGTTCGCAACTGCCATGGTTTGCTCCTATGTGTGATCTTCATTTTTTTGAAGCGATCTACAATAAAAGGTCGGCCTTTTGGCGCGTGGTAGGCGAAGGATCTTGGCCTTGTCGGGTTGCTACTACTCGCGTGCGGTCGACCATAAGCGATGTACCAAGCCGATGCGCATCGCTTCGGTGAGCAGCGGGCCGGACAATACCATCTATTCATGCTAAGCGGCGGGCCGGACCGACCGTGTGTTGGTTCTACTGCTTACATGTGGTCGCATGTGTCAGTGACGCACCAAGCCGATGAGCGGCCCTTCGATGAGCGGCGGGACGAACCGACCATGTGTTAGGGCGACGCCAGCGCGACAGGCTGTAAGTTTGCCGCCTAAATTAATTTGTATGTAAAGGGTGATGCCCGCAACCTCTCGGAGGAAAAAATGAGTACTGCTTACCAACTATTGGTACTATGCACGTTTTTATATGGTTGACTATGTATGACATGGAAACACGTTGTTGGCTACACTATTAACCATGCTCAAAGTACTAGTCCCACGTCCTCTAACAAATCTTTCAACATGCGTCAAATTATCAATAGGGCTAACTCTCATTCGAGAAATGTGATCCATCGTGTACACGCGCGTGGGTGTGACGGAGGCAGTGCGTGCATGCGTGCACCTCTTCTCTTCACTACTCAACGTGTACGTGCAATGCACGTGAATTTGGAAGTATATTAAGTGCATGCGGATATTAAGTAGGATATTATTTGTGTGTTATTATGTGATTAGCACTATATTTGGTTGCACGCTAAACGTGTTGAGCGCTCGACATTGAAGCGGTCAAGACCGTTGGATTGACATGATTCGATGGCCGAGATTAATTGGATCTGCCTATTTTTGGTCTTTTTTACATTGGTATAGATGGTATATATATATATATATATATATATATATATATATATATATATATATATATATATAGATTCATGTCCTCCACGGCTCCAACTAATGGATGTGTTAGAGAGAGAGAGGGAGATGGTGTGTCACACATGCCTCTATACATATGTTTTTGTCAAAGAGAGTCCTAAATACCTAGTATATGTATGTGGAGTGGGTGATATAGGAGAAGAACGGGGAAGGGATCGTTTACGCATGTATCGATAGACACGGACAAAGGGAATAACTTTACGAATGTACGAGCGCTAGGAAAGAGTGAGGGGTGCATGTTGGGAGATTATGCGAGAGGCCAACCAAGCGAATACAAAGGAAGGAGTACAAGAGCAAGATCGATAATTAAAGAGAGGGGACGATAACGTGTGTGGGCGCGCTTGTCTGGTCGATAGACCAAGCGGAAGGGATGGATGATGAGATGGGGATGGCAATTAATGTGTGTGTGGCAGGCGGTCCTATGTAGCTAGAGTGGTCGTGGTTTGGTCGATGTGTGCGTGGGTGAAGAGGGGGAGACTTAACTAGAGATATATATTGGACATTTTGTGTGGGGAGATAGCAAGAGACCTTGGTGCACATAGAGGGAAATCAATTGGTGCACATGCTTGCATGTGTTAGAGATAAAGAACATCTGGAGTTACCAAGAGAGGGAGATGTGGGGGGGAGGGGTACAACAACTAGCTTGTGACACCGTAAGAGTGCAAGATGGATAACAATAGAGGGGGTGCAGCTAGCTTGTGACAACTGTACGAGTGCAAGATGGATAACAATGGAGGGGGCGACACTGCCCGCGTGCCTCGGAGTTAGGACGGGAGGCATGGATGACGAGAGGAGGGGAGGGACTATGTGTGTACATGTTTGTGTGTCGTAGGCAGGCCTGGCTAGCTAGAGGGTATATCGATCGTTGTGTGTGGGAAAGATGGAGACGTAGGGAGATCGTGGGAGACCGACCTAAGGAACAAGAACGTGTGTGCATGATGTAGAGGATGCAAAGTGGCGGGAAGTGCATGTGCATATATGCATGCACAATATAGGAAAGTTATTGGATATCAACAAAGGGAGGAGGAGTGTGTGTGTGTGTGTGTGTGTGTGTGTGTGTGTGTGT
>LR738714.1:110297258-110311889 GCA_902687465.1 Secale cereale | reverse complement strand
AAAAGACTCGCAAAAACGATAATCAGTACAAGAGTGGATTCAAATATTTGAACAAGAGCTAATGATGTTTGTAAGTCATGTATGCATGAATATAATACAGACATGCCTGGCATGGTTTTGAATCAAACATGCTACATACTATACTCACATCAAACAAGGCCAAATCGATTTGAATTTGCGATACCGATGGCAGACATCGTCTCACCACCACTGCTCACCACATTGCATATGTGCATGGCCATAACTATTCTAATTTCAGATAACGTGTGGTTTTCAAAGCTAACATCTAAATGTTGTGTGTGGGGGCGGGGGGGTGCATTGTTGTGTGTGTTCAACACATTAGACATATGAAGACAGTGTTTAGATTACTCCGAACATCTTGCTACCTAGACCAATGTACTGTGATTTGAATTTAACATAAAATGGATACTAATATTTTAATTGGAGATCATATAGTACATGTAGTTCATATGTTCATATAAGATGGAAGATCAAAATGTAGGACTACATCCAATATAAACCGCAAGGTCACCTAACAATATATTCGAACTCAACATAATGTAGATCCAAAAACTAAAATTCAAGATCCTGGTATTCGTAATCGTATAAAACGGGACATGACTCTTTCTGGTGGTGGGAATTGATTTGTTTTTGTTGTTGGTGAGGGAAGTGCGGATTGATTTGGAATTGTACAGGTTAATCTTGTTCTCCCATTTTTTAGTTTTGTCTTGTAGTTTTTCATTCGCATTTGTAGCAATATAGTAAAAGGGGCCATCCTCGCAAAAAAAGATAAGAAAAGGTAAAAGGGGACATGACTCTCTTGTGTCTTGAATCAAGCTGGCAATGGTTAACCATTACCCGTGTCCCCGTGGGTAATTACTCTATTAGGGGGCGGGGATGTGCCAGCTTTAATATCCACGGGGAAGCTTGTGGGTCAAATACTTTACCCAGCGTGTATGACGGGGATGGGGATGGGATAGCATTACCCATGCCCGTTACCCGCCTTACCCGTGTAGGCCTTACATGCAGGCTCAAAAATTAGTAGACCCCATGTAATTCATGCCCTTACCCACTGATTTTTTTCACCCATCCCACCCCTTTGGCCAAAAAGCCCGAGGAAAACCCTAACCTATACACAACATACTATTTACTGCGCTGAAATGCTATTTTTCTACTAAAATGCTATATAAGGTTATTGCTGATAGCGTATATGGGTTTCCCCACGGGTATAAAAAAATCCGACGGGGATGGGGATGGGAATATTTTTATCCCCGCAGACGGGTACAGGGATGGGGACGGGCATAGTAAGGCTGTCGCGGGGACGAGGATGGGAGTCCAATACCCGCGTGGGTAATCCCCATTGCCAGCATGAGTCTTGTATGAGCTATGTTTTTGTACACGTTAAGTTTGTTCTGCCGAACATGGAATGTGTGCCTTGTTATCCTAAAATTTTCGAAGCTAGAGTATCTTTGTCTCTTCTGCTGCAAAACTCCCGCCTCTTCAACCCGCGTCACGCCTTGTTATCCTGATATTTTGACGGCCGCGAAAACTCCCTCCTCATCTGAAACGGTCGCGCAGCCCAGACACGTGAAATCCCCCTTCTAACCCTCAGCAAAAAATGTTGCCTCGATCTCGCGTGGTCAAAACCGGTGGGGGTACGTTCGTAACTTGCCCCACATTTCGGACAAGCGCGTCCCTAAGCCACGGCTCCCTCTACCTTCCCCTTGGTTCCCCCCTTTCGCACACCGAGGCCGCCAAAACTCGCGAAACCCCCACTCCTTCGCCGGCATCTCGACCGCCGCCCATCCGGAGCCTCTTCCCCGACGATGTCGTCCACCACATCAGCTCGCCGTCCCTTATCCAACGCACCTGATGAGGCTCCATCAACGATCTCTTCATCCCGCCGGTTCAGCCGCCCCGTCCTGCTCCTCCAAGGAACTGCCCCGACATTTTCCTTGTCTATCGCGCCACCTCCATCCCCACATCGCCGCCTTCACCTGTCCGACCGGAACCATAGCACCCTCACCAATTCCTCCGACGAAGTCGAGGCCTACTCGACGCCACCAAGGAGGTTTTTCACTCATCGCTGCATTTTATCTTTTATTCGATCTCACGGGGCTGTCGGTGCTCGATACCGAGCAGCAATGGCGGGTCTCCATCGACGGTGCCGTCGCCAGCCACTTCCTCCATGGCGTCCCTCCCCCATGTCCTTTCTCCCTTGGCGGCGACATCCACGCTAGTAGTAGCTGCTGCTGCTGCTCGGGCTCTTGCTCGCGTTGTTGCTGCAGCTATGTCACTCGCTCGTGTTGCGGATCTGGTCTTGTTGTCGGTCGCGCTTCTGCTTTGCTCTTGCTCTCCTTTGTGCTGCTGCTCTACTCTACTCTTCTCTTGCTCACGCTGCTGCTGATGCTACACGGCCTACTGCAGCTACAAGAGTTGCTGATTTAGCTCTCGGTCGCGCTGCTAATCTGGGCGCAGTTGCTGCTGCTGCGTGAGCTGCTCTCTGCTATTGTGGTCCCTGCTTGAGCGGCTGCTGATTTAGATCACTGCTTCTCTTCTACTAGTGCTCGAGCGGCCTAAACTTCTATTGCAGTGCTCTGCTACTCGTGCAATCAGTTTCTTCAGTGAAATTCAGTTTCGATAGTAAAATTTAGTTTCTTTAGTTAATTTCAGAGTCAACAGTATTTATACTATCTATTGGAGCAGCTGCCGCGCGGCTGATGCATTCTACATCTAGCACTTTTTCTTGATTATTTTACATCATCTATTGCAAATGCTATTAGAATCCCACTTTAGATTAACGCTGCATGTCTTGTTCCGCTTCATCCTCGCCGTCGTACACCTCACCGGAGTTGCTCCAACGACGGAACCGTCCATCACAGCGGAGGAGTACCCTTGGCGCCGTCTCCAGAGGCCTCAGATCTTCTTCCCCGCCTACGACAGTCACACCAGCCACACAATCATCCACGTCCAACCCAATGATGCTGAGGTCGACAAGGCTACACCAAAGAGGTTGTACACTCATCGCATCACTTTTTTACTCTAAATTCATGTTCATTCCTTTGGGATCCTTTGGTTCAAGACAGTTGCAAATCTAGAAAGAAATGAAGGGTGGTCACAATGTTAATAGGGAGAAAACTAAATGCCCTTTTGAACCACAATTTGAATCGGTTTAGCAGTTGCAAATCTAGAAAGGAATTCCTATGCATGAAGAACATGACTAAGGGGCTGTTTGGTTCCTATGCACACCTTGCTATACTTTGCCACACCTCACCTTAGGCAAGTTTCACCAAGTTAGGTAGGTGTTTGGTTCTAGCCATACTTAAGGCAAGAATGTTTTTATCAGCAGTGAACCCCATATGTCATAGACACAAAAAGTGTGGCAAGATTCCCTCAAGCAAGCCAAAGTGTGGCTAACAATTTGAGCAACTCAAGGTAGGCAAGGGTGGAAAAAATCATGTGCCAATATATGGCAAAGGTAGTCACAATCCATACAGTCCCTAAGTGTATTAGTGGCATATAATAAGATTCTAACTTCACATTTTCATGTGGTTTGACTATAATTTGACCATGTTTCTCTCCATTCATGTGTTCTTCCAATTCATGTGAACCAAACACCCTGGTTGACAGAAATCTTGTGTTTGCACATGCCCTATTTTGCACGTGCATTCCTATCATGTTCCTGTGTTTTTTCTGTCCCTGCGTTTTTAGAATCCTCCAATTCTAAGGAGCACTTACAGATTTACTTCACTTACAGATAGGTGTCAAAGACAACTATGTGTGTTTTGTCCCACTCCTGTTGTGACGTCGTCCACCCCACTTGAGGTGCGCCATCAATGGAAGCGTCCACCGCAGCAGAGATCCCCCCTGCAGACCTCCTTTTGCTGCCTCAGATAATCTTCCCCATTGTCGGCAGCCACGCCAACTGCATTACCATCATTGACTGAGTAGATGAACCTGAGGACTACACAGTTCCGGAAGAGAGGTCGCACTCTTTCCTATCTGCTTACGTTATACATCAATTATTATTACGTGCTACTTTATCATCCTTTGCACCTCTTAGACTCCGAGTCAGGTCCAAACTAATGTTCAAAATTGATTTTTTAATATGCATGTGGGGCACATATTGAGGCAGCAACAAATAGTATATCTGTCTACTACCTGGTTCATCTCGGGTCTTCTATATGGTTCATGTTGGGTGGGCAACAAACAGTAGAGGAGCCATCGTCTGTATTTTTAAACTAAAGCTATCATCTGCCTGCTATCATTAGTTTTGGATCTATCCACTCGTTTCTACAATCAGTCTTGATTTCTCCATGCACCCCTTAGGCCTTACATAATCTAACTATGTTTCTTTATTATGCATGTCAGTTATTGTACCCAATCCTTCCAAACATGTGGAGAAAAAGATAAGACCATTATGTGGGAATATAATGGCATGCAGACACGGCTCCATGGTGGGTGCAGTGCCCCCCTCCCCCCATTCCAGATTGTATTCCAGAGGAAGATAACTGTTTAGAGGGGGATTCAGAGGGAGCCGACCACTCCTATTTACGCCCTGAGGTGTTTACTCTAACCTGGCATGCTGATGTTGGTCATATCATGCATATCGCACCTCGTATTGCTTACTTTATACTCCCTCCGTCCCAAAATAAGTGAATCAACTTTGTACTAACTTTGTACTAAAGCTAGTACAAAGTCGAGTCCCTTATTTTGGGATGGAGGGAGTACATCTTATATGTCATCAGCTTAGTTTAGATTTGCTTTGTGTGAATGCCACCAGTTTGGTTTCTATATCATATATGTGAATTATGCAATGTCGTCTTGTTTAGCCAGGCATCATATATGTGAATCATGCTATGCCATCCTGTTTAGTCAGTCATGGTATATTTGAATTGTATCGTGCCATACTATTTGTCGACAATGTTTGTCCATTCATCTACTCTTCCTGTGCATCAGCCATTTGAGTCGGTGATGGGAAAATCTCGAGTGCAAACAAGGTCCTTTGAGCAGTCTGTGCTACCTCTCAATGCAGAATTCTTGCTGGTTACAGATAGCTCCTCAGAGGTGGATTCAGAGACAGATGACCATTCGTATCCCCCCCAAGGTATATGCTCTAACTTCGCAGGGTTATATTGCTCATATCATGCATGCGGTGTCTTGCATTGCTATGTCATCTGCTTAGATTAGACATGCTTTGTGTGAATGCCTCTTGTTTAGTTTCTATATCAGATATGTGAATTATCTAATGCCATCTTTCTAGCCAGATATCTTATATGTGAATTATGCCACGCCATCCTATGTAGCCACACATCATATATGTGAATTATCTCATGCCATCATTTTTTTCATTACGTATTCCGTTTGTATACATTTTTTGTATATTGAACTACTCCTCATGTGCATCGGCCACTTGAGTCGGTTATGGAAAAATCTGGAGTGAAAACAAGGTCTTCAGAGCATGCAATGGTACCTGTTGAAGCCTATATCTCGATGGTTACAGGTAGATCCTCAGAGGATGATTCAAAGAAACATGACTAGTCGTATGTCCCACCTGAGGTGTATGCTCTTAACTTGCAGTGTTTATATTTTTCATATCATGCATATGGTGTCCTGCATTGCTTAGTTTTGACATCATATACACAATGTTCAAATGCCAACTGCTTAGTTTACATATCATATATGTGAGTGCCAGCTGCTTAGTATATCAATCAATTATGTGAATTATAGCATGCCATCATGTATACTCAGACAACATGTATGTGAATTATTTCATCCCAACCTATTTTAGAAAGACATGATATAGTTATGTCATGTCATCCTGTTTAGATACTCATCATATGTTGAATAATGCCATTCTATCATGTTTAGTAATCCATGATATATCTAAAACGGTGTCATGCTATCATGTTAAGTTAGCCATCATATATGTGAAATTGTGTCATGATGTCATGTTTGGTTAGAAAACATATATGTGAATAACCGCATTTGTGTATCCATTCATTTTCTTCTTGTTTATCAACCATTTGAATTGGAGAGGGTGATGGAAGTATCTAAGGGAGTAAAAACATGTTGTTCACAAAAGACGGTGCTACCCGTCGATGCAGATAGAACCATGGTTGTACTGGCCCATGAACTAGCCCCACCACACATAACTGAGACTCTTGCAGATTGTACCCCTACACCGTTGGACAGAGGACCGGCTACATCCCATCTAACCCCAACCCCAGCAGATAGTAACCCAGTTCTAGCTAACACAGCACCATGTCCACCATAAAGTACCCCCACACGAGCAGTTAGTAAGGCAACTGCAGTGCCCAAAGCACAAAGACCACTACAATGAACCTAAACTCCGTGTTTAAAGCAGAAGAGCAACTGTTGTCAGGTCAGATTCTGTAGCTGTGGTGTATACTCCTTTGCTCTTGCATCACTATATTTACTCATACCAACTAATTTCGCATTTGAAGGATCCAATTGAAAATCCAATAGCGCAACAGGTATGTTTTAAACCTACTAGCAAGATGCCCATGCATTGCACGGAACATCAAGGTGCATTTATATGAGTAGTTTATATATCCTATGGGAGATAAGGATGAACAAGGGAAGGCCTTATCTATAAATGTGGAGAGGAGTGCGGGTATATTTTTGTAAAATTTTCATAGTTTCTTTCCTATCCGTTAGATATAGATCGGACTGTTGGGGATCGTTGCAGAAAATCAAAAAGTTTCCTACGCATCACCAAGATATGTCTATGGAGATTACTAGCAACGAGAGGGGAGTGCATCTTCATACCTTTGAAGATCGCGATGCGGAAGCGTTGCAAGAACGCGGATGAAGGATTCGTACTCGTAGTGATTCAGATCACGGTTGATTCCGATCTAAGCGCCGAACAATGGCGCCTCCGCGTTCAACACGCGTGCAGCCCGGTGACGTCTCCCGCGCTTTGATCCAGCAAGGGGAGAGGGAGACTGATGGGCCTCGAACCCCTCGTTGGATTACCCCAAGTGGAAGGTGTAAGATGCAGTAAGTAGAAGTGTTTTCCCCTAGCAAAGATGCCAAGGATCGAATCCCCAGAGACTCCTAGGTTCAACAGGTAGGTGTCAACTGCTAACGGCGCAATTAGCAATCAACGTGGACCTGCACACAGATACAAATAACTTTGCTCCCAACGAGTACAGAGAGGTTGTCAATCTCTCCGGCCTTGTAGTTCACAAAGGGTTAAAAGCAATATGATAGTAGTGATAGATAGTAATTTGCAATAGTAAATAAAATAGCGAAAAGTAAATAGTGTATGTGATCAATGATAGTAATATGGACCGGAGTCACATGATGTTCACTAGTGATGTCTCTCTCCCAAAAGACGATAAAACAGCTATGTGAGGTAACAAATTACAGCTGGGCAATTGACAGGACCACGAACGCAAACCAATGCTGACTACATTGCAAGAAAGGTTGAGGTTCAAAGCATGGGCGGTACGCCAAAGTAAGTAGACCGAAATCCATCTGCATCTACTACTAATCATCCACCTTGAGATATCTATCCAGAACATCTCGCTGGTATTAAGTTGCGAGTCCCACCCATAGTGTAAACTCAATGCAACAGACAACTGCATTAAAAGAACTTTGCGTAAAGTAAACAATCCTTGCACCCGCAGGCACAAGCACCGTTGTTTTCCCCCTTGTGGCAACAGCACATCCCCTAGACTCATGTTTTTGTCACTCAAGCTAGTCATCGAGGGGCATGAACCCACAATCGAGCATAACGTTCCCTCTTGGAGTCACTACCTACTACTTGGCCAAAGCAATAAATAACAACGGAGAACATGCAAGAATTACTTATGAACTAAAATATAAAAGAGGTGAATCAAATATATTACTCAAGATCAATCTGAACATAATCTCATAATCCATCGGATCCGAGCAAACTCAAGATAGCAACAGCATAAGGATTACATAGGTGCCTCGATCATGTAGGGCAGCTCACGAGGACTAATTAGTGAAGCACAAGAACGGGAGGAGAACATCACATAGCTACTGGTCATGGACTCATGGTCCAAGGGAGACTACTCACGAGTCATCCGGGAGGCGTCCATGGTGGTGGAGAAGCTCCCGATGGTGATCCTCCCCTCCGGCAGGGTGCCCGGAAGAGTTCTCCGGGTGCTCCCGATCTTGGAAGCGGCGGCGGCGGCGGAACAGAGATGGGATCGCGAAAAGAAGTCTTGTTTCAAGGGTTACGGGGACCCTTTAAATATCTGCCAAAGTAGGGCACCGGGGGGCTCTCGGGGGGCCGAGGCGCCCCCCCGGCGCGGCCCAGGGGGGCGCCCACAGGGCGCCTGGAGCCCCTGTGCCCCCCCCCCCCAGGCTCCCCTTCGGAAGCAGTGTCGTTCCCAGAACGCTGATTTTTTATATATTTTTCTGTATTTTTCTGGGCAGTTCTCAAAACGTGAAAACCTGAAATACAAAAACAGCCGAAAACAGAAACTGGCACTTGGGTGCACTGGATTAGTAAGTTAGTCCAAATATGATCAAAAGTGTATGGAAGTGTATGAATATCATAGCAATATCACCCAAAAGTGGCATGGAGCAAGCAGAAATTATAGATATGTTTTGGACGTATCAACATCCCCAAGCTTAATTCCTGCTCGTCCTCGAGTAGGTAAATGATAACAAGAATAATTTCTGTGGTGACATGCTATTAACCATATAAGACTTTCTCATAGTCATATGACAAAAGCTTACTGAGACAATGATTCTTAAGTAATTAAGTTGTCTCAAGAGAAAATCACAAATGACTGAAAGTTTTACAACATGAAACTGAAACATCAAAAAGATTTGCAATGAACATGATGTGCAAATATGATCAAGTGATATCTAGCTTGCCCCCTTTAGTGATGCAAAACATAAATGCAAGGGCACCTTCAAGGTTTAAGTGATGACTAGATACAATTATTTCAGAATAAACGATATCACAATCATGCAAAAGACAATGCTACTTTGGGACAATGCACATTACACTCAGAATGACAATCATGCTCTCAGTAGTTGATGATTGAAGTGCTAGAGCTTTTTATTTTGAAACATGGAAGCAATTGTGTCAACGGTAGTAGTACTTCATATGTGTCATGTATAAAACATCTTATAAGTTGCAAGCCTCATGCATCGAATACCAATAGTGCTCGCTCCTTGTCCTAATTAGCTCGGATCCCCATGGGTTATCATTGCATTGCATATGTTTTAACCAAGTGTCACAAAGGGGTACCTCTATGCCACCTGTACAAAGGTCCAAGGAGATAGATCACATTTGATTTCTCGTTTTTGATAAATCTCAACTTGAGGAGATCCATACCGGGACAATATAGAAAATAGATGATGGACTCCTCTTAAATGCATAAGCATATTCTCATGAGAGATTGAGGATTAAGGTCCAAGCTAAAACTTCCACCATGAGGCATGGCTTTGGTTGGCGGCCCAATGTTCTTCTCTAACAATATGCATATTAATTCAACCCACGGTAAATCACCCTTACTTCAGACAAGACGAACACGCATAGCAACTCACATGATATTCAACAAAGTGTGATAGTTGATGGCGTCCCCAGAAACATGGTTACCGCTCAGCAAGCAACTCATAAGAAATAAGATACATAAGCAACATATTCTTACCACAATAGTTTTTAGGTTACTTTCCCATGAGCTATGTATTGCATGATTAATTTGCTTAGTGCAGGTGGAGGTTAGCAAAAGACTGGGAGTGACCAACTAAGAGAGCAATGACGGTCATAATCATGCAGAGCGACAAAGCAATATTGAATCAGGCATGGTAGTTATATCGCTACCTAGAAACAAAAGATCATCAAGGCTTGACAGACTTTCTTTACAGTCTTGAATATGCGTGAGCATACGCCAAGTCAATCAAAATAAATTCTCGTAGGAAGATATTAATAAACCATACCACATCATAGGCAAACAAACCAAGTTGGTACTCCAATAACACATTGGGAATCCCCCGGCTATTTGAGATTAACCATAAGAAAACCTGAACTACTAAGCACCATCATGAAAGTAGCATATTTATCATAGACATATTAACCCATGCAACGGAAGCAAACTCTCTTAATAAGGTGAGCATGGTAATTAAAAAGAGTTCAAGCAACCAACTAAATAAAAGCTCTTGAAAAGATAAGCATGAATACTAAGAGCAAAGCACGATAGTAGCTATTAAAAGATAAAGAACACACACAGCATAGATAGACATGAAAATTCTATGTAATGTTCTAGGCAGAGGTGGAGCGTGTTTCTCTCCCACATAAAGGAATGCTGAGTTCCGACTTGTTATGAAAAAAACTAAAAAGAAAACTAAAAGCAAGACGCTCCAAGCATAGCACATAACATATGAAGTGATAAAAATATAGCGGAACGAAAGACGAACTGATAATGTTGATGGAGAAGGGGATGCACGGGGGGCATCCCCAAGCTTAGACGCTTGAGTCTCCTTGAATATTTCTTGGGGGTGCACGGGGGCATCCCCAAGCTTGAGCGCTTGACACTCCTGAATCTTTTTATCATCTTCCCTCGCACACTTGAAAACTCCCTTCATACATAACTCATTCATAATCTGATTAGCGAGGTTAGTGCCCTTAATGAAATAATTATACCTTGCTGGAAATAAGGATATTCTTGAAGTTCTACTGTTTCTCAAGACTGCCAAAAGGTTTTTGCAAAGAAAAAGCAAGTTCTTAATTTGCAAAGTGAAGGTAAGGCAAAACAGAACAGAATCTGTGAAAAACAGAACAGCAGGCAGTAATTTACCTGTTCGGGATACTTCTGCAACTCAAATCAAAAAACTTAGAACTGACGCACGAAAGAAAATTATATAGAGAACGCTGTCGAAAAAATTCAGACCAAAAAGATGATCTGGTGATTTTATACGAATTTTTCTATCCAAGCACAGAATCTGTTTCCTGGACAGCACCTCATAACTTTTGAACTTTCTAGCAATCAGAGGCTATACTTGGCACAAATATGAAAAGCGAAGATACAATGATGATGCTACAGCAGTAAACAACATCAAGACACAACAAAAACAAAAAATTTATTCATGTGGGCTGCCTCCCAAAAGCGCTTTCTTTTATGCCTTTAAGCTAGGCATAATGCATAGATCAAGTTTTATCAAGAGTAAAAGAATAACTAGCCCGTACAACGGACTCAAAAGGTAACTTGACCTTCTTACGAGGGAAGTGTTCCATCCCTTTCTTGAGAGGAAACTGAAATTTAATATTACCCTCTTTCATGTCAATGACAGCACCAACGGTGCGCAAAAAGGGACGTCCCAAAATAATTGGACATGAAGGATCACATTCAATATCCATAATAGTGAAATCAACGGGCACATAATTATCATTGACAACAATAAGTACATCGTCGATCCTCCCCAAAGGTTTCTTTATGGAAGAATCAACGAGACGAACACCAAAAGAACAAGAATCATAAGGTTTCAATTTAAGCATATCATATATCCTTTTGGGCATAACAGAGGTACTAGCACCAACATCACATAATGCATAACAAGAGAAGTCATTCAAATAAATTTTTATCATAGGATCCCAACCATCCTCTAGCTTTCTAGGTATGGAGGCTTTTACTCTGAGTTTCTCCTCCCTAGCTTTGATGAGAGCATTAGTGATATGCTCTGTGAAGGCAAGGTTAAGCGTGCTAGTGCGGGGGTCTCTAGACATCTTGTGAAGGAAATCAATAACTTCTGTAAGAGTGCAATTATCAAAATCAAGGTCACGAGCATCAAGTAAAGTGGTAGAGGTGTCCTTAAGGCTCACCTGTTTGGTAGTTGACATAGCATCACCATTAATAGGTCCATTGGGACCAGGAGTACATTGGGTGCTAAGAGTGTGAACATTCTCAATAACTTGGATAGTAGCAACAGTATGGTGGGTAGGAAGGCTCTTAATTCTTTCCTCTTCCTCCCTTAGGGGTGCAACCACTTCGGGTTTAGCTGCCATTTGGTTTATCAAAGTAGCTTGTGTGTGGGACATATTGGAAACTTGAGTCTCAATGATAGTGAGTCTAGTCTGGAGGTTGGAAATCTCAATATTTATGTTCTCTAATCGTCTACTAATGTCTTGCAAGATAGTAGTATGCTCATTTAATTGCCTCAAGAAGGTTTTGTTTTGTTCATATTGGTTGTGCATGTAATTCTTAGTGGCCTTCTCTATTTCTAGCAGTTTCTCGTAGCTAGGTAAATCTCTATTTTTTGGAAAGAGTTATTGGTAGTATGATAAGCATTGTCATACGATCTAGAATTACTACCAAAGTTACTCCTATAAGCATCGGCAATCACTGAATCCAAAGGGTCATAACGAGGATCAACATTAGATTGCTTCGAAAGTAGAGACATGATCAAGTCAACTTTTTCATTGAGGGAGGAAATCTCCTCGACAGAGTTTACCTTCCTACCTGTTGGAGCGCGTTCGGTGTGCCATTGGGAATAGTTGGTCATCATCTCATCGAGAAGCTTTGTGGCAGCACCAAGTGTAGTTGACATAAAAGTTCCTCCCGCGGCCGAATCTAACAAGTTCCGCGAGGTAAAGTTCAAGCCTGCATAAAAAGTTTGGATAACCATCCAAGTAGTCAAACCGTGAGTAGGGCAGTTCTTGATAAGAGATTTCATACGTTCCCAAGCTTGGGCAATGTGTTCATTATCCAATTGTTTAAAATTCATGATGTTACTTCTAAGTTGGATAATTTTAGCAGGTGGATAGTATTTTCCAATAAAAGCATCTTTGCACTTGTCCCATGAATCTATGCTATTTCTAGGCAAAGACTGAAACCAAATTTTAGCTCCTCCTCTCAAAGAGAAAGGAAAAAGCTTAAGCTTAACAATATTACCATCTATTTCTTGGTACTTTTGCATATCACAAAGTTCTACAAAGTTATTCAAGTGTAAAGCAGCATCATCTCCAGCACCGGAGAATTGATCTTTCATGACTAAGTTCAATAAAGCAGGTTTAATTTCATATGAAGGTGCTGAAGTGGCAGGTGTAGTGATAGGTGTGCTGATAAAGTCATCGTTGTTGTGACTAGTGAAGTCACACAACTTGGTGTTCTCGGTGGAACCCATAGTAGCAAGCAAGCAAGATAACTATTTTTGTGATTTTCGATAAAAGGAACTAAAGCAAATATGAAAGGTAAACTAACAAGACTAAAAAGCAAAGGTAAAAGATAGCATGCAACTCCCCTATCCTGAAGAGTGGAGTCCCCGGCAACGGCGCCAGAAAATACTCCTTGATGGGCCTCGAACCCCTCGTTGGATTACCCCAAGTGGAAGGTGTAAGATGCAGTAAGTAGAAGTGTTTTCCCCTAGCAAAGATGCCAAGGATCGAATCCCCAGAGACTCCTAGGTTCAACAGGTAGGTGTCAACTGCTAACGGCGCAATTAGCAATCAACGTGGACCTGCACACAGATACAAATAACTTTGCTCCCAACGAGTACAGAGAGGTTATCAATCTCTCCGGCCTTGTAGTTCACAAAGGGTTAAAAGCAATATGATAGTAGTTATAGATAGTAATTTGCAATAGTAAATAAAATAGCGAAAAGTAAATAGTGTATGTGATCAATGATAGTAATATGGACCGGAGTCACATGATGTGCACTAGTGATGTCTCTCTCCCAAAAGACGATAAAACAGCTATGTGAGGTAACAAATTACAGCTGGGCAATTGACAGGACCACGAACGCAAACCAATGGTGACTACATTGCAAGAAAGGTTGAGGTTCAAAGCATGGGCGGTACGCCAAAGTAAGTAGACCGAAATCCATCTGCATCTACTACTAATCATCCACCTTGAGATATCTATCCAGAACATCTCGCTGGTATTAAGTTGCGAGTCCCACCCATAGTGTAAACTCAATGCAACAGACAACTGCATTAAAAGAACTTTCCGTAAAGTAAATAATCCTTGCACCCGCGGGCACAAGCACCGTTGTTTTCCCCCTTGTGGCAACAGCACATCCCCTAGACTCATGTTTCTGTCACTCAAGCTAGTCATCGAGGGGCATGAACCCACAATCGAGCATAACGTTCCCTCTTGGAGTCACTACCTACTACTTGGCCAAAGCAATAAATAACAACGGAGAACATGCAAGAATTACTTATGAACTAAAATATAAAAGAGGTGAATCAAATATATTACTCAAGATCAATCTGAACATAATCTCATAATCCATCGGATCCGAGCAAACTCAACATAGCAACAGCATAAGGATTACATAGGTGCCTCGATCATGTAGGGCAGCTCACGAGGACTAATTAGTTAAGCACAAGAACGGGAGGAGAACATCACATAGCTACTGGTCATGGACTCATGGTCCAAGGTAGACTACTCACGAGTCATCCGGGAGGCGTCCATGGTGGTGGAGAAGCTCCCGGTGGTGATCCTCCCCTCCGGCAGGGTGCCGGGAAGAGTTCTCCGGGTGCTCCCGATCTTGGAAGCGGCGGCGGCGGCGGAACAGAGATGGGATCGCGAAAAGAAGTCCTGTTTCAAGGGTTACGGGGGACCCTTTAAATATCTGCCAAAGTAGGGCACCGGGGGGCTCTCGGGGGGCCGAGGCGCCCCCCCC